>SJYT01012903.1:64210-201754 GCA_006410635.1 Cephalophus harveyi
CTCGATGGATGTGAGTCTGAGTGAACTCCGGGAGTTGGTGATGGACAGGGAGGCCTGGCGTGCTGCGATTCATGGGGTCGCAAAGAGTCGGACACGACTGAGCGACTGAACTGAACTGAACTGAGAGATTATCGTGGGCTTCCCAGTTGGTGCAGTGGTAAAAAATCCGCCTGCCAGTATAGGAGATGCAAGAGACACAGGTTCAATCCCTGAGTCTGGAAGATCTGCTGGAGTAGGAAATGGCAACCCACTCTAGTATTCTTGCCTGGAAAATTCTATAGACAGAGGAGCCTGGTGGGCTACAGTCCATGGGGTCGCAAAGAGTAGGACGTGACTAAGCATAAATGCAGATATTATCATACTAAGTGAAATAAGCCTGAAAGAGAAAGACAAATACCATATGATGTCACTGATATGTGGGATCTAAAAAATGGTACAGAATGAATTTATTTACAAAACAAAAACCTACTCACAGACATAGAAAACAAACTTATGGTTACCAAAGAGGGAAGCGTAGGGAGGGACAAATTAGGAATATGAGATTAACAGATGCACGCTACTATATATAAAGTAGATAAACAACGAGGATTTACTGTATAGCACAGGGAACTATTTTCATTATCTTAACCTGTAATTGAAAAAATCTGAAGAAATATATATTTGTAACTGAATCACTTTGCTGTATACCTGAAAAGTAACATATCTTTATAAATCAAGTATATTTCAATTTTAAAAAAAAGAAGATGTAGTCACCTAAAGTGGTTAGGATGATAGCTAGGAAAGCCCCCAAGGGTTCCTTGGGATATAGATGACCCCACTGATTTCATCAGGGCGCAACCTGACCACAGGTCACCTCTCACCATGGCTCCAGCATTGGATCAGTATGCCTCTGGTGCTCAGGAATCATCTTTACCCCCCACCCCCCACTGCCAGGGCCCCAAGGATTGGGGATTTATTTTCCTCTTGCTAAAATGGCTATTCTTTGGTGAATTTCAGAGTTATTTTTTCCTAATGTAAATATATGATTTGGGACCTGTAAAAGGAAACTGTTCCTTCTGGACACAACATTAAGTTCTTAAGCTCTAGAAATAGCGAGATTTTGTTCACATCATGGCTTTGATACCTACTAGCCAAGTAACCGTGGGAAAGTGTCTGCATTTCTCCAAACCTCAGTTTCCACATCTATAAAATGGAGCTAATAGGGCAACCTGCTTTATGAGACTGTGAAATTAAATGAGGATGTTTATAAAACCCAAGGTATGGTGTCTAATTTGTAATAATGAATGGGTTCTAGCATTAGCAATTATGGCACCAGCTGAGTAATTCAGCTGCTTCCAAATTATTTTTATTGTTAAATAGTGCTTTGGAATCCATAGGCCTTGATTCTAGTTTGGTTATTTTATTTTTATGTGTGTGTTTTATTTATTTTAAATTATACAAACATATAAGTGTAATCTTTCACTGTCAAAATTTCAAATACTTTATGAAAGACAACCCTAGGTGGTAACCACTATTATCAGTTTTATTTATTCATTTTATTTTCACCAAAGTAGTGCATATTCCTAGTTTTGAAAGTCAAATAGTATCTTCTGTCAAGAATGGGAGACAAAGGAGTAAGAGGCAAGGATTCTGGAGTTTTTCTGGCCTGATTTCCTAATGAGATCAAAACTGAATGATCCACAGAATGTGGCTCTTTGAGGTGGGATTTTTGACTGTTTTATTTTTCATCTTTATTGGTGAGGGTCAGTCTCCTGCAGAGAGAAGAAATGGAGGGGGTGTAGATGATGACTCTTTGCCATAAAGACATCATCACATCTTTCTGTTCATGTCATCTTGTTCATCTCATCCTCATCCTTCATCCCGGCTTTCAGTGGTACTTGGTACCTCCAGCACCAGCCTTTCCTGGATTGCCCCCAGAGTTGTCCCCACTCCAGGCTAAGTTTCAGCTTCTCCTCCTTCTTTTCTTATGTCATCCATTCACTTTCCAGCTTCCAAATGGAAGCTTCCAAACATCTGTCTGCTGATGTTGCTCCTCTCTTGTTCTTTTTGGGGTTCTGTGAAGGCACAGAGATAAACACATGTTCACAGAACCATGCTGAACCAGAAGCTCAAAGTTTCTGTAGATTTTCCCACTCAGTTAATATCTTGTACTCTAATTATCTCACGTTTCATTTAATCTTCAAGAGAATTATGAATTCATTGGTATTAGAACTGTGATTTTTATATCTTTCAGAAATCTCAGTAATGAATACATGGTGTGTGCTCACTAAATTCTTTTAATTGAGATAACATTGATATATAACATTGTATAAGTTTCACATGTACAATATTATAATTTGACTTCCAAATACACTATAGTATGGTGTATATATGTGTGTGCTCAGTCACATCCAACTCTTTGCAGCCCCATGGACTGTAGCCTGCCAGGCTCCTCTGTCCATGGAATTTTACAGACCATAATACTAGAGTGGGTTGCCATTCCCTTCTCCAGGGGATCTTCCCAACCCAAGGATCAAACTCACGTCTCTTCCATTTCTAGCATTGACAGACATATTCTTTGCCACCAGCACTGCCATACCACATCTTTTTTATTCATTCATCTGTTGATGGGCACTTAGGTTGTTTCATACCTTGACTATTAATAATAATCCTGCAATAAACATAGGGATGCATATATCATTTTGAATTAGTGTTTTTATATTTCTGGAAAATGCCCAGAAGTGGAATAGTTTTGATTGTATGGTAATTCTATTTTTATTTTTTTGAGAAATCTCCATTCTGTTTTCCATAGTGGCTGTACCAATTCACATTCCTATCAACAGTGTATGAAGATTTCCTTTTCTCAACAGTCTCTCCAACACTTATTATTTCTTGTCTTTTGATAGTAGCCCTTCTAATGAGAGTAAATTGATGTCTCCTTCTGGTTTTGATTTGTATTTCCTGATGATTAGTGAGTAATTTTCCTGTTGGCCATTTATATGTCTTCTTTGGAAAAATATCTATCCGGATCCTCTTTATTTTTTAATCCATTTGTTTGTTTTTGTTGTTGAGTTGCATGAGTTCTTTATAGTCACTAAATTCTGGTTGAGTAGTTGATTGCTTTTCATACTTGGCTAAAAAGTGGCATCGTATGTATTACCTTTATTAGTGTGGGCCCATGAAAACCATGCCACTAAAAATATTGCAACTTTTTCTTTTTTGCTTTTAAGATTCCAAGGAATAATAAGTAGCTGTAAGTGTGATCAGACAGAATACTCTTGAATCAATTAGCTATTGTTGCTTCATAAGCCATTCCAAAATGTGGAAACTTAAAGCAGTAATCATCCATCATTTTCCATGAGTCTGCAGGGTTGGCAGGGGGTCAGGTGCTTTCTGCTGAATCAGGGGGCAATTTGGCGGGCTAACATGTTTGGAGGTAGCTCTGCTCTGTGCATTGCTCATCCTCCTCTTGTGACCAGCAGACTATCCCAATCATGCCCTCATCACACTGAAGCAGAAGGACAAAGAGCAAATAGAGACATGCTTGACCTCTTTGAACCTAAGCTCAGAACCAGCACGTGGTCATTTTTGTCCTCTTTATTCTGTAGGCCAGAGCAAGTTTCATGGTCAAAGTGGGAGGGCACTGCAAAATAATATGGCAAAAGGCTTAATACAAGGGAGGAAGATAAATTAGGGCCCCTGAGGCAACCTATCTGGCCTTCTAGGCAGTAGCAGCAGCCCTGGCATGAATGGACACTTATTGAGACTTGCAGAAATAAAAGTCTTATGTCCAGTTAACCTTGCCAGGCTTTCATTTGGATTTAAGAAAAGAGAATTCTAACCCTCAAGAACTTTACTAGCCATACTTGAGAAAATGATCTACAGATGAAATTAATGAATGAAGTAGATACAGAGCAAAAAGCTAATCAATAGATTTTAACACTTTGTATGTGACTAGCCTAAAGCAAACTTTTGCTGCGGAGGACAAGATAGTAAATATTTAACTATTCAACTATAGTTACAGCACAGAAATAGCTATAGACAATACGCAAATGGATAGATGTGACTGTGTCCCAGCAAATCTTTATTTATAATATAAAACCAGACTTCAGGCATTAGTTTAAAGACCATTGGACTGGAATATTGAAAGAAATAAGAAAGGATCAGTTGTGGAAGACTTGTTGAAAAAGGAGTAATAGTTTCCAAGGCAGTGAAGATTAATTTAGCTCAACAAAATTTGTTTTAAATATGAAGTAAGAAAAAACTTATAGTCATTCAACAGGTAGATTTTCAGTTCAGTTCAGTTCAGTTGCTCGATAGTATCTGACTCTTTGCGACTCCATGGACTGCAGCAAATCAGGTTTCCCTGTCCATCACTAACTCCTGGAGCTTGCTCAAACTCAGGTCCATTGAGTTGGTGATGCCCTCCAACCTTCTCATCCTCTGTTGTCCCCTTCTCCTCCTGCCTTCAATCTTTCCCAGCCTCAGGGTCTTTTCCAATGAGTCAGTTCTTTGCATCAGGTGGCCAAAGTATTGAAGTTTCAGCTTCAGCATCAGTCTTTCCAACAAATATTCAGGACTGATTTCCTTTAGGATTGATTGGTTTGATCTCCTTGCAGTCCAAGGGACTCTCAAGAGTCTTCTCCGACACCACAGTTCAAAAGCATCAATTCTTCGGCGCTCAGCTTTCTTTATAGTCCAACTCTCACATCCATTCACGACTACTGGAAAAACCATAGCTTTGACTAGATGGACCTTTGTTTGCAGAGTAATGTCTCTGCTTTTTAATATGCTGTCTAGGTTTGCCATAGCTTTTCTTCCAAGGAGCAAGTGTCTTTTTTCTTCCAAGAAGCAAGTAAGATAGATTTTACCACAGGTTAATGTGGTCCAGTCAGAATGAGAACTCATCACTCTTTAAAAGTATTACTTGCTACAAATGATTTCTGCTTCTGAATGTCTATTTGAAAACATGTTTATTAAGAATGTTAATATTTTTGCTTAGTTGGTGGATGAGGAAGAAAGCATTTGAAAATAAAATGAAATAACTAATTAAAGTGATTTAATTTTATGCCACTAAAAAAGTTGCATTTGACTAATGTGACCTAGATTTGTATAAAGGAACCAGAGGGATTAATATGAATGATTTATTTTTAACTTTTAAGAAACAGTTTGCAGGAACTTTCCGGTAGTCCAGTGGCTAAGACACAGAACTCCCAAAGCAGGGGGCCTGGGTTTGATCCCTGGTCAAGGAACTAGATCCCACATGTCACAACTAAGTGTTTGCAAGCCACAACTAAGACCCAGCACAACCAAATAAATAAATAATTAAAATAAAAATAAAGGTGTTTTTTTTTTTTAAAGAAAACAATATGCAGGATTCAAGTGGATATTTTTCCACCTCAATTGTATTTCCCTTAGATTTTCCTTAGCAATCATTATGCTCCCCTCATATTTGAAGGTAGAAAAAAGCCCAGAATACTATAAGAAAATAAAGATTTTTTTTTTTGCTTAGAATCTTTAATACTTGTTTATTCATTTACCATCAACATTTACAACTATTGTACCTGAGGATAGCAATAAAATTAAAACAAATTCCTGGTAGGTTTTAAGAACATCATTTGAAGTCCCCTGAGTTTCTTGGAAAAATGCAATTTTTCCCAGGTAGCATAATCATATAAATCCACTCTCACTGTTATTTATTATTATCTTACATTGTCTTGTTTTAATTGCAGTATAATTTCTTTATAATATTGTGTTAGTTTTTGCTGTACCATGGCGTGAATCAGTTATATGTATACATATATCTGCTCCCTCTGGAAACTCCCACCCTCTCATCCCGCCCCTCTAGGTCATCACAGAGCACTTAGCTGAGCTCCCTGTGTTACACAGCAGCTTCCCACTAGCTATCTATTTTACACATGGTAGTATATATATGGCAATGCTACTCTTTCAATTTGTCTCACCCTCACCTTCCCACAGTGTGTCCATGAGTCCATGCTCTACATCCGCATTTATATTTCTGCCCTACAAATTGGTCCAACAGTACCATTTGCCTAGATTCTATATATATGTATTAATATGCAAATTTTTTTTCTCTTTCTGACCTCACTCTCTGTGATAGACTCCAGGTTCATCCACATCACTACAACTGACTCAAGTCCCTTTCTTTTTATGGCTGAGTAATATTTCAGTCTATATATGTACCACATCTTCTTGATCCATTCCTTGTCAGTGGACATCTAGGTTGCTTCCATGCCCTGGCTGTTGTAAATAGTGCTTCAATGAAAACTGGAGTACATGTGTCTTTTTGAATTACAGTTTTCTCAGGGTATAGCCCAGCAGTGGGATTTCTGGGTCTTACATTGTCTTTTAATTTGTTATATACTTTACATTTTCTTGAGATGTTCTCTTTTCTCTGGTTAATTTCCTTTCTTACTGTTGTTTTCACACACAGAGAGAGGCACAGACTTAGACCTTGATCTTGGAGGTGGTTACACGGACACATGAAAAAATTCACTAACTGAGCCGAATGCTTGAGATTTGTGAATGTTACTGCATGTAAGACAAATTTCAATTAAAATTTTAACATTAAAAATCACAGTAATAGATTTGAATAACCTGGGGGAAAGTTTTGATAAGCCAAAGTTATAAATTGTATATGAAATATGATCTGGCATAAATTCATAGGAAGAAAATTGAAAGACGGGGGAGCCTGGTGGGCTGCCGTCTATGGGGTCGCACAGAGTCGGACACAACTGAAGTGACTTAGCAGCAGCAGCAGCAGCAGCATACTGAAGAATAAGCGATTTCCAAATGGTAAAACTGTGTTAGTAATAGTTCTCAGTGTCTGTCTTCCAAAGTTTCTCTAATGAAGTATATTCCTTCTATAACAGAAAAGTTGAAGTGGTAAGAAGTATAACTAAGGAGATAGTTGAGATAACTTGAACTTTGATCATAAATCTGTTTTGATGTTTTGGGAAGGAAAATAGCCATTTAGAGATAGGCAGATTCAGGAGTTGAAGACTTAGGGAAAGCTTCATGGAGAAGACCGCAGAGGGGCCGAGACAGCGTTTAGGGAAGGTCACAGTGGGGAGCAGGCGTGGGGTGGACGCTGACCTTGCGTGGTGTTGCTTTTGGCCTGTGTTCCTCGGTCTCTGTTGGCTGACCGTGTTTCTGTCCTCTTCCTGGATTCTGTGGTGGCTCAGCTGGTAAAGAATCCACCTTCTATGCGGGAGACCTGGGTTTGATCCCTGGGTTGGGACGATCCCCTGGAGAAGGGAAAGGCTACCCACTCGAGTATTCTGGCCTGGGGACACACCTGAGCCACTTTCACTTTCACACTTTCAAGTGTATAAGTGCTTTATTTTTAATGCTTAACATGTTGATCTTTTAAGCTATCATTTGTAATTCTTATTCCTAAAAAGCTCATTTCCTATTCTTGATAGTCTTCCGGCATTACCATTTGCTCTGTTCTCTATCTTGAGACTTCCTGCCCTTTCCCACTATCTCCTCCCCGCTGCTTCTCCATGTGCCAATGTGAGTTTAAAAATTAATTGTGCTAAGGCATTCTTTCCTCTGGAAAAAATAAATAAAAGAACCCCAGAAACATGCACACGCATGCGCGCGCGCACACACACACACACACACACAGCTCCAAATGATCCATCTGCTGAAGACATCCACCACTCACTTCATCCTGGTGTAGGCTATTTTTGTTTGCCATGTCTTGAGAGTTCCTATATTGAAATCTTTTAAAGAGTACTTTGGTTTCCATCAAAAAAATGAAAAACAAATAAACAAAAAAACCTATTGCCAGGCTGTGTGCAAAAAAATGCTCAATAAGTGCTGATTTAATTGCCTTTTTACAGATCATGGTTTATGCCACGTGTAGGTTTTTCCATGCACATTTTTACTGATGGGTACACATTTATAATCATGAAGTCAGTTGTAGAAGGGGTCATATTCTTTAGAATCCAATGTTTTTCTGAATCTGTTCTCTGCAAACCTGTATCTTCTTACATGAGTTTAATTACTACATTTTCAAATTCTCCCTGATGAAGTGAAAGATGGAGTGAAGTCTTGTAAGTATTTTTTTTAAAAACTGCTTCTCTTCTTTTCTTGGCAGGGTAAGCCATAGCATTATGCTCTTACTGGAAATTTTAGTCAATAAAATGTATGTGACTTTAATTAGAATGCTGGGAAGTACTGCTGAGTTGAATCATTTAGTTAATGCAATGAGCTGAGAGATTTTGAGCATTTTTGTGCAGAGGGTCAGTTTCAGTAAATTGAATATATATGGGTAATTTTAATATTTTTCCCAGGTAACTTCCATGTAGTATTCATTTTAAGGTCCAATGTTCATAAATATCTGTGAAGCATCTCCCCTGAAACAGACACAGAAATGAGAGAGACCACTTTTGCTCTCAAGGAGTTCACGGTCCAATGAGTTCTTTCATCTTTCATTCATTCCCATGGCCTCAACCCTCACTTTGGTGGATGCTGCCAAAGCCACATCTCTGGCTTTGACTTCTCCCCTGGGAGCCACAGCAGCATGCCCCGTTTCCTACTGGTCACCACTCCATGGATGCTCTGATGACATCTTCAACTCATTACATCTGAAATTAGTTCATTATCACTTCTCTACCCAAACTCATCCTCTTCCCCATGTCTCTTTTCTCAATGGCTCTACTTTTTTCCAGTCACTCAAGTTCTAATCTTTGGGGGTTCTAACCAAACCCCGGACCTGACAGAGTTACTCCCCCTTCCTAAGTATCCACCTCCTTTTATTCTGGCCACTTGTCCACTGGAGTCACTGCCTGTGAACAATGCCCATGCTCAGAGTGACCGGGTGTATGAATCCATGCAAGAGAGCAGTGGCTCAATGGACACCCTATATTTGTGGCAAGATCGCAGAACGATCTTGTTTTCCTTATCTCAGCCTAGACTGGGTCCTTTCCCTTCCCTTTGTCCTCCTAAATGCTCATGCATAATTGACTACTTCTCCATTCCCACTTCTCTTTCTGATTCAGTATTTACAGAGACAGGTAGCTCTTCCAGTAGATTCTCTCCCTCAAGCACTGCCCTTTCCAATTTGGCATAGCCTGTAGTTTTCCCATCCTCTAATACCGTCCACTTAGGTGGCCCCTGGATCATGGCCTGCCCCAATCAGTGACATGATATCAATACTAGTATGTTTTAAGACTCCAAAAGTAAGTTTATGCAATGCTTTCCATTTCCAAAAGTTCATGAACTGGTGTTTACTGTGGGATAATAGGGGCTTCCCAGGTGGCACTGCTGGGCCTGCTGCTAAGTCGCTTCAGTCGTGTCCAACTCTGTGCGACCCCATAGACAGCAACCCACCAGGCTCCCCCGTCCCTGGGATTCTCCAAGCAAGAACACTGGAGTGGGTTGCCATTTCCTTCGCCTGCCAATTCAAGAGACATAAGAGATGTGGGTTCGATCCCTAGATGGGGAAGATGCCCTGGAGGAGGGCATGCAACTCACTCCAGTATTCTTGCCTGGAGAACCATGGACAGAGGAGCCTGGTGGGCTACAGTCCATAGGGTCGCAGAGTTGGACACGACTGAAGCAACTTAGCAGACATAGCATCCTGGGATAATAATGTCAGATGATGATTTATAGCATACTGGAGAGAAGCTGTGATTTTTGCACTGGGGGAAATGTGAGAGGCAAAATGTAATGGGGAAACATGGATGAATCTCAAAAACACGCTGATGCAAAAGAAGCTGGGGGAAAAAAGGGTACATACTGGATAGTTGTATTTATATGAACCTCTAGAATGAGAAAAGTGGTGATAGAAAGCAGAACAGTGGTTGTTCTGATGTGGGGGTGGAAAGTGACTGGGGCAGGGCACAGGGGATTTTCTGAAGAGATGGATGAGTTCTCTATCTTGACAGAGATATGAGTTACATGTGCAAAAGCATTTGTCAAAACTCATTGATCTATGCTTTTCACTGTAGATAAATCTTAATTTCATGAAAAAAAAATTAAGGGAAAAATATAGAGTAAAATGCATAGCAGTATGCTACTAGTGATTAAAGATAAATAAATATATAATGTAGGTATAAAGAGAGCGATGTAAGAGAAAAGGCACGCTCTTGCATTTGTGGCAAGGAAAAAGTGTGGGCAGATTTGCTCTGGAAGTACTGCTGCTGGCATCGTACACTGAGTAGTCTGAGGATAATGGCTGTTTTCTGCTGGTTCATAACAGAAATTCCACAATTAAAATCCAGTTCTGCAAACAAGAAAGTATGAATCTGGTATGTGAAAATTTCCAATGCTTCTAAAAGTCTTCCGCCCCATTGCTTTCCTCTAGTACCTGAAATCAATCACAGCTGTTATTGTTTGGTTTAAGTTTGGTGAGTAGGAGAGTTTACATCATAGGCTTGTAATAACTAATACATAGATCCCAGACTGGTAACCATAGGCCACCACAGGCCTGTGAACATGTGTGTTTTTTTTCTTCTTTCTCTTTTTTGGTTGTGGCAGAGATATACAGATAGTTTTTTGTTTTTGTTTTTGTAATTACTTGCAAATGTTTGAAATTGGGAGAGTTCACGTAAAAATCTGAACACCTGGCAATCCTTGGCTGGCATTCTAAAACAGCAGTAATTGTCTGGATCTGAGTGGTGGCTCTTTCTTTAGGTAGATAACATATTTTACACACAAGTATTGTTACAAGTATCACAAGTATAATATCTCAGGACCAACCTACTGCCTCAATTGTTGTTTTAATGTCTATTTTCAGTCCTGTAAGTGTTTGAATATGTAGCCTTTGAATTAACATGTATAGATCCCCTCCTAAGTATAAGAGACTACTACAAGCTTTAGCAGATACACAAGGGAGATACTATTATATCCATTTTCCACACAAGGCTACCAAGGGTTAAATAAGTGAAGAACTCACCTGAGGTTGCCCAGCAGAAGCAACAGAGCCAGGATCTGAGTGAGGTTTTCTTAACCCAGAGCCTGTGCATTTACCCATCACGTTGTTCTCCTTTGTTTATTTTTAGCTTTGGTTTCATCCATTATTTAGTACCTACCTCTGGTTGAGTTCTTGTACATTTCCTTATGATTTGTTTTCAGAGTAACCCCTGGCCTCCAAACTCTTGATTCTGCATCCTTAGCAGTGAAAAAAACTTACCAATTTATGTCTATTATTTACTAATAAATAATACTCTTTTGATCTATGTTACTATCATATATAGTCTAAAGCATATATATTTTTAAAATGTTAAAGAGTAAGATGTTATGTGTATATTTTTATAGAGAGAATTTTCTTTCTACACCACAATAAATTATCTCTTAGGTATTGCCTACCCTGTTTTGACCAGTATCTGAAACAATGCTTGGGCCATGATTCTGCCTGAAGACATCTCTCATGTCAGAGACTCCCAATTTTGTATCCAATAAACTGTCCCTTCTAGATAAAGGATGCAGTAGATAGTCACCACATCAGTCCAGATTATGGAAAGTACAAAATTCTCCTTTGTTAGAAAAACAGTTGTCCGTCTATAGCCACTGTGCAATAAAACCTTTTACAGCCCTGAACTTCGAAATAGCCAGTGGCATCCTTTATTGTTATTACGGTCTCAGACTGGCCTTTGAGCAGCATGGGTTCTTTTCAGACCTCTAATAGCGACTGTGAGTTTAATCTCAAGAAGCGGAATTCCCCTCCCAGGTCTCAGTTTGTCAGTCTGAGCTGTGGGGGCTCCTTGGCGAGCTTGTCATCCTCCGGCCTCATGGGACTGCTGCCGTGATTAACAAAACTGTGGTTAAAAAGGACTTGGAGAAAAGCAAGTGCTGAGAGAGGCAGTGCAAGAATGAGTCAGGGTGAAGTGCATTTATGGATGTGTTCTAGGCGCTTTCTTAGAGTTCTGACACTGAAGAATGGCAGCGAGCAGGGTTTGGCAGATAGGTCTGTGCTCCCCGTGATACTTCTCTGAATAAAGCTGTTTATATGTGGATGGAGAGGTTCTATCTTCTAAGACCCTACCTGTGTTCCCTGAACTTCTTTCCATCAACTTGTATGACTTGAATAAACTTTTCTCTGGAGCATTCTATTTGGATTGTTCTTTTCTGTCTTATTCTAATCCCCTTCTTTTTTTTTTTTTAATTTTGATCTTTGTATTTTGTATTGGGATATATGTGATTAACAATGTAGTGATAGTTTTAGGTTAATAGCAAAGGGACTCAGCCATACATATAAATGTATTCATTGTCCTCTAAACCCTCCTTCCATCCAGGATGCCACATAACATCGAGCAGAGTTCCATATGCTATACAGTAGGTCCTGGTTGGTGATCCATTTTAAATATAGCAGTGTATACATGTCCACCCCCAGCTCCCTATCTGTCCCTTCCCCCCAGCAGCCATAAGTTGGTTTCAGATCCAACATCCCATTCTCCAGAATCCCAAAGCACCAGGCTGACTCAATCTTTCTTCCTCAGGCACTTTCATAACCTCAGAGCATGGCGTTGAGTGCATGATGAGGCTTGACACACATGCCCTGTGGACTCCCTAGAGGGAAAGCCTTTTTGTGTGTATTATTGTTGAGAATGTAACAGAAATGAATAAAGTTGTCCATGTAAACTCTGAACCATAAATCACTTCTCTTTCTGAAACAGTCTTTTAAGACAGAAAATTAAAAGGTACTGCTAACGGCATTTCAAATCTCTAAACCAAACCCCTCCTCCATCTTTTATTTCACTAACTATATTGGCTCAGGAAGATTTCCTGGAGAATGGAATGGCAACCCACTCCAGTATTTTTGCCTGGAGAATTCCATGGACAGAGGAGCCTCGTGGCCTCCACAGTCCATGGGGTCGCAAAGAATCGGACACGACTGAGCAACTAAACCAACTTTCATTTTTTCACATACACTGGGCTGGATTTACCGAGTTGCAGGAGAGTTATGTTGCCTGCTAATTTGCGTGCTCTCTGAAGGCCCCTGTGGTATTCATCATTAAGGCAACTAACAGCTGGCGTGTCCTATTGGTGGCACTCAGTACATGTTTGTGGAATGAAGATCGCTGCCTTAAACAAGGGACGCAAGAAAGCCTGACGCTGCTTTGCACCAGCAGGCCTCCTGTTATAGTCCTTATGCGTCTCATGTCTGTCTTGTGACCATAAACTCCAGGGAGTTCCTCTTGGAAGTCAAAGTTGAAGTCCAGAGGTGAATGATCTTTAGAAAAACTGTGGTGAGCAAGAGGCACTGATTGCAACATAGTCAGGAAGTAGACTGTTCGGGAGAAATAGATTGACAGTTTCTAGCAACTTGACAGTGAACATGAGGTTTGCCAGAGTGAGTCAGAGCTACTCCGTGTCGAGATGGATGAATTCTGAATACTTCAAACCATGCCGCTGGATCCCTCTCCTCTGCAGCTTTCCTCCTGGGAGGGCCCTGGCGGGGAAGCAGAAACAGGCAGGCCCTGCACACCTGCTCCAGGGCCAGCACCTCCGTCAGTGGGGCTGCGGGGAAGTGCTGAGAGTGAGGTTTCTCTTTCCTATGCTCAGCTATTTATCCCACCGGCAAGGACAGCCTGTCTCCTAATGACCAACCCCTGGGACGGCTGCCTCTCAGGCATGTGCCTGTCGCCTAGAGAGTCCCAGTCCAGTGGCACTTAGGTAAGCTCTGACCAGCAGGAAAACAACCACATCCTGCAGCCACACGTGTGGAAACAGGAGTTCTCAGACCACGAAAGCACTTACTAATGACCGTGGTGTGTTTTATCCTAGATATCTGCCTTCTATCCAAGTATGGTATACTTGTATGTCACAGTGATTTCTTATCAAGAATTGTCTAGTTCTGTTTATAGGATCCCGAGCAGCTAGTGGGACTAATGGTAAGAACCTGCCTGCCAAGGCAAGAGATGTAAGAGACGCAGGTTCAGTCCCTGGGTTGATCCCCTGGAGAAGAAAATGGCGACCCACTCCAGTATTCTTGCCTGGAAAATCCCATGGACAGAGGAGCCTGGGAGGCTACAGTCCACGGAGTCGCAAAGAGTCGGACGCTCCCGAAGTGACTAAGCACGCATGGAGCAGCTAGTATGTGTAGAGTCCTGTGTGAAGGAAACAGGACGACTGAGGCAAAACTCCTTCCATCCAGAAGCTTAGCAGCTAACAGGAATAAGACAGTCTACAGGTAACTGTGTTATAGAGCAGGGTATTAAAAAAATGCCACAGTACAGCTGCTTTTGAAGCAAAGACAGGAAGAAATTGATTCTAGCTGGTGGGATTTGGGAAACCTTGATGGAGAAGGTAGCAGTTGAGCTGCATTTTTAAGCACAGGTGGATTTTCAGAAAGATCAGGTGGGAGAAGGTTGAGATATGCCGGGAAGAGAGAAGAAGCACAGAAATAGTTAAAGGTTGGGGAGGATGAGGTATTTTCAGAGCAGAAGTTTTGGCAATTGAAGGAGACCCCAGCCTGGCAGGCCGGGATCTGCGGTCACTAATGTAGTGCCCAGGTTCTCTGAAACAGATGCGTGTGGCAGCCACATGGGCTTTGAGGTCCGGGGATGCGTGTGACCCTTCCCAAGCCGATCCCCATCTGTGGCTGCTTCCGTGAAGGCATTCCAAGCCTGCCTCTCATGGCTGTTTGGAAATCTTGTCTATGAAGTGTATTGTCAGAGGGTAATCTGAGACACTTGCTGTCTGTTAAACTAATTATGCTTCAGTCCACAGAGTGCCTTGGTGCTCTCAATCCTGAATGCTCAGCAGATTTGATGTAGTATCTGAATTATTAATGGACACGATATGGAAGAGGGGGCTTGGCTGCGTGTTCTGTTTTGAGCAGGTCTTGGACGGGTGGCATTACAGGAAGAGAGGCAGCTGCTTGCAGAGTGATGGATGAAGCAGGTCTTCCAGAGGAGCCCTACCCAGACAGGAGCCTGTTCCAGTATGCTCAGAAAATCACAGCTTGCTTTGGAGGGATGGGTAAGACCCCTTAGGCATGGGGCTTTGTGGAGGTGATGCACAGGGTTGACATTGCAGGCCAGCAGGAGAACTAAAGACTTGCTGGTGGCAGGGAACAGGTGTAGCTGCTGGAGCGAGAGACCCTCCAGTGGGTCGAGACATCACCGTCTAGAAGTTCGATGGTGCCCCTTCTTCTGAGTACTCCCACTTAAAATACTGCTGTTTGTCTACTCACTCTGTTCTGCTCAGCAGCAAAGACCATCCTGAAGACTGGGAGCTTCTGCAGGTGTTCTAAGTGGATTTACTGAGCTCTTGTGTTTGCCCACTTCTGATTAAAACAAAATCCCAAACTGAACAGCAAATGACCTCCTTGACACTGATGAAACTGCAGGCTGTAAACTCATTGTAAAACTTAATCCCATAAAAATTAGCATTTAAAAAAATTGGCATTTTTAAAATTTTTATTGGAGTAGAGTTGCTTTACAATGTTGTGTTAATTTATGCTATACAGCAAAGTGAATCAGCTACATGTTTACATATATCCTCTCTGCTTTGGATTTCCTTCCCAATGTAATTTTCTCTCTTAAAAATTTTTTTTCTTATCAAAAAGTAGATAAATTTTAGCAGATGATTTAAAGGTGGAAGAGGGACTTTTGTCTGGAAAAATATAAAGACTTAAGTCATTACATGGAATAAAGTCAGAATTCATTTGCACAGAATTGCTGCAGGGATTGACCTGTGACTGGTGAATTAAGAGTAGTTAAGGTATCTGTCCTCTAAGCACTGTGTAACCCCCAAAGTGCTTGGCTGTGAGGTTGGGGTTCATCTCACTATTGAGGTTCTACAGTATGTAAAGGCAGAATGCCCAGGGTCTCTCAGGGCTGGGTTGAAGCTCTTGGTTAATTTTGCCACTGACATTTTCTTTTCATTGCTTATCATGGAAGAAGAGCTTGTTTAGATGCAATGAAAATGTTGCTAGCAGTGTTAGGAATGCCTATCTGATAGGATATGCAGGCCACCCAAACAAATTATGCATTTGTAGTTAGCATTAGCTTCGAAGTGTAGTGCCTTGTGATACCTTCTCTTATAACCACGTGAACTGTCCCAGAAACCACTCCACTCCTTTGTAAATGCTGTGACTGTAATTTGACATGAACTGTGGCAAGGGGCTGACGTTGGTACAGCAGTGGAAGACATAGGTCCACTGGTGCTTCTTTAAGGATCTTCTCTATACTGTGTTTTCATGACTGTCAGGTGGATTCCACTGAAAAAAAATATGTTTAATACTGGAGGTGTGGCCTCTGCTGGGTGTTTACAATGAGCTACCTGGAAGAGGTTAAGCTAAGAACTCTAGGCACTGTACAAAGTAGAATGTAGCTTCTGGGTGCCCACTGTCATTGCTGGCCCCAACCCCCAAGCAGCCAGTATCTGAATTCTTCTCTCTCCACCACCTGAAAAATAAGTCAGCATCTCGCATTTACATGTAATCAGACTGTCTTTATGAGCAAACAAACCTCTGGTATTCTCATCAGCCTTCTTTATGATTCATCCTGATCTAAAATTCATTAAGTAGATAAAACTTCTTATATATAATCCTTTTATTGAAGAAGAATTTAATTTTTTCCCTTGTATAGTCTATCAGAACATAGCCACTTTTTAACTACATATATACATCTATAAACTTGTCCAAAAATGTAGGAGTGGCCTGACTAGATTCTGCTGGTAAAACAGCTAAGCATTGAGATGGAATCAGTGCTACAGGATTCATCTTAGTGGGCAATGCTTGACAAATTTAGGGAACAAGAAGGCGGGACAGCTTTGTTATAGAATAGCTATACTTTTGCCATAGAAAGATGCCAGATTTAAAAAATAATAATCATCTGTCTAAAGTCTATGTTTGTGAATCATTAGTGTATCCTAGAGCCTATGTTTTGAGTGACTATGTCTGGCTTCTCTATATCAGCATGTATATATGTTTCACAAATGGACCATGTGAACAAACATGTAAGCAGATAGGTCTTCTCAGGTTCTCAGTTTGCAAAGAGCAGTCCTATAGAAAACCAACCACAGGAAGAAGGAATTAATGGTTTAGGGCAGAGGTTCTGACACTAGTATATTTATTAGAAAAACATAAAAGAACCTAGTAAGTCTACAGGGCCTCAGGCATCTGTGCTGTAAACAGATTGGTTTAGGAGCCACACTTTGGAAACATTTGATAAAATATCTTAATTGTACATCCTAAGGTTCTTTGACATAAATAAGAAATAGAACACATACAGCGTGTTTTGCTGTTGTCATTTAGTCACTCAGTCGTGTCTGACTCTTTGTGACCCCACGGACTGTAACCCTCCAGGCTCCCCTGTCCATGGGATTCTCCAGGCAAGAATACTGGAGTGGGTTGCCATTTCCTCCTCCAGGGGATCTTCCCAACTCAGGGATCGAACCCAGGTCTTGTGTATTGCAGGTGGATTCTTTACTGTCTGAGCCTCCAGGGAAGCCCAAGAATACTGGAATGGGCAGCCAGCCACTTCCTCCTCCAGGGGATCTTCCCAACCCAGGGACTGAATCCACATCTCCTGCATTACAGGTGGATTCTTTACCGCTGAGCCAGCAGGGATGCACACCCTGTTTTACCTACTGTGAATACTGTTTTTAGAGGAAGATCTTGGAAGGATTTTTTTCTGGGGGCAATGTTGATATAGGACTCAATTCTCCAAATTTAAGAAGAGAAATTTCACCATGTGATTACGGTGCCAGAAGCTCCCACACTTCCACCCTCTGTATCTCCGGCCAGTCTGGATGCCTCTGGGGCAGTCTATCTCTGTTCTCACTGTGCTTCCCATTGGCTTAGAATCATTCTAGCAAATTTGAATTCTCTGGTTCTTGAACTCTGTTGCAAAATCCTACCTTAAAGATTGTTATTCAGTTGCTAAGTTGTGTCCAGCTTTTTGAGATCCCATGGACTGCAGCACGCCAGGCTCCTCTATCCTCCACTGTCTCCTGGAGTTTGCTCTAATTCACGTCCATTGAGTTGATGATGTTATCTAACCATCTCACCCTCTGCCGCCCCTTTCTCCGTTTCAGTCTTTCCCAGCATCAGAAGCTTTTCCAATGAGTCAGTTCTCTGCATCAGGTAGCCAAAGTATTGGAATTTCAGCTTCAGCATCAGTCTTTCCAATGAATATTCAGGGTTGATTCCTTTAGGATTGACTGGTTTGATCTCCTTGCTGTCCAAGGGACTCACAGAGCCTTCTCCAGCACCACAATTCGAAAACATCAGTTCTTTAGCACTCAGCCTTCTTTATGGTCCAACTCTCACATCCGTACATAACTACTGGAAAAACCATAGCTTTGAGTATATGGACCTTTGTCAGCAAAGTAATGTCTCTGCTATTTATTATACTGTCTAGGTTTGTCATAGGTTTCCTTCCAAGGAGCAAGCATCTTTTAATTTTGTGGCTGCAGTCACCATCTGCTGTGTGATTTTGAAGCCCAAGAAAATAAAATCTGTCAATGCTTCCACTTTTTCCTTATATCTTTGCCATGAAGTGATGGGTCCAGATGCCATGATCTTTTTTCTTTAAGGCTGAATTTCAAGCTTTTTCAAGCAATTTCAGCTTTTTCACTCTCCTCAATAAAAGAAGCAAATAATTCTTTTCTCTGCTTCATCCCTCTATAGCTTTATGGAAAGACCTGATGCCTGTGATAACAGTTATAGCTTAGGAATCAGGAGACCTGACTCCATCCTGAGTGTGCTGTGTTGTCCTGGGAAAGCCAGTTAGCATCCCTAAAGCTTACCTTCTGCACCTTAAAATTAAAGGGCTAGAGAAGTTCCCTGTTTCCTGAATGTTGGTCCTGATCTGGGAAACTTTGAGTAATATTAGGCCTCACCCCCAAAGAATCTCATTTAGAGGTTTGAGCTGGTGCCCCAGTCTCTGTATTTTTCAAAAGTTCTAGAGAAAATTCTTGCGTGCAGTGATATTTGTGAACCATTGGGGTAGCTTATCTTCGAAAACCCTTCCAGCTCTATAATTCT
The DNA here is from genome assembly GCA_006410635.1 of Cephalophus harveyi. Taxonomy (NCBI): domain Eukaryota; kingdom Metazoa; phylum Chordata; class Mammalia; order Artiodactyla; family Bovidae; genus Cephalophus; species Cephalophus harveyi. The sequence goes on from SJYT01012903.1 coordinate 83,160, forward strand.
ATCCTGTTCAAAGTGTGTAAGGGTTTTATTGAAAAGAAAATGCTTTTAGAATATAATATCCCAATGACAGGAGAAGGAGTGTGGTTTTATTCACGCTGACTTGTGACTCTTGTGTGGCATTTCGGTCACATGTGCTTATTAACCCGACTGAGTGGATGTCAAGGGTAAGTACTCATTGCCAGGCTTTGTACATTTGCTGCTTTGTGCATCAGCAGGCTCATCGTGTGACGCTGCTGCTCGCTTACAACTTTATTAACACATGCAGCCACCTTCATGGTAATTCTCTCTCATCATGTGATTCTGCTAGAGATTCTGCAGTAGCAGAAAACATGTGAAACCATGTTAAGAATATTATTACCACTGGATTAATACATGGAGCCTGAAGGATTTTCATGACACCAGGGGGAGGGGAGGGGTTTCCCTGTAGAAAATGAGAAGGATTATTTACTGTGGCCTGGAGCTAGTGTGGTTGTTAGTTGCAGCTGAAGAACTTTTCTTGAGCTCTCTCCTCCATGAGAGCTGAAACACGAGAGAACTTGGAATTATTATCCTGAGTTTTTTCTGATATGCATTTTTTGATTCATATCAATAAATACGCCTATTCGCAGCACTCTTACCAGATGATATTGAATATCTTAGGAATGTCTGTGGGTGAATCCTTTTTGCTACTGAAGCTATGTCCTTTCTCTTGCTCTGGATATTAATCTGATTTTTAACTATTCATTCATGTCTCAGACTAAAATAGTCTTGCGTTCCTGGTAGTCACTTTTTTTTTTTTTAACCTGATCATCTGTATATACAGAGCAGTACCTAAGCCCTTGAAGGTAATCACTTAAATACATCTTCCTTAATCTTCTTTGCTGGGCAGTGAGAGGGAAAAAATACAATAAGGAATCAGGAGAGTTGTGGAGAAGCACAGCTTCTTGGGAGCCTAGTATCTATTTCTCATTTCTTTGCAATTTGTGTCGAGATGACTTGCTTCCTTGGTTTAAAGTCCCTGGGGAAATTGTGCAACTCGGGGAAAGGCAAAGCCACCTCATCTGAGAAAACCAGCACCAGGGGCTCGTGCAAAAGGAGCCTGGTTGTCGAGGATGTGAGTTTCCCTGGGAGCCCCTCCCCTGCTCACAGGCGGGCCACTCTCACTCATTTGTTGTATCTACATCCTGACATCTACTGCACGTTTGAGCACCTGTTGAGCAACCTTGATCCTCTTGGTAAGTAAAAGAGCCCACTCGGGACATGGCTTTGTGTTTTGTGATTGGCATAAGTAATAAAGTACTGTCTAGAACCATTCTTCCATTATGTATTCTTTGAAAGAAACACTATCCTGGATATATAATTAATGGGGTGAGGGTGGGAGGAATGGAGGATGTAACAGAAGTACAGTCATGGAACTAAATTCTGAGGGTATTTTTGTCCATGATTTTACGATCTTGGTAACAAATATGTCTCTTTCCAAATTTGGTAATTTGTTATAGTTCAGTCACTCAGTCCTGTCCAACTCTTCGTGACCCCATGAACTGCAGCATGCCAGGCTTCCCTGTCCTTCACTAGCTCCTGGAATTTGCTCAAACTCATGTCCATTGAGTCAGCGATGCCATCCAACCATCTCATCCTCTGTCGTCCCCTTCCTCCTGTCCTCAATCTTTCCCAGCATCAGGGTCTTTTCCAGTGAGGCAGCTCTTTGTGCTCTTTGTACTCTTTGTACTAATAACCATCTATAACATGAAGTGTGATGGAAAAGAGGGCTTCTCAGGTGGCACAGTGGTAAAGAATACACCTGCCAAGGGAGGAGATGTGAGAGACATGGGTTCGATCCCTTGGGTTGGGAAGATCCCCTGGAGTAGGAAATGGTAACCTGCTCCAGTATTCTTGCCTGGAAAATTCCATGGACAGAGGAGACTGGCAGGCTACCAAGTCCAAGGGGTTGCAAAGAGTTGGAAAAGAAGGATCTCTATTGATAGATGATTTTCTTTCATATAATATAGGGTGAATGGAAAAGAAATAGTCAAGGCAACAGATTACTACTAGTAAAAAAGGACCTAAGTGAAGTTGAAATCTAAATTGTGTTAACTGCCTTTAGGTATACTTATGAAATATTTAAAAAGAAAAGAAAAAGAAAGGATGTAAAATGTTGAGATAACTTATTGAGGCTTCTTTTCAGTGAAGCTTATTAGAAAGTGGTCACTTATCTATTGGCCTGGGAAAGAAGTTGAGAAAGCCTAGTCTGAGGATAAGAGTTATTATACTTAAGAGTTCTCAGACTTGGAAATTATGTTCTTTATTGAGAAGATGACACTGACCCAACTGCTCACTCCTTGTCAAAATCAGTACTAGAATTCATACAGGAAGTAGAAGGCTATTAGACATGGTCCCTATAAACATGTGAAGATGACCCCAAAGAGCCAGAAAAAAGAATATATACCGGATAATTCTTTGCTAGAGAGGATGGCATGATTGGATTAAGGCTAGGTCAGGGAAGGGCATTAACTTATAGTAGAATGTTCTGCTTTTAATTAATTTTTGAACAGCTTTATTGAGATATTGAGATGCTTTATTGAGATTCTTGATCCTTGGAAGGAAAGCTATGACAAACCTAGACAGTGTATTAAAAAGCAGAGGCATCGCTTTGCTGACAAAGGTCTGTCTAGTCAAAGCTATGGTTTTTCCAGTAGTCATGTATAGATGTGGGTTTCCCTGGTGGCTGAGAGGTTAAAGCGTCTGCCTGGAATGCGGGAGACCCGGGTTTGATCCCTGGGTTGGGAAGATCCCCTGGAGAAGGAAATGGCAACCCACTCCATTACTCTTACCTGGAGAATCCCATGGAGGGAGGAGCCTGGTAGGCTACAGTCCATGGGGTCGCAAAGAGTCGGACACGACTGAGCGACTTTACTTACTGTATAGATAGATGTGAGAGTTGAACCATAAAGAAGACTGAGCACTGAAGAATTGATGTTTTTGAACTGCAGTGCTGGATAAGACTATTGAGAGTCCCTTGGACTGCAAGGAAATCAAACCAGTCAATCCTAAAGGAAATCAGTCCTGAATATTCACTGGAAGTACTTGGGCCACCTGATGTGAAGAACTGACTCATTGGAAAAGACCCTGATGCTGGGAAAGATTGCGGGCAGGAGGAGAAAGGGACAACAGAGGATGAGATGGTTGGATGGCATCATTGACTCAATGGACATGAGTTTGAGTAAATTATCTCCTGGAGATAGTGAAGGACAGGAAAGCCTGGTGTGCTGCAGTCCATGGGATTGCAAAGAGTCAGACATGATTGAATGACTAAACAACAACAAATTGAGATACAATTCATACATCATGCAATTCACCGAGAGGCTGGCTAGGAGATCAGTGTTAAGGTAGGACAGGATACTGATCTGACAAAAACTATTTGTCAGACAGCTCTTTGACGCTCTCACTCTTTAACAGTCTTCATTTCACTACTCCAGGCTCATCCTTTTCAGGGGAGCAAGGAGTAGAGATAGGGAGACCATGACTTCTGCCCTCAGGCCTCTTACAAGCCACTCTAAGAGAAATTGGTTCAGAGCCAGCTGACCATGCATATTGTAGTAGTTTAGGGCACCTCTCTTAAATATCGGATTCCCATGCTGGTGGACACCTAAAGTCCCTTTATTGAGTTTAAAAAGTTAATTCATCAATTAGGGGTAAAAAGTAAACATGTAGTTTTCCTCTGGAACTAGGAGTTATGAATGAATTTGGTGCTTCTGTTCAGTGACTCTACTAAAAGAGATTCAAATTAAATGTTTCTGGAATGAGTTGTTGCTGCTCATGAAAGAGATAAGGTCTGCCAGTAGAGAAGGCAGGAAGTCAGGAGGAGACCAGGTAACCTGTGGCCAAAGGAGGGTGTGCTGGACAATGGCTTGTCAGTAGTTTCAGTCACAGGGGAACAAGAGAATAGACAGTATCAAAGAGAGCCTGGGTAAGGAAAATGTAACCTTCTCTAGGGTATTGGTATCTTACTGGGGGCAGATAAGGAAATCTGGGGAATTAGTTCAGTGTGTGGCTTTGGGATTAGACATTTCAAAATTTGAGTTCCAACTCTTCAACTTATTCAATGTGTTGTTTTGGGGAAATTAATGTCTCCAAGTGACAGTTTCCCCATCTGTAAGGTAGGCAGAAGAACGCACACTTCACATGATTGCTATGAGCAGGTCCATCCCCAGGGCATATGGGTTCCTGGGCAAATAGTTTTTGTGGAGATCCTGTTTATATAAAGAGTTTTCGTCACTCCCAGTCAATGTGTCAGCAGTCCAACCCTGCTCAGTCATGGTTAAAAAACACCTTGCCAGCCTCAGAGAGTGATTGTTCACCAAACCCCCCTCCTAGAATTGAGCTGACTCCAGGGCCCTGGCTGGCTAGAGTGCCTCTAGGCATCTGGTCAACCCCCTGCACAGCATGGGAGGGACACAGAGGATCATCAGAGAGAGCTCCAAAGAGGAGGCTGGACTGCCCTGCCTGGATAGCACTGCTGGCTCCACCCAGGCACCAGAAAGAGACTGAGATATATTTTCCCTCCTATCTCTTTATTAAAAAAAAAAAGACCTTTTTATTTTGTATCGGGATATGTTTGTGCATGTGCATTTAGTCATGTCCAGCTCTTTGCGACCCCATTTGTAGTCCACCGGGCTCCTCTGTCCATGGAACTTTCCAGGCAAGAATACTGGAGGGAGTTGCCATTTCCTTCTCCCCGGGATCTTCCCAATGCAGGGATCACACCCCTGTCTTTTGCTTCTCCTGAATTGGCAGGCAGGTTCTTTACCAGCTGAGCTACCAGAGAAGCTCCTGTATTGGGATATAGCCAGTTAACAATGCAGTGATAGCTTCAGGTGAACAACGAAGGGACTCAACCATACATATACATTTATATATTCTCTCCCAAATTGCTCTCCCTTCCAGGTTGCCGCATAGCATTGAGCAGAGTTCCATGTGCTCTACAGTAGGTTCTTTCTGGTTATCCATTTTTAATGTAGTAGTGTGTACTTGTCTGTCCCAAGCTCCCTAACTATGCCTTTCCTCCATCTTTTCCCCCAACCCAGCAACCATAAGTTCATTCTCTAGGGACTTAGTTTTTTTTTTAAACGTAAGGATGTTTAGTGTTAATATAACAGTAATTCCAGTTCCAGTGTTGGTGCAGCTTCATGATGGGGACTTAGACATTTTTGAGGAAGGTATGGTTTAGGGCCAGGATCTGTGCTTGCTTGAGTCTAAGGGTAGCACTGATTTTAAGGATTAAATGAGAACATGCTCATCAGAGGTGCTTGCTATAATGACACACACAAGCACCCACTAAATTTTAGCTATAATAAAAGTACAATGAAATCATTCATTATTTTGAAAGCAATGATTTCTATTGTTTGTCTTCCATGGCTGTAAACCAATAGAAGTCCAGTTTCCAGGGCTGCTGGGGCCCAAGAGTATACACACAGCACAGGAAGTGGGGTTCCCAGGAAGCCACTATGTGAATTTGAAGTATCCTGTTTAGGACAGGTGCTTGAAGGAAGCCCCTCCTCCTGTAGGCATCTGTGTTCCTGTGTGAGCAAAGCCCCACAGTGCTCAGGGGCAGCTCCTGGCAGGACACTCAGGGATATTTGGCAGAGGCCTCCTGCAGCTGCCAGAAGGACCTCAAGATGCCGCAACTTCCTGTTTTTGTCTGGTACTCACTCCTGTTTTGAGCTGTGCAGGGCTCCACCTATATGTCTCTCTCCTTTGTCATGCTCAAAACAACCCCTGGAAGTCACTAGAGAAGGAACTGTTTTCCCCATTTCAGAACAGGAAAGGAATTGGCAAGAAACTGGATGTGTAGACAAAGCAAATAGGTAAGTGAACGTAAAAAATAGCTTCAGCGTGTGGATCTGATTGTTATCTCTGATCATGGATGCCATACTATTAGAACCAGGGTCATTCACTGAGGGCCTGCTGTGCGTCCAACATCGTGCCAAGTGCTTTATAACCTTGCCCATTTAACATTCTTAAAAACTCAACAAAGCAAGTACTACTTTCATTTTCATTTTACAGATGAGGAGAGTGAGACATGTGCAGTTAAGAAACGTGCTGAAAGTCACGTAGGTACTAAGTGAAAGAGCTAGATTTGGACTCAGGTTGGCCTGACATCCAAGTTCATCGTCTTAAACCATGATACTGTAAGGCCTCAATCCGGGAGCTTAAGGTCAGGTCATCCATAGAAATTGCTAATCTTTGGCACACTTTAATTTTGTAAATCATAGTGCTGATGAAGTACTTTAATAACTCGGATCTGAAGATTCTCTTATCAAATAAATTGGTTTTTCAAGGAAAATTAGCAAACATTTCGTTTTCCTAATTCATGATTACAAGCTCTCTGTATGGGGTTTTCTCATCACCTTCCAGTAGAAACTTAGAGTAAGTTTCTGAAGCTGTGTTTCTCTGACCTCCTGAGCTCTTGGGTCCAGCACAAACGAAAGAGGCATATTTGGGGCAATTACCTTCTCAGCAAACAAACAAGAAGAGACTGGCACTGTTATCAAAAGCCCTATGGTTATAATGAAAGGATTCGATGATTATGTTGTCAGCTGAGTCTACATCCCAAAGCAGAAAGTTCTGGACTGAATACCAGTGACCAAAACAGAATTGACAGTCCCCTCCCTGGTAAAGCAGTTCATATCCCCTAAAACAGAAGGTGATTTTGCTCTGGTTCAGGGACCTGCTGTGTCCACCCTATTATCTTCTGTACCCCTCCTCGGTCTGCCTTCATTTGGAATGGTCTATCCTCTGCCTCTGATGCGGGAGACCCGGGTTCGATCCCTGGGTCGGGAAGATCCCCTGGAGAAGGAAATGGCAATCCACTCCAGTATTCTTGCCTGGAGAATCCCATGGACAGAAAAGCCTAGTAGGTTACAGTCCACGGGGTCGCAAAGAGTCGGACACGACTGAGCGACTTCACCTCACCTGTCTCCCTAAGGGGCTTCCCTTGTGGCTCAGCTGGTAAAGAATCTGCCTGCAATGCAGGAGACCTGGGTTCAATCCCTGGGTTGGGAAGATCGCCTGGAGAAGGGAAAGGCTACCCACTCCAGTATTCTGAGATTTACTGTGTAACTGAGAGAACGTCATAGGTGATTCATGCATTGTTGTTTCCTGTTTTGTTATATGTTCATGGCATGTAACTCATGTGGTTCTCTAACTTTCGAGTCCCTTCTCATCCCATTTGCTGTCTGCCATCAGTCCTATCCCCATGGGTCAGACATTGATGTCAAAGGGCCAGGGAAAGGTCTTGGGCACTGTCAAAGGCTAAAAAGGGACTTTGTTGTCCACTGTTTGAGGAGCGTATCTCCCAAAGCTCTGCGGGGCTTTTCTATTGCATCTTCCTGGTGTTATTGAGATGCTGTGTTGGAAAAAATGTTTTAAATACTTGGCAAATCTCAGACTCAACGGTGAAGACCCCTACCCACCCCACCTTAAATCAGAGAGCGCTGTTTGACTTCTGGCCACAAAAAATGTTTCCCAGAAGCTGTGACAAGGAGCAATATCTGGTTCCTCCGGTCAGCCCTGCTGTCCTCGCTGCCCGCTGCATGAGTGGCTGTCTGGACGCAAAGCAGTGACAGGCACCCGGCGTTGGCAAGGCGATGCCCTCAGCCACGGTCTTCATTCCTCCACCACATCCGGGCACTAGGGCCTCGTCATTTGTTGACGGGAAGTGTTCCCTAGTCTCTTGAGGTGGGAAATGATAATGAGTGGTTTCTTCTAAATCTTGGGAGGGCATGGAAGGAGAGATTCGGTTTTCAGCTGTTTAATATGTGGTAAATCATTAGACAGGGCTTCCCCAGTGGCTCAGCGGTGGAGTCTGTCTGCAATGCCAGGGCCGCAGGCGTTCTGCCTAAAATGCAGGTTCGATCCCTGGGTTGGGAAGATCCCCTGGAGGGGGAAATGACAATCCTTTCCAGTATTCTTGCCTGGAAGATCCCATGGACAGAGGAGCCTGGCAGGTGACGCAGTCCAAGGGCTCGCAAGGAGTCAGACTTGACTGAAGCAACTTAGCTTGCATGCAAAGCATTAGACAGCCAGCATTTTTTCATTGACTTATAGTTATCTATAACCCCTGTTAACTTCCCAAGCTCCTGTTCCATTAGTTTAATCATATTTCCCAGAATCAGAATTTCAAGCCCTTGACGGTCAGACCCTGCCTTTCTACCATGTTCAACCATTACCCCACCCCAACAACATTCACAGCAGATGTCTGTCACAGATGTCTCAAGGGCGTTTTCACCTTGGGTCTCACTGTGTTATGTTCGGCTGCCTGGTATAGCCTTCCTTGTTTCTCTGACTCTCAGGTGGAATTTGCTTTAAGCTTTTCCTCCTCTGGGCAGGCTTGTCTTACCTCTTGCCTCATCCTCTCTGTGATGTACAGTATCCCATGCATGAACTCTGTGAGAACCCTGTTAGAGCTGCCTGTTTATAGGCCTGTCTTATTTAGTACACTGTGAGATCCTCTCTGAGAGTGTGGAGGAAGCCACATTTCAATTTTTACTCTATGATAGTACTTGGCATGGAAAAAGACTGTAAATGTATGAGTAAAGGAATAAATTGATGCTTGTAGAAATCAAATCACTATGTTAGAATACAGTGGGCTTAAAATTATCCCCTCCCTTCAAGTAGCCGAGGTTGGAAGAAGCAGTTTGGTGCAGTGACCACAAGTTCCGGGGCTGTGGGGTCAGGCTAACCTGCCAAGTTCAAAATCCAGCACCATTCGTTTTAGATGTTGTGACTTAGACACAATACTTCATGTTTTTGAGCCTTAGTTTTATCACTTGTCAGATGTGGATAATGCTACCATATGGCTGTAATGGTGTGAGGACTGAAATAAAATAGAAATATGAAAGAAGAGGATAAACTAGCATTAGTAGCTTCTCAAGAACTTTTCCCCTCTTTCCTCTTCTCTCCTGCTCAAATGTGGGAGAAGCAAAATAAAGTCTTAGGTAATAATGCAATTAGTTTTCCAAGCAAGGCAAGATAATCTGGACCTGAGGGTGGCCAGGGAAATAGAAAGTAGGATTTGAGCTGCAGAATAGAAGAGACATACCCAGAGTATCAGCAAAAAGAAAATATTCCAGTGAAATGAGATTGAAAAGAAAAAGGACATTTTTCACTTCATTCACGGCCTCTCTCTGCTTGGTCTAGCCTTACTGTTTTGATACGTTTCTTTGTTTTTATTTGTTTAGTTTTGGTCTAGGAATATGGATGAGTAATTTATTTTCACAGGAAGATGTTCCCATCTAATTTGCTTCCTTGAGTAACTGAATATGCTGAAATGCCCCCATTAGTTTTAATTATATGTACTTAAAAACTGATTTTATTTGAAGTCAGGGAATAAGGCAATCTGTTTTATTGTTTAGCATTCAGATATTTTTTCCTGGCTTAAATTTTTTTTTAATTCTTCCTAAGCATGGCCTTCCTTCATAGAAACCCCTGATTAAGCATCATTTGATCCCAGTGAATCTGGGGTATGACCCAGTGCTTATCATTATAGATGCCTGTTACCTTGGTAAATCAGCCGTGAATCTGGAATGGTCCTTGGATGCATGATGAAGGCAGCCAATAGGAAGGCAGCTGCATAGTCTGCTTACTATTCTTGATGTAGCAGGAGAGTGGTGATTTCTTTCTGTACTTCCAGAAGGTACCACACTCGATACGTTGGAGAAATCCTCTGTAGAATAAGAATTCATGGGCCCTTCAAACTAATATGTCAGAAATCTAGAAGGACTATGGTATGCCTTAGAATTCTAGATGTTTCCTAAATGTGGAAATATAATTTTGACATCAACATCTTCCTACTGGGAGTGGGAGACTGAGGTCCAGAGAAGTGAAATGACTTTCGCCAGTTCTGTTAGATAAATTAGTGGTGGAATTACACAAAGAACTGTCCTTCTTTCTCTCTGCTTAACACTACAAAAGAGAAGACCAATGGGTTATCAAAACTTGTTTTAGTTTAGTTTTAGATTCACCTCAGGTGAAACTTTCCTTTGAATCTTCTCAAGACGTCCCTTCTTAGGGGAATATCACACAAATGCCCATTTACGGAAAAGTATTTACACCTTTATGCACTCTTATTCTTGGCAACCCACTCCAGTATCCTTGCCTGGGAAATCCCATGGACAGAGGAGCCTGGCGTGCTACAATGCATGGGGTCACAAGGAATTGTATACAACTTAACGACCGAACGACAACAACAACAACGTAATGCTTAGTTATATCTATCTGTCTGCGTATCTCTCTTTGCCAAGTAGTAAGGTTCTTATTTGCAAGAAAATTGTTTTAACAGGCTGTGTTTCTCTAGTATATAATATATGCTGTGCTTGGTGAATAAACATATTTTATACATTTAAAAAATTGATACAATTCACATGCCATAAAAATATACCATTATATCATGTACAATTCTGTGGGTTTTAGTATTCTGTGGTTTTTTAGTATTCACAATGTTGTGCAAACATCAGTTCAGTTCAGTTCAGTTGCTCAGTCGTGTCTGACTCTTTGCGACCCCATGAATCGCAGCACGCCAGGCCTCCCTGTCCATCACCAACTCCCAGAGTTCACTCAGACTCACGTCCATCGAGTCAGTGATGCCATCCAGCCATCTCATCCTCTGTCATCCCCTTCTCCTCCTACCCCCAATCCCTCCCAGCATCAGAGACTTTTCCAATGAGTTGACTCTTCGCATGAGGTGGCCAAAGTACTGGAATTTCAGCTTTAGCATCATTCCTTCCAAAGAACACCCAGGACTGATCTCCTTCAGAATGGACTGGTTGGATGTCCTTGCAGTGCAAGGGACTCTCAAGAGTCTTCTCCAACACCACACTTCAAAAGCATCAGTTCTTTGGCACTCAGGTTTCTTCACAGTCCAACTCTCACATTCATACATGACCACAGGAAAAACCATAGCCTTGACCAGACGGACCTTTGTTGGCAGAGTAATGTCTCTGCTTTTGAATATGCTATCTAGGTTGGTCATAACTTTTCTTCCAAGGAGTAAGCGTCTTTTTATTTCATGGCTGACATGATATACTCTGCATATAAGTTAAATAAGCAGGGTGACAGTATACAGCCTTGACGTACTCCTTTTCCTATTTGGAACCAGTCTGTTGTTCCATGTCCAGTTCTAACTGTTGCTTCCTGACCTGCATATAGGTTTCTCAAGAGACAGGTCAGGTGGACTGGTATTCCCATCTCTTGAAGAATTTTCCAGTTTATTGTGATCCACACAGTCAAAGGCTTTGGCATAGTCAATAAAGCAGAAATAGATGTTTTTCTGGAACTCTCTTGCTTTTTCGATGATCCAGCAGATGTTGGCAATTTGATCTCTGGTTCCTCTGCCTTTTCTAAAAACATCACCACCATCTAATTCCAGAGCATGTTCATCACCCCATAAAACGACCCTGTAACCATTAGCAGTCACCCCTGTTACCAACACTCCCCAGCCCTTGGGAACTCCTGGTCTATTTTCTGTCCCTGTGGATTTGCCTATTCTGGACATTTCCTATAATTGGAATTACACAGCAAGTGACCTTTTGTATGTGGCTGCTTTCGCTTAGCATAATGTTTTCACAGTTCACTGGTGTTATAGCATGTATCACTACTTCATTCCTTTTTATGGATGAGTAATATCCCATTGTATGCATATACCACAGTGTATTTATTCATCAGCTGATGGACATTTGGGTTGTTTCTGCTCTAGGCTATTAAGAATAATGCTGGTATGAACACATGTATACAACTTTTTGTATGGACATAAGACGTATGTTTTCCATTTTCTTGGATTACCTAAGAGTGGGGTTGCTGGGTCGTATGTTATCACTGTTGTTGTTGTTCGTTTGTTTTGGCCATGTCATGCGGCATGCAGGATCTTAGTTTCCTGACCAGGGATCAAACCCGAACAGCCTGCACTGGGAGCAGAGAATCTTAACCACTGGACCGCCAGGTCCCTGTTAACTCTGTGTTTAACTTTTTGAGGAACTGTCAGACTGTTTTCCCCAGTGGGAAAACACTATTTTGCATTAAAATTGCCCTTAATATAATTTCAAATTAAGTCAGAATTTTTCCCCAAATATGAAATAACCAATTTTCTCTAAAGTGAAAAATCTCATTTTTACATTCATACCTCTTTGTACCCTGTACCTTAATCTTCAAAAGCTTGTATACCCCTCCAATTTTTCAAATGTTTACTTATGTATTTGGCTGTGCTGTGTCTTAATCGTGGCATGTAGGATCTTTAGTTATGTCATAGGAACTCTCAGTTGCTGCATGTGGGATCTAGCTTCTTGATCAGGGATAGAACCCTGGTCCCCCTGCATTGGGAGCACAGAGCCTTAGCCACTGGGCCACCAGGTAAGTTCCTATCCCTATAACGCAAAGGTCCGCAAACACATTACGTAAAGGAAGGTAGGCTCTTTACTCGATGACATTAGTTAGCTGGTTTTGTTATTCCTCTGCAGGTGCCTTAGGATAGCCTCCAAATTTTGTTTGGTTGCTGTTAAAAGATCTTTCCTCATCCAAGTTCTGTAGCCATAGATAGCAACTGAAATGAATCAGAGGATGTCAGGAGATGTTCTGAGTCACAATGCCCAGAAAAATCCCGTTCACAGAGGTTTGCATGTGGTGCAGTGGAAAGGGAGAATTCTCATGATACAAAAGAGGCCCCAGGGATAAAGACGGGAAGAAAATTAAAATGAAATAGTTATTAAAATAGTTAGAGCCACTGCCAGCAACCAGCTTTCTCCCTTTCTGCCTGGCCCACCCCAGATCATGCTGTCAGGTCACTATGACATCACTAGAATGTTCTAGGCTAGTTAGCATTTGCTCTTTGTGCAGGACAATCCCCAGTTCTGCTTCCTATTACTCTTTTCCCTTGAGTGCTATCACGTGACCCTAGTATGCAGTTGCATAGGTTCATCTGTTACCTTTTCCTCAGGCCAAAATTGTCCTCAAAGCAACACTTCAAATCTGTAGCCACTTGGTAGCTAGCCCTGTTGCAGAGGTACTGGCTACTTAATAAATAAGTGCCCTGTTGTTGAGGTCACCTATTGCTGCAATATTATCATTGGTGGAAATACTATGTGATGTTACTTTTTTTTAGTAAAACTTCACCTGAACTTGAACTTGCATAGATCATGGTTCGGTTGGTCTATTTTAAGAGTTTAAAGAGGATGCAGGTAGGTACTTTCAACAAATTTCTCGGTTTCCTCTTTTATCTGGCTACCAGGAGTAGTCCGGTTCATTTTCTATCCGTAGCAACTGGTGAGAAGATGCGGAGCTCAACCAGCTTTCTGTAACTCCTCCTGTATTTTGGGAGGACCACGTTCTATGAATACTTGAAACTTTCTCTATCTTTTTTGCTAAATGGCAAGCATTTTTCAAAACTTTCTAGCATTTTCTCAGTATTTCTGATTCCCATCCCTTTCTACCTCCTTTTAAAGTTATTTCAGAACTTGGGCTACTTGTCTTACTAGAATGTAAGCTCAATGAGGGCTTAATCTAGGCATCTTTGATCTGTATATCACTGTCAGCTTTATGAAGCTTTATGAGGTTTTGTGTATTGTAGATGTTCAGTAAATATTTTTAGCATAATTAGTGAATCAGTGGTCATTTCTTTTCATTCTTCACGGAATTTTGCCCACTTTGCCTTCAATTGTATGATGCTATGACTTCATACTGTTTTTATAGCTTCCTTACTTTTTTCCATGTGTAAATATAATAGTCAATGAAAGTGAAAGTCAGTCATATCCGACTTTTTGCAACCCCGTGGACTATACAGTCCATAGAATTCTCCAGGCCAGATTACTGGAGAGGGTAGCCTTTCCTTTCTCCAGGGGATCTTTCCAACCTGGGGATTGAACCCCGGTCTCCAGCATTGCAGGCAGATTCTTTACCAGTTGAGCCACAAGGGAAGCCCAATAGTCAATGAAACATGTTGGCAAATGCTCAGCACTCTTAGTATGTTTTATTCAGGAAGGGAAAAATATATTGTGGGATCCAGATCCAATACCAAGGGAAATTTAAATTCTAAATATTTCTCTTCCTGTCCTCCCTCCAATCTCCCCAAACCCCAACAAATCCTATGCATATGCAGAGTGTTTCTATTTTGCTGGGGGATGGTGAGAGGGAAGGAAAGGAATAAAACTACCTTCTATACTGCTTTCAGAAATACAGCCAGTGTGGCATATGGCATATAGTACTAGCACAGTCTTTGGTGGAGTGGTAGTGGTAGCAATGTGAAACTATTTAAATTTTAAAAATGAAAGCCCAAGTATATATGGAAATACAGTAGAATAATATTAGAAAATGACTCATTCCTACAGAACTTGATAAATTTCATAAATCACATCCTTCCCCCTAAAATATAACTGCAGGCTTAAAAGGCACTTAGGGGCATATTGATTTATGAGGCAATTCTTAGTTCTGATCCCTATAACCAGAATTAATCCAAGTAGCCTTGTTTACATATTTAAAGGAAGAAGCACTTGAACACAGTGTGTGTGCATATAAATTCATTGTGTTTGTACAAAAAAATGATCTAATTAATCACTGGTTCTCTTGAGAAAAAAATCATGCATTCTGTCTGATGAGCAAATTTGGTCTCTTCAGGGTATTGTTCTAGAATCTGTCTCTACCATCTAAAGCAAAGGACTAGAAAGTAATCAGTGGATCAAGACTAATTTTTCTTTCATTTTAAGCATAAAAGTATAGATAACCTAGATTCTCTTTTGTGTTGAAAGTCTCCCCCCTCCAATCAGACCTGGAGACAAGGATTCAAGGACAAATCATATATTTGAAAGATGATCCCAGGAAGAAATAACAGGGGAGTGAAGCCAGAGAAAGGTGAATTATCAAGCTAGATACCAGTGTGGGCAGCCAAGACTTAATTGATTGGGAACTCTGGTAGACAGTGCAGATACCCCCCAGGGATATCCCAGCCAAGGTACAAGGAAGCTGGGGTATTTGTCTACCATCTTCCCATCAGTCACTGATGGAAAGCGGCTTCCAGGGGCGTTAACTCACTGCAATATTTCCAGGAACCAGGTTTGACTTTTAGAAGTGAATGCCAAGGAGACACCGACATTCCAAAGAAGGAGGAATCAGGAACTTCCCTGGTGGTCCAGTGGTTAAGACTTTGCCTTCCAATGCAAGGGGTACAGGTTTGATCCCTGGTCAGGAGCCTAAGATCCTATATGCCTTGCAGCCCAAACACCAAAACATAAAACAGAAACAGTTTTGTAACAAATTCAATAGAGACTTTAAAAATGGTCCCAATAAAAAATAAAAGAAGGAGGAATGCATATGTGTAAGAACATAGGGAGGACTCATAGGAACCCAGAAAGTGCTGAGCAGGCAGGCCTCAGGAAGCAGAGGATTCTAGGCTGCCCCAGGACCATCCTTTCAGTCCCAGTCTCTTCCCTAGCCACTGGCTTCCTCTTTAACGCCTCAGGATTTTGGTATCTGCGTGTCTCTGGGAAGCTTATTGCTGCTTGGTCTTACTTGATCTTTTAATACAATACTGGCTCCTGCCTGGGACTTACTCTGAGTTCAGATCCTCAGAAGTGAAACCTAATCGACCCAGATCCTCTTTCTCAAGATAGGCTATACCTTGCAAGTGCCTGGCCAGCTGAGGTGTGGGTCCCTCTGGTTCATCCAGTGTCCACTTGTGATCCAGTGAGCTACGGCCAAGGCATGAAGTCACATTGCTCAGTGCCCACTCAAAAGAGGGGACAGATGAGGAAAGGTGAGGGCAAGTAGCCCCAAGGTGCCTCTATCTGTGGGATTTTCCGGGCAAGAATGCTGGATTGGGTTGCCATTTCCTCCTCCAGGGGAATCTTGCCAACTCAAGGATTGAACCCACGTCTGTTGCATCTCCTGCATTGGTAGGTGGATTCTTTACCATTGTGCCATCTGGGAAGCCCTTCCATTAAAAGTTCTACAACATAAAGTTTTTTTCCATTATTCCACAGACTCTTTCTCACCTTGTCAAAGTGTTTTGTATTCTACCTAATGTTGTCCTAAATAAAGTAAAATTTTACATTGTTGACATGAATTTTGACCTTTCGTGTTTAAGCTATGCCCTGCTCATTTTGAATGCAAATATAAGAGGACTGAACTCATTTGTGGAATCACTGAAATTGCACAATTTGTATTTCATAGATTGTAGAGGCATATGTATTTCAATCTTTCCAGAAGTGTGGGAACTTTGCACTCGACTAGCTCAACTGTTTTTTTTACTTTTTGGATGCATGCACATTCTAGGGCATGCTAGGTGGCAACCCACCCTAGTATTCTTGCTTGGAAAATCCCATGGACAGAGAAGCCTGGCAGGCTATAGTCCATGGGGTCACATAGACTAGGACATGACTGAGCAACTGAGCATGCACGCAGGAATGCTATTCCTTGAGGATGATCAGAGAGGGTGGATGATGGAACTGTATCCTAAAAGACTTGAGAATGTGGATCTGAGTACAACATCTTTCCCTGTCCAGCCAAAGATGAGCCCAACAGGCCAAGATGATGCCATTCACATGCGGACCCTATCATAAGAAGTCCAAAAGCCAATGAAGGATAAAATATCAAGAGAGATCATTTTATAGAGGCAAAATGCAACATCATTTTCTTGTAGAAATGCCAAAGAAGTTGATAGACATTGAGTGCATCTTGACTAAAAAAGTGTGTGTGTGTGTGTGTGTGTGTGTGTGTGTGTGTGTAGCTGGGCATAGGGAAAGGGTGACTCTTTTGTGACGTGTGGAAACGAAGACCCAACAAAGCAAAGGGAGAGCCCATGGCTTTGGAGTCTGACAAACCTGTTTCCTCAAGTGTAAAGAAAATATTATTTTATCCAGTTGTTAGGAGGATTAAATGAGGTGATAAATGACTATAAAGAGACCAGAATGGTGGCTGACACATAAGCTCCCTGTAAATGACAACAAAAGTGGTAATTAACTTACAGCTGATTCACATTGTTGTACAGCAGAAACTAACACAACATTGTAAAGCAATTATACACCAAAAAAATGAAGTTGTAAAAAAAGGAAGAAAAGAAAATTAGTATGAAGTAAGCTTGGCATAGATAACAGTTTCTTGGGGGTTGAGTTTGGGAATTACTATAATTTAACCCCAATAATAAATGTGTTAAAAGAGGGGAAAACGTGGTATTTAGGAGTAGTTATAAAGGAGATTTCATAAAATGCTACCTGGTTAAGTTCCTTTCAACTTGTTTCTCCCAAAGTGAATTACCGGTTTGCATCTTGGCAATTACTTTCAAGCAGCCACTAAATTGATTTATGTATGAGACTGAATTTACTTTTAATTTACTTGAATGAGATTTCAAAATCAGTCTTTTTGATATGAAAATGAACACTTAGCCAGCATTTTGACCTGCCGTGGTAAGTCAGTGACATTTGCACCTTAGAATTTATCAAATGTCGTATGCCTACCTTGTGACTATCACTATATGAATTCAGGTATTCACATGCGATCTCGTCCCTCAGAGAGCCCACCTTTTGCAAAAATAGACACATAAATGCTTCACTGCAGTTTCATCATATTTGGAGCACTAATGACATGCGTGTGCAATGCTCACACAAATGTCATGCGTGTGCAATGCTCAGTCTCTCAGTCGTGTCCAACTATTTGTAACCCCAGGGACTATAGTCTGCCAGGCTCCTCTATCCATGGAATTTTCCAGGCAAGAATACTAGAGTGGGTTGCCATTTCCTACTCCAGTGGATCTTTTTGACCCAGGGATCAAAGCTACATCCCCTGCATTGGCAGGTGGATTCTTTACCATTGTGCCACCTGGGAAGCCCCACTGGTGACATGAAGTACCAGAAAGAAGAGGGTGTTGCTAGGAAATGCATCCCAGCTTCAGATGATAGTAAATAACCATTTTTCTTTCCCAGTACTGTATTTCTACCTGGAACATATTAGGTAAAAAGAAAAAGCCAATAATATTGGATTGGCTGAGAAGTTTATTTTGGTTTTTCCAGAAGAAGGTATGGAAAGCCCAAACAAACTTTTTGGCCAACTCACTAGTAAATTGTTTGGGGGAAAAAGAAGCTTTTCCCTAAGTACTTCAGGGCTATTTCTGTACTTCTTGTGAGCTTCTCATGTGCCTGAAATTAGGCTAAAATCCATGAAATTCTCTGTACTATCAAAAGATCCTTTGAATTCCAGTAATCATTTCCAGTACATTTGTAGGAAAGTGATTTTTTTTTACATTCCCGCTGCAGTTAATATCTATGGGGGATTATTTATGGAAAGTTTTAAATATGCTTCCCCAGTGGATCAGATGCTAAAAAATCTGTCTGCAATGCAGGAGACCCGGGTTCGATCCCTAGCTTGGGAAGATCTCCTGGAGAAGGAAATGGTAATCCACTCCAGTATTCTTGCTTGGAGAATCCCATGGACAGAGGAGCCTGGTGGGCTACAGTCCATGGGGTTGCAAACAGACACAGCTGAGTGACTAACACGCATTAGTGATTTTTCTTAAGCTGCAGTCTATTGCCTAGATCCAAACTCAGAATTGACCTCTGAGAAAGACCACAGAGAAGTTTTGGATACAAATGTAAATTATTCTACTTGAAGAACTCATGGAAAAGAACTTTGCTGGGCACCGATTCTGTGAGATTCACCTGGAAAAAATCCTAAGAATTCTCCACTGAAGACCTAAGAACAGGATCAAGAGGGACCAGACATTTAGGAATTTGTGTCAGACTGTAGGAAACTTTGGAATCGTCACTACTGATAAATTTTCATGAAGATTACAGCAAATGTCATGACAGTTATTATTTCAGCCCACTGAGAAGATGGGCGCTGTTTTTTAGATGGGGCAGCGTGGGCTATAGCTATGTTTGTGAATTACATGTTCAGTCACTTTCGGTGATACAGGCCAGTGTGCTAAGCCAGTCAGTGGTCCTTCATTACTTAAGGAGCTGGTGGTGCAGCTCAAGTCTTAACCAGAAAATTTGAATCTTCAGACCTTGGATGGGAGCAGGTGTATGCATTTAAAGCAACCCTAGTGTTTTTCTCCCTGGAGGTCTGCAGACTGCGCTCTCAGGAGTCTGGAGAAGTATGAAACCCTCACAGCCTCATTGTGGACATCAAGCCATTATTACGGGAGGATAAGTCAATCCCAAATGGTTTGCGCTACTCAAAAAGCTATTTGTGTGACTGTCATTTTATTCTATTTTTCGGGGAAATATTTGTTGTTGTTGGGTTGTTAAATTGTGTCCAACTCTTTGTGACCTCCTGATTGCAGCATGCTAGGCTTCCCTGTTCTTCATATCCCCTGGAGTTTGCTCAAACTCATGTCCATGGAATTGGTGATGCCGCCCAACCATCTCATCTTCTGTTGCCCCCTTCTCTCCCTGCCCTCAATCTTTCTCAACATCAAAGTCTTTTCCAATGAGTTGGCTCTTTCTTAAAAAAATGAATAAACATAGGCACAAATGGGCACAATCTGGTAAACAATGGACATGCCACACCAACACAATCCAATTTGTAGGAAGGAGGCAGTATGATTGGACACACATCATGGCAGACTTTGAAATGTACCCACGGTCTTTTGAACCTAATCTGTAAAGAAATTAGCTCAGGTCCGAGGCTCTCATCACATCCCTTCAAAGGCTCAAATTCCTTACTGTGGCCTTCTGAACCTTCCATGACCTGCCACTGAGGCCTTAGCTTGAGGCTTTCCATAATCCTTGTGAACACTGATCTTGATACCTTCTTGCCCTGTGACTCCACTTGGAATGATCTTCCCCACTTTGTTCATTTGGCAGCCCTGTCTTGCCCCTTCATGCCTCCTAGAAGCCTCTGCTGACTCCCCCCAGATTGGGCTCAGCACTGCCCTGCGTCCTGTGTACCGGCTTCTGTCTTAGCACCTTCCTAATCATGTTGAGTCCTCGTGCATGAGCATCTGCTTCACCTGATGGCAAGCAACTCCTGAGGAGTGATCTCTCCCTTCCTGCCGTGGTACAGCCAGCCCTGGACCTGGTGTACCATCGATGCCCCATAAATGTCTGCAGTGAGATTGGTAGATGTAAACATTAAGTAGAAAGCAAATAACAAACTCATTCTCAAGTTTTCTTTCAGCCAGATGCTGCTAAAAAGAATTTTGAGCACTCTTTTGCCAATGAGTCCAAAGCTTTTGAGGGGGTATCTGGAAGCCTGGGCTCCTGGGGACCACGATGGAGGGGTCTGGAAATTCCTGCCTTGTGGAAGCATAAGGCACAGGAAACCCATGACTCTGTAGAGAAGAGAGCAGTGAGGGCGTGGAGTCCATCCAGTTGCTTGTTTTCTCGTCTTCACATTTCCCTCTTAATTGGCATGGGCTTTCCAGGTGGTGCCAGTGGTTAAGAAACCACCTGTTAATACAGGAGATGTAAGAGATGTGGGTTCGATCCTTGAGTTGGAAAGATCCCCTGGAGGAGGAAATGGCAACCCGCTCCAGCATTCTTGCCTGGAGAGTCCCTAGGACAGAAAAGCCTGGTGGGCTACAGTCCATAGCGTTGCAAAGAGTCAGACACAGCTGAAGCGGCAGCATACAGGCAGGCACTGTGGAAGTGATGTACTCTGGAATTTTTGCCAAGAGTGGCTGTGTGCTCACAAAGCTTTTCTCTCCAACAAAATGGTTTCTGTCCTTCGGTTACTTGTGGACAACCCTGCCTTCATTTTGTGAGTGAATGACAAGGCAGCAGTAAGTCAGTTGGAGAGAATAAAACAACAGATGAACCCACAGGTTGATGTCTATACTATGAAGTCTTATCTCATCTGAGTGGAATTAGATTGAGATAAGTTCTTTGGAAATCTTCTCTAGAAATGATAATAAAAAGTCCTGTTGTCTTATAAGCTGTACAGTTTTTAACATTTTTCATTTATTTTGCTGCACTTCTTGTAGCTTGAACTAACTATAAAGCACAAAATATCTGTGCTTTGCTTCTGTTCTCAAAGCTCTTAACTATTTGGCCCTGAGGCAAGGAGACAAAAACAATTTGGTTTTATTCTGCCACATTCCAAAATAACTGTAGTAATATCCTCTTTGGTTATCTTAAAAGTATAGTGTGGAGGCTTTTATCCCAAAGTAGCAGTGTCTGACTGTTGGGGGGTGGGGGTTAGCTATATGACTGTTATTTAGCAACTAAATGCTGGTGACTCATTCACTTTGACTGTGGTACAGGAAAATTCTTTCCATGGAAAACACAAGAAGGGAGGGGGCAGAAATCTCTCTGAACCACTGTGTAGTATTTTCCTTTGGAAAAGGCTTCTCTGAAAATGAATAGGCACCAGCTGTTACTCTGCTGGCTTAGCCCCCAAAGCTCCTGGAGAGTCTTCCTCAACTGGGCTTTCTGTGCAGTTCATCCACAAAGGTATACAGGTAGGCTCAGACCCGCAATAAGGGATCAGTTTGGTTAATAAGCTAAAATCTCGGGATTAAAAACGGTCACCTGAATAAAAGAGAAATTGAACTCACTGCATTCATAGTACCTGGAATATTTATATGATGATTTGGTTTGGACCAGAAACCCAACAGTGTTTTTACTGTCGCATTCCATTAGGAAGAGAGGGAGGGAGAGGGGGAGATAAATAGAGAGGTCTGTTCCCTTAGCTTTGCACCGAATAACATGAAAGCCTTGGGGAGAAGGGCCTCAGTGAGGTGCTAATCTATTTATGCAGCCAAAATATAATAAGTTCACCTGCGAGGCTCACAGCGCCAAACTAATTCTAGCTTGCTGAGTTTCATTTTGCTTGTCAGCATCTCCTCGAGGGCTCTGAGGGGTTAGGGGTGAGGGAAGGAGATTGTGCGATGCTGGCCGTGAACATTTGGAGGGTTGAAAAGGGCTTCTCTTCCTGCTCCTGAGCCCTGCCCAGCCCTGAGGTCGCGCTGCTCTCATGCTAGGATCTTCTTTATGAATGGAGGTTAGAGAAGCCGCTTAAAGGCTCTTCAGCGCTTACTCTCCAGCTGGCCGCTGACTTAGGAAAAACATGACCCTGTGGGGCTGCGATGGGGGCAGGGAGGGCTATGGGAGAAGTTTGTGTCATGGGAAAGATGACCCAGGGGTTGGAGGGGCCTTCGCCTTTTCTTATGGGCGGAGATGCCCAGGCTTTAAATAGTAAAGCCCTGAATCACAGATGTAGGAATGTCACAGCCGCTCGAGCTCTGCCACTGTAAGCCCGCAGAAAACCACCCCCGCCCCGTGTCATCTCAGCTCTAAACAAGCTCGGAGGCAACGACGAGGCAGGTTGCCTGACCTCATTCCTTCCTGTTACCGCGGCTCTCTTAGACCCAACACGGTACAATATTTGCAGTAAAACAGTCTAATCCTGGCCTCTTCTGGTTCTGAAAGATGCATGGTCCATCTGCTGTTCTCCCAGAGCAGCAGCATCTGCCTTTGTGTCTCTTGCTCATCACATCTCTCCCACACCGTGGGGAGCCTGTGAACGATCTGAGTTTGGGAGACAGGTGCTGGAAAGGGGTGGGAAGGCGGCTTGGTGACTCCACCCACTGGAAGTCACCTGCTCCCTGCAGACAGACCTGTGCTTCTGCGGGTCAGAAATTGAAAGCTAGGATCAGGGTTAGCCTGGTGAGGGATGTGGATGTGACTGTTTAGCCTTTGCTTTGTGGGCTGGGAGGGCTCCTCCCTGACACACAGGGAACCAAGGGGGCTTGTCTAAAAAACGCTGAAGAATCGGGGAGAAGGGGAAAGTCAGAACCCTCCCTAACAGGATAAGTCAGACTTTTACTTTGATCCTGGATTTGATCCTGGATGAGGGACTGAAGCCTGAAAAAAGCCTCTTCCCAGGCTCCCTCTCATTGTCCCAGTCTGTTCCCCTCTTCTCTCCCCAACCCCCCGCCCCGCCCCCGCCCTGTTTCAGGTAAAGGGGGACAAGGGAAGTCAAACATCATTACTCATTTTTCATTATCCCTGAGCCTCCAGGGCCTTAAAAGTTGAAGGAAATGAACTGGAAGTCTCACTTGCATTATTTTTCTACCGAGGCTAATTTTATTGATTCAGTTGGTCTGAGAGAAGCTGAATCTGAAACAGCAGCAGTTATAGGAAACTAACAAGCTACCAACCGACTAGCCTGACTTACCGGAACAGTCCCTGGCTGCCCCTCGCCGGCCCACCCACCCCTCCTGGCAATCATTTATCAGACCCCGGGAGGGGGCCGGTGCTCGGGGATCATTTTGATGCCGGTTCTGCCGGCGCGAGGAATGCTACGTGGTGTCAGTGACCAGAGCTTAGGACACTGGAATTTTGCATTTGTTAGAGCAGCAGCTGTAGCGAGTGGCTGCGCCGGCCGAAGGGCAGCGTCCCCGAGCAGGGCGCGGCCACCACTTGGCGGCGATCGCTGGGGCGGCACCCGAGCTCGGCCCTCGAGATGGGGGCGGGATTTTAGAAAGAAGCCCGGACTCGGCGAGCGGATGGCCGGGCGCTTCCTCGCAGCCTCTGCAGCAGCCGAGCTGTCTGCCCAGCGGCGCTCCCACTAGCGGCGCTCCCACTGCTAGACTTTGTTCCTGTTTCCTCCCGCGCTGCTCGCCAAAGGCACCGGTTACCATGGTGAAAGAGAAAGGTAATGATTAATATCGATCCCTGTGCATGGCTGCAGAAGTTGCACTGGTGCTGCAGGGCTGGGCCACCTAATGGGGGACGATCAATGGAAAGCCAGGCAGACATGTTCTGGGTGTGAGAATCTGTATTGTGAAGTCCGGGTTTGCATAGAGCAGAGACTTACTTCATTAAGAACCTTTCATTTAGCCACGGCGCGTCCCAAGCGCATTCCTATTTCTGGAGTGTTTGCACAGCCGAGCTCCCAGGGCGTGTGTCTCTTTTGATTGCTATTGCATTTGGAATTTTTGGTTGTGTCTGAGACTTGCCTTCCTGCCTTCATCCTAGCCTTCACTCTTCCTCACTCAGCACCGCCCAATCAATAAATTAATGAAGATGTGTAATGAAAGGGCCCTTCTACCAGGTCTAGGCTGTGTTGGGACCTGCCCAAGCTTAGCTCAAAGTTCCAAGCGGTTGGTCTTTAAGGTTCCAGGTGTGCCTCTCCAATAACCTGTCATTTCAGCGGCATCCCTAATCACTCCTCCAAACACCTTAAAAGATGGGTTACATGTCAAGGGCGGCAAATCATGTCTTAAGAATGTGAAAAGGGAGAGGATGGTCACGCTTTGCACAGGTGTACCGTATTTATGCTCTGGGCGTGGTCCGAAATGGAAGTTAAACTTTTCAGAATTGAATTGTTGTTTAACTTATTCATTTGTCTGGGAAATGTAAAAGAGCACAACAATGTTTGATTTTAGTTATCCAAGTAATATGTAAATATGTCTTATGTTAAGAAAATGCAGTGTCACAGGAGATTAGAGAGTGAAAAATGAAATCTCCTTGCCCTTACCTGGTTCACTTTCATTTCCCCTTTTCTCTTGAGGCAAAATTGTTAATAATGTATCCTTCAAGAACTTATAGAAGGAATAAGATAGATAGATAGAAGTATTAAAAAAGGATCATTCTCTGATCATTTTTTTCGTGACTTGATTTTTTTCTGTTAATAATATGTCTTTGGGACTTTCACTACATGATTTGAGAGTGTGAGTAACCACCACTGAATTTTGCATTTTGGTAAGCTTGGATGTATTCTGCCACATTTCCTGACTGTGGACATACTTTTCTCCATAAACACAGATGTCTGCTCTTTGGGCGCTGTCTTCAACATTTCTGCGATTTATCTTTATCTACTTTCTCTTAAAGCCCCTACAGGGAATAAATGTGAGGTGAATGTGCTGAACTCAAGCTGATCCCTATTGTTGGAAACTCAATTCAGGTTTATTATACTAGTGGATGGATGGAGGAATAGGATCATGACAGCTAACCACGTTAGGGCCGCACCTCAGCACAAAGAGAAACAGCTTCTGGTCAGTCCATTCTGCTCCTATGTATCTTTCATAAATCACAGGGTTTAGCTTTGGTTTTACACCGACTAAGGGGTAATCAAATGAAATGATTTAGTGAGAATAAAGGTGCTTCTAATAATATTTCCTCTTTTTGGGGTGCCACCAGGAATCCTAAATAAAGATTTTGACATTTAATCAAGGTCAGGTCTCTTCGTTTTTACCTCCCCCACAGCTGAAACAAACTGACTCTGATCTCTACTGCTAATGGTTTTGAGTTTGTTTCCCAATATGAGTAATTTATGAGCGATGGGAAAGGGGATTGCAAAGGTCACTTCCCAATTCCATCCCCCAGGGGCCCATGGAAGCCCTGGACTTGCTATTTGTGGTGAATGTTTTATAGGTCAGTAGTCCCCAAATAGCAACTCTTCTTAAGTCATTAGAGACTTCCCAAAGCTTGGATTGCCTGGGCTCACGTTTGCTTTACAAGTCAGTAACCACTTTCTGACTAGAACATTTTGGACAGGCCACCGAGAGGTCACATACTAGTATTATCTAAGCCCTTAGCCACTGATTAAAGGCTGTTCCTTTTCTATTTTGAGGTCCATGTCAGTCTCCACTTCTGCCTCCCAGCTCTCTGATTGCATTGACCTCAGTCAACAGCAGGGAAAGGCAGGGTTTTTGGTGGGTACGCAAGGGCTTCAGTGGAAAGAAAGGAATTTCATTAAAGCTTCTAAAGCCAGAAGGGCACAGGAGCGCTTGCAGTCCAGGCATTCATCCTAGACCTGAGAAAACAGGGCTTCAGAAAGGGTTAGTAAATTGCTCAAAATCACACAGCAGGTAAGTGGACTAAGTTCAGGTTTATTACACTTGTGGGTGGACTCTTCCTCTGCGTTCCATCACAGGAGGACATGGCTCAGTGTCTGGCTCCATCACCAGACAGTGGACCTCTCAGAAGCAGCCCTGTGTCTCTGCCTTTAATTTTTCAGTTCATAGCTTGACACCTGCATGCCATAGATTCTCAGAGTTGAAGCAGGTTGGCCCATTGTCAGAGCTAGATCTGGAACCTGTGGCCTCCTGATACGGAGACTTTTCCAGTACGCTCTGCTTCCTCTTGCTTCCAGAGAGTTCCAGCTTCTTCCTTCCTCTTGCGGCAGACACGATTCAGCCGGGAGCGAGTTGGCGTCATGGTAGCATCCATCCTGAGGAACACAGGAAGTCTTCTGAAGGAGTGACATAGGTTCCCTGTTGCTCATCACTTGGAGATGGTTTAGGTCACGCTGGTCTGTGCTGCCATTTTCTCTCCTGGATAAAGTTTCCATGACACTGACAGAAAGAAAGCCTGCTGGCAGATCACAGGTCTGCAAGTGTGGAATGGCACTGGCTGACCAACTCTGACCCTCATTCTCTTCTGTTCTCCCAACCAGGCACCCACCCACTTCCAGTCCCAGACCCTCACTGATCTGGGAATCTTCATGAAATAGTTGTTTCTCTGATGCATTCAAGGGCATCCTAACCTTGCTGTGTCCTGTAACAAAGAAGCAGGAGAGATTTTTGTGGGTTTATCAGTCAATATCTGTCTTCCTGAATACACTTTCATCTACCTAAACTCCAGTGGCCTAGTCTACTCATTAAAAACTTTAATTCTAGCTTATGTGTGCCCTAGTGCAGGGGATTTATTATTTCTTAGTGTTAGAGGAAACAAGTAAAAGCAAATATTAGAGATTAAGTTATGTAAATAATGAACAGGGAGGCCTGATGTGCTGTGATTCATGGGGTCGCAAAGAGTCGGACATGACTGAGTGACTGAACTGAACTGAAACACTCATTTGTTTAAATAATAAGGGAGCTTAGGGTTTGGAAAAGGTTTGATCCTTCATGTAAGA
This sequence comes from Cephalophus harveyi, assembly GCA_006410635.1. Classification (NCBI taxonomy): domain Eukaryota; kingdom Metazoa; phylum Chordata; class Mammalia; order Artiodactyla; family Bovidae; genus Cephalophus; species Cephalophus harveyi. The sequence continues at coordinate 109,974 of SJYT01012903.1, forward strand.
AGGATAAAAATTCAGCAGTGAGGGAGCCACATTACAGAAAACAATTCTACAGTTGAGCACATCATTTTTTGTTTGTTGTGCTTCCTGGAAGTTTTCTGCCACTGTTGGATGACCCAACTTGCTTTTAAGGTAGTGAAAAGTGAAAGTGTTAGTCGCTCAGTCGTGTCCGACTCTTTGCAACCCCATAGACTGTAGCCCCCCAGGCTCCTCCATCCATGGAATTCTCCAGGTAGGAATACTGGAGTGGGTTGCTATTTCCTTCTCTGGGAGATCTTCCCAACCCAGGGATTGAACCCAGATCTCCTGCATTGTAAGCAGATTCTTTACCATCTGAGCCACCAGGGAAGCTCTTTTAAGTAGAGCAGAACCCAGTGAAACTCATTCTAGTTCATCCTTGATGGAGAGATGTTCACCATCCACCTGACATGCCAGTGTATGGGATGCACACACACACACACACACACACACACACACACACACACACACACAAAATATGGGACACACACACAGAGTATGGGACACAGACACACACACATGGGGCAATCGTGTTTCTGAGCAGCTTCTAAGAACAGTGGTATGCTGGGTCTCAAATGTGTCCTACAGACAGGCACCAAAGTAATCCTCGTAGGATGCTGATGTCATCATATTTCCAGGTGAAAAACCTAAATGAGTGGTGACAAGGTAAATTTCAAGACTTCCTGCTAATCATTGAGGATTCTCTCCAAGTCCTTAAATTACCTCCCCCCTACCCCCATCTAAGCCAAACTTGTTTTATTTTTAATATTATTATTAAACCTGCCAGTTACTGAAATGGCAGGCTTTGCATTGACACCTTTACATACATCACCTCTAATCTTTGAGCCCATCAGGGTCAGTGGCACTCCTCCCCTTTAGTAAATGAGAAAGAGGAGGTTCATGGGAGTTTAGCCACTTGCCAGAAATCACTTAACCAAAAAGTAGAAAAGCTGATTTTCTACCCAGGCCTCTATGGCTGCAGAATCTGCACTAACTGTACCTATCCTCCAACCCCCACCCCCACCCCAATTTTTCCTATTTGAATAATCATGGATATATTTTCCATCTCCATCATGGTGTCATCTGCCCCTTCTGCCCTGTGAGAAATACATATTGTCTCCTTTTGCACATTTGCCCGTGACCTAACTCAAGTTCTGCTTCCTTACCATGGTTTTCAAAGGCCCATCCCTTCTGTAAATTCTTCTCGAATTACTCTGAGCACCTATGTCAACACCAGAGAAATTAAACAACAATCTATCACTTGTATGACTTAAGAAAGAGTGTCCGTCTCTCCCTCAGGAGTTGCTGACTTCATATACCATCTTATGAAACAAGCTTTAGCATTGCCAAGTGTCCCTGCCTCTAACGGTGTCTGTCCTTTCGCCCCATCCCACTCCTCCCAAACACCCACACTCACACAAACACTCCCCACTCAAGAGCGTGCACACAGCCTAATGTAATTGAAACCTTTTTCTGTTCCATCCTTGGGGAAGTCTGAGAGCAGATTCAGAGTGATAATTCATCATCCATTCAAGTCGCCTCCCAGGCCACCCGTTGGTATAGACTAGCTCCTCCTAGATTCGGTTTCCCAACCCTGCTTCCCAGGTGGATGTTTCATATCCTACCCTGACCTGCTCTTGAAACTGTCTAGGTTGTTCCTTTTTCCTTAACTTGAAAAGCCCCAAGTTTTTCAAGGGAACACCAATGGCAAGAACATTTCCTAAGTAAAGTCTAAAGGGAAACTATTGATTTAAAGAGTCACCACATTGCTACAAGCTTCAGAATACATTGTCTGGATTAGCGACTTACACACACATCTCAGTTGTGAAGTTTGCATCTTCAGAGGGAGCAGAGACCCAGGTTTGTCTCCATATTCCACTGGAGAGGGGAAAAAAACCCAAGTGTGAATTTCTCTTACTGTTTAATAAATGAAATAGTACTACTCTCACCAGGAAGGATGACTCTGCCCCACTGCTCTTCAGGACCAAAGGGCTGTCTAGATGATGGGATTTCTAAGGCTAAGGGAAAGAACTTCACATTTAAAAAAATCACAACAAATCCTTGCCCTCTGCCACCTACTCATTAATGTCTAAAGAAATGCTTATCCAGAGAGAAAGAAGAAAAAGCCCTCGTTTCCACAATTGGAGTTAAGGCTGACTATGGAAAGACATCTGAGAGAAGGAATGAAGTGAAGTGAGTCACTTAGTCATGTCTGACTCTGCAACCCCATGGACTGTACAGTCCATGAAGTTCTCCAGGCCAGAATACTGGAGTGGGTAGCCTTTCCCTTATCCAGAGAGAAGGAATACACTGACTTAAATTTACCCAGAGCCCTTGAGAGCAATCTTCAGCTGATTGGGTCACTTAGAAGTGATCCTGCCTCTTGTTTCTCTGATGACCTGGTCACGTGACGAGGGTGGATGAAACAACCAGTACTGCTTCACAGAAACTCTCTTTTAAAGAACAAGAAATTAACTTTCCAAAGTCCTGCAGAAAAGATGTCCCAAGTGAGACTCGGTCCACTAAAAGCAAAATCTTGGCACTGATTCTCTGCGGGGAGGGGGCCCGTTGATATCATCATCATGTTCACTGCCCTTGGGAGGCAAGCAGGAGGGTCCTCATACTGCTGGCATCTCATATGCCAAAGCCAAAACACCGAGGGTTTTCCTGAGCCAGCATTAGAGCATCAGAGGACTTTTCAGAAGGTTCAGTGATGGGTGAGTGGTGCAGGATTTCTTCCCATTGTGGTTGAGCCTGCTCTGGGCACACCACAGTAGAAACCAGCCCAGCTTCCTATTTCATTGTGTGTTGGTCTGATGGTGACTCATACCGAGAGGTATGTTTATCCCAAACTGGCAGGAGCTGTGTATTCAAGGGCAAATTTTGTTAGCAGTGGGGGAGGGTGAATATTTGTAGGCATGACCTCTTTTCTCTGAAACATTGTGTTTGTGTTCACACTGACATGATTAATACTATTATGGTCTAGTGTGCCCTGGGGGGCACCAGGGGTGAGTTTCTGTGTTCCATTGCAATCAAACAGGCTGAGTTTTTTGAATACTTAGACTTAACTGTGAAGATGCTGGCTTTCTTAAGCTTTCAGAGAAATTACTTGTCTAGGGCAGTGGTTCTCAAGTGTTAGCAGACATCAGGGCTACCTGGAGTTTGGTCAGAGTGGGGATTTCTGGACCCTGGTCCCAGAGTTCTGATTTAGTAAATCTGAGGAAGGGCCTGAGGCTTTGCACTTCTAGCAGTTCCCAAGTGATGTTGATGCTCATGGTTCAGGGACCATACTTGGACACTATCGTGGTTTCTTGTCTGTAAAATGATCAGCGTTCTAGGCAGAGAAGAGAGAACTTTTATATAAGTAGCCTCTCTGCTCTCTCTTGCCAGTTTTATCTTGCTTATAATGCAGATAACAAAGTTAAGAGCATCGTTTTCATTTTGACTCTCTTGCAGCATAGGATTGGAGAAGGCACTGGCACCCCACTCCAGTACTCTTGCCTGGAAAATCCCATGGATGGAGGAGCCTGGTGGGCTGCAGTCCATGGGGTCACTAAGAGTCGGACACAACTGAGCGACTTCACTTTCACTTTTCACTTTCATGCATTGGAGAAGGAAATGGCAACCCACTCCAGTATTCTTGCCTAGAGAATCCCAGGGATGGAGGAGCCTGGTGGGCTGCCATCCATGGGGTCGCACAGAGTCGGACACGATTGAAGAGACGCAGCAGCAGCAGCAGCAGCAGCATAGGATGAAGCTTCGGTTCATAAAATGGAAACCTTCTGTGAGACTTGAGTGACCAGGAGATTGCTGTCCGTATATGACACTGGATGTGCAGGAGGTGGGCAGGGTGGGAGCGGGGGGAAGTTACTGGGCACCTTTCCCTGGGAGCAAGCTGGGGCTCAGCTTGGCTTGGGGGAGTCAAGGCACAAATGCGCCATTCTGTCACCATCACTCCCGATTCTGAAGGGTTCGTTGAGCGTTTTTACTGGGGTTCATAGACCTCTTTGGAATCCTTTGGTTAGAGACAGTTTCAGGAGCTATCTTGGCTCACAAGAGCTGCAACCGTTTAGTTTCTGAGGAGCTAAAATGTGTTATTAAAACCTCAAGCAGTTTTAATAGAGACCATTGCATTGTCTATATTCTGTTGTTATTGAACCACAGATTGTTCAACAATCTGTATTCACAGTGCTATTTGAAAGACTGAGGGGAGAAATTTAAGAAAAAATAAAAGAAGCAGAAAATGGTAGAAAAAGATAGCAAGGTTATTTCACACTGGAGTATCTGGAGGGACACAGGAGAGAGGCTATACCCCTCAGAAAAATGGCAGGCGCTGTGGGCTCCCTGGTCTGTGGAGGGTCCCCAAGTGGCATGTGGGGCTAGATGAATGTTGTGGGATTGCTGTGCACCATGCTGGGGAGCCCTCTCTGGACAGCTGCTGGGGAACAGTTTTAGGGCTGACCGGTGGGAATGGTATCTGCTGGACTAGCTTCAATGATGCTGTTCCTGCTCAACTAGAAGACGTTGCCAGTCCTGCCACATGTGAAGAGCCCAGCCTGAAGCAGTGAGCCATAGCAACCGGTGTCTTGGACGCACCCCAAATTTATAAAGGTCTACTCTGCAAGGCATTTCGAGGGTAATCTAATACATGGAAAAGGTCCTTCCTTCAGCAGGTTAATGAAATCCCTGTGGTGGGAGGGGTGCTGATTGAAAATAAAAGCAACACAGTGTGATCAGAAGGAGGTATAAATGGTAGTCTGCTGAGGTTCGAAGGAAGAGTTAGTGTTTCAAATGAATCAGAAAAGGCTTTACAGAAAAGGGAGCATTTAAGATTGGCCTTGAAGGGTTCTGTTAATTTCTTCCTGTTAGGGATGGTGTTTAATTCAGTTCACACCTATTACACAGTGTCTGCTCCATGGTAAGTATTCAGTGAATGTCGAATGAACTGAAAAGTGGATGAATGATGTGTATGGGTAGAGAGATCAGAGCCTAATAAGAGATTAGCAATCTGGGTACAGAAACAAAATGCAATTCTTGACCTAAAAGCACTCACATTCTAACAAGGAACATAAACACAAAAATACATAATTATGATACAGTGTGAAATGTATGCAACAAAGAACTCTTTAATGTAGGACTGCCGTGCTGCTGCTGCTGCTGCTGCTGCTAAGTTGCTTCAGTCGTGGCCGACTCTGTGCGACCCCATAGACGGCAGCCCACCAGGCTCCCCCGTCCCTGGGATTCTCCAGGCAAGAACACTGGAGTGGGTTGCCATTTCCTTCTCCAATGCATGAAGGTGAAAAGTGAAAGGGAAGTCGCTCAGTCGTGTCTGACTCTTCGCGACCCCATGGACTGCAGCCCACCAGGCTCCTCCATCCATGGGATTTTCCAGGCCTGCAGTGCAAGGGGCTGGTTAATTCTCCTGGAAGGTCATGGCAGACTAGGCTTTGAAGGATGAACAGGAGTGCAACAAATGAATAAAGGGGAAATGAGAGAAAGGCTTCCAACTGGCAAAACAGAAGCAGTGAAGGAAATGCAGCCAGCTGAGTTTGGCAGGAACTACCATTAGTCACGAAACACTGCAGTAACCATGGGGAAGGGTAAATGGAGGGCTCTGCAGGTCAGGTTGAGTTGAGGATGGATAGAACCAGAGGTTGTACATTCAGATGCCTCTAAGAATCAGGCAGACCTAGATGAGTGGAGATGGGGACAGACGGGACAGCAGGGCCTTCTCTACAGGAAAAGCCACCCTATTGCTCTATCCAGGTTCACACGAAACTAGGAACAGAGGGATGTGGGCCACGGGGCCAGACCTTCCAGTTTCCAAGTGTGACTAGCAATAGGGGTTTTCATGTAAGAACCTCCAGATGCTTAAAGTTGGCAAATGATTCAACTTTCTCTTCAAAAAATCTTCATGTAGGCCAAACAAAACATATCTGTGGGCAGGACTCAGCCAAAGGACCTTCTGATTGTGGTCTGATTGTGGTCTGAGCTCACCAAGCCTACCCACAATAAGAAACAGATTTTCACACAAAAAGGCTAAAGACTTGTGCGCTTACACATATAGATGGCTAATGAAAAAGTTATGTGAAGCAATACTCAACCTTTACTCTCTGCTCTTTTCTAGTCTCTTCTATTTTTTTATTATGTGGCTCAGTGGTGAAGAATCCACCTGCCAGTGCAGGAGACTTAAGAGATCTGGGTTCAATCCCTGGGTCGGGAAGATCCCCTGGTGGAGGAAATGACAACCCACTCTAGTATTCTTGCCTGGGAAATCCCATGGACAGAGGAGCCCGGTGGGCTACAATCCACGGGGTTGCAAAGAGTCTGACATGACTGAGTGACTGAGTACTCAAGTTGGTCATGATTCATTTTGTTTCATTGGGTCAAGACCTGAAATTTGAAAACCATTGGTTTAGAACATCTGCATCAAACTACTGTTAGATAAAAACAGAATAAGATACTTGCAGGGACAAGCATGTTTCCATTCTTGACACTTAAAATAGTGCTTAATAGATACATTTTTATTACCTTGAATTTCTTCACTTACAACTAGAAAAATTTTGACTGAATGATTTCAGAATCTTTTAGTGGTCATTTTATCCTAAACAGAAGTTGACAAGAATTTGGTGTCATCTTCTGGGGTGCTTGATACAATTAAGAACTGAGCTAAGCTATTAATTTCAGAGTAAAATGCTGTGTGGTTGAAGTTCAGCAGAAAGTCTAAAGGAAGCCCCCATTCAAGCCTCATTAGCATCTAAACCTGATATTTCTGGAATGAGTTTTTCATTGAGAAGATTTTCCCCTATGATTCCGCATCACCTCTCTCTGTGACCATGCTCACCTGGTCGCTTTGCTTGTACATCACAGCCAGGGAGAGGAGAACAAGTTCAGGACTTGGGCAGTCAGTGAGGTATCATGTCACCCATCATCAATGCAACAGCTATTCCCCTCCATTGGTTGGACATCATGTGTTTATACAGCATATGGCAGAAAGTGAAGAGGAACTAAAAAGCCTCTTGATGAAAGTGAAAGAGGAGAGTGAAAAAGTTGGCTTAAAGCTCAACATTCAGAAAACGAAGATCATGGCATCTGGTCCCATCACTTCATGGCAAATAGATGGGGAAACAGTGGAAACAGTGGCTGACTTTATTTTGGGGGGCTCCAAAATCACTGCAGATGGTGATTGCAGCCATGAAATTAAAAGATGCTTACTCCTTGGAAGGAAAGTTATGACCAACCTAAATAGCATATTCAAAAGCAGAGACATTACTTTGCCAACAAAGGTCCGTCTAGTCAAGGCTATGGTTTCTCCAGTGGTCATGTATGAATGTGAGAGTTGGACTGTGAAGAAAGCTGAGTGCCGAAGAACTGATGCTTTTGAACTGTGGTGTTGGATAAGACTCTTGAGAGTCCCTTGGACTGCAAGGAGATCCAACTAGTCCATCCTAGAGGAGATCAGTCCTGAGTGTTCACTGGAAGGACTGATGTTGAAGCTGAAACTCCAATACTTTGTCCACGTGATGCAAAGAGCTGACTCATTAGAAAAGACCCTGATGTTGGGAAAGATTGAGGGCAGGAGGAGAAGGGGACGACAGAGGATGAGATGGTTGGATGGCATCACTGACTCAATAGATATGGGTTTGGGTGGACTCTGGGAGTTGGTGATGGACAGAGAGGCCTGGTGTGCTGCGGTTAATGGGGTCGCAAAGAGTCGGACATGACTGAGTGACTGAACTGAACTGACTGATCTGTAGAGAATAGTAGGGTAGGTGTACACCCCCGAATGGATGGCATCACTGACTCAATAGATATGGGTTTGGGTGGACTCTGGGAGTTGGTGATGGACAGAGAGGCCTGGTGTGCTGCGGTTAATGGGGTCGCAAAGAGTCGGACATGACTGAGTGACTGAACTGAACTGACTGATCTGTAGAGAATAGTAGGGTAGGTGTACACCCCCGAGCCAAAGGGAATGGCCCAATATTCCTTGCAAAGAAAAATAAACCTAAAATGTAGGCAATGAGAGCTAAACTTGTAGCTGAGTGGAGAGGCAGTCAAGCTTCTGCAGCTGGGGTTTTTAGGAGACACAAGTGTGGAGCTGAACTGGTAAAGCCCTTCCCTGTACACGTTCATCTCTTTCTCATTTGTCCCTTGCAGTACAATTGCTCCATTTACCTTGATAACTTTGTAAGATTATCCTCAAAGCCTTCGAGATATTATAAGCTTGCCTGGAAGCAGCAGACTGCTTCCGGGAGTCTGCAGCCAGACTGCCCAGGGTTCAGATCCCAACTCTACTGTTACTAATTGTGTGACCTGGAGCAAGTCACTGAATCCTTGCCCGCTCCCTCATGCCTCAGTTTCCTCATCAGAAAATAATGGTATAAGTAGTACCAACTTCATAGGGTTGTTGTGAGGATTGAATCAGTTAATATTTATATTAAATATTAAAGGATATATATAATATATATTAATATATAATTAATATACATTAAATAATAAAGGACTGCCCAGGGGGACTTCCCTGTGGTCCAGTGGTAGGGACTTCACTTTTCAATGCAGGGTGTGTGGGTTTGATCCCTGGTTGAGGAACTAAGATATCACATGCCTCACAGCCAAAAAATAGAAAAAAAGAAAACAGAAGCAATACTGTAACAAATTCAGTAAAGACTTAAAAACTGGTCCACATCAAAAAGTCTTAAAATAATGCCTGGACCCTAACAAGTGAAAGTGTTAGTCACTCAGTCGTGTCCGACTCTTTGCAACCCCATAGACTGTAGCCCCCCAGGCTCCTCTGTCCATGGAATTCTCCAGGCAAGATTACTGGGGTGGGTTGCCACTTCATACTACAAAGGATCTGCCTGACCCATGAATCAAACCCAGGTCTCCCGCATTGCAGACAGATTCTTTAGCATCTAAGCCACCAGGGAAGCCCGCAGCAAGAGCTCAGTAATTGCTTGCTCTTGCTGCCATTATTATTATTATCCTTCTGGACTGAGTGAAATTGTGTGTGAAGGGCCAATGTGTTCCCTGGGATGGAGTTCAGTGATCAGATTAGTTTGAGGATGCAGGCAAGTGAACAAAGCTGGATGGGTGAGTTGAGGAACCACCCATTCCTGCTGGGCAGTCTCTTCGAAGTTCACCTCAAGCAGAGCAAGAATTTGTAACTCTTTGTCATGAGACCCTGCTCAGGACCACATGAGTGGCTTCCCATGGCTACTGTCCTGGGATAAAACATCACTAAGGACCTCTCCCAGTTGGGTTCTTGAGCCCCAAACTCTCTGGGGAAGCAAGCTGCCGATCCTAGTTCATCTTCACCCTGTGGAATGAAACAAGATGTCTGATAATAATTTGGTGCAGAAATGTGTGGATTTTGTAAGAACAGTTGTTCTAAAAAGTTTGAGGTTTGAAGCCAGGTGTGCCCAGGATTCTTGCCGAGGAAGCTGTCCACCCACTCTGCAGCAGCTCCTCCTGGCTCCTCCCATCATCATGTCGTGTCATGTCATGCTCTGGGGACAGTGCCTTTGTTTAGCTTTTCCAAGGCTCTGATGCCACCTCTGCTCCTGCCTCAGGTCAGTTCAACTGGAAATTGCGCTCCTTTGTGTGGTTCTCATTTAGAGAGAAGCTCGTTTTGGGTTTGAAACAGGCCCACCAGTAAGCTCATTCCTTCAGCTTTTTTTTTTCTGAGTCAGAAATTTAAGCAAGTCTTGTATCTTATGTCATTAAAGAAAGAAAAGAAAGTGAAGTCACTCAGTCGTGTCCGACTCTTTGTGACCCCATGGACTATGACTTACCAGGCTCCTCCTTCCATGGGATTCTCCAGGCAGGAGTACTGGAGTGGATTGCCATTTCCTTCTCCAGGGGATCTTCCCGACCCAGGGATCGAACCTGGGTCTCCTGCATTCCAGGCAGATGCTTTAACCTCTTAGCCACCAGGGAAGCCCATCTTATGTCATTAGTTGGATTTATTGACATCTTCAAAATTACCTAATTGATAGAGACTGTTGGCAAACCCAAGGCATTTAACCAACTTTCTATGTCACCCAAAGGCTGTTACTATAGAAAAGAGACAGAAAACCAGGCTAGTGTTAAATGAAAGAACCCACTGAACCCACATTTATAGAGCACAGACCTTTTGTGTCAGGAACTGTGCCAGACCCTGGGAATGCAGTGACAGTAACCTCGTAATAGAGGACAGAAAAGAAGGAAAGAATGAGAATGGATAGATGGTGTTAAGTATAAAGCAAGTAAACAGAGTTGGGGGGAGTAGGCAGATTGATTCGACTTGGGTGGTCCCAGGAGAGTTCTCGGAAGGATGGCACGGGAGCTGCTTTAGGATGAGACCGGAAGAGGAGGAGCCAGTCTGCAAATACCTGGGGGACAAACCCCTTCTGGGAAAGAAGAGGGCAGGTGGAGACCTCGAAGGAGCAGGAACTGGAGCTTGGGGAGCAGTGTGAAGAGGGCGTGAGAAGAGACCAGGCTGGTGGGAGGGCTCTGTGGGCTACCCTGGGGCGTCTTGGATAATGCAGCAAAAGCTGCCTGGAGGCCTTAGTTGGTGGTATGATCTGCTTGAATTATGCCCTTAAAAGATCGCTCTAGTTGCTCTGTAGCAAAGGAATTGAATGCATGAGTCAAAAGCCCACACTGTTTGAAGACATAGACTCTGTGCATTCTTCCCAACTGTCCCCTCAACCCCTCGTAGCACCCTGCTTGATGAGGAACTAATTACTCAGACATACATCCTCTTGTTTCTAGTTTTCTGGCCAATCTCCAGTGTTTACATACCCCTAGGCAAGTTGTGTTTGTGAAAACTCCCACATGAGATGTGAACTGGGTCTGATGGTATCTCATTCAATTTTTTTTTTTTCTTCTAATGGGCTCTTTCTCAAGAGGGCAGCAGAAATGAACTGCTAATGAGGACACTTGTCAGAGTGGGGATGTGTTGGTGGAAAACAAAGATATACTTTAGTGGTGAGGTTTCCATGCATCAGTAAGGGGTGGGTGTGTGGAGGGGTTGGAAAATCCTTGTTTGCGCATGTACAGTTTTTCCTTCTGATTGCTATGCTAATATTGAGAGGCTGAGACTAACAGATGCAAGTCATACCTGCTTTTTAAAATGGATAGAGACAGAAAATAGATTGGTGGTTGTCCAGGTTTGAACAGGGGAGGGGCTTCCCAGGTGGCGATACTGGTAAAGAACCTGCCTGCCAGTGCAGTCGACATGAGACACGGGTTCCTTCCCTGGGTCGGAAAGATTCCCTGGAGAAGGGCATGGCAACCCGCTCCAGTATTAATTCCTGGAGAATCCCGTGGACAGAGGAGCCTGGCAGGCTACAGTCACAGCGCCACAAATAGTCAGACACAACTGAAATGACTTAGCACACATGTACAAGCAGAGTAGGGGTGGGGTGTGACTGCTAATGGGTGTGGGGTCTCTTTTCGGGGTGATAAAAATGTACCAAAAAATACCAAAATTACTCCTTATGGTTATGGTCACATAATACTGTGAGTATTCCTAAAGACATTGAGTTGTGTACTTTAAATGGGTAGATTTTAGGATATGTGAATTATATGCTGTTTTATTTTAGGACATGTGAATTATATGCTGATAAAACAAAGTCTGCTATTTTGTTTTTATAAGTTAAACTGAAATGATGATCCAGAAAGTTACAAGATTCATTAAGCGCACTGAATATTCACTGGGTGTTACCCAGCAGAAGAGCATGTTTCTGTTGCTAAAAGTCATAAAAGACAGCAGAGCTGGAAATTCAGCGTATTTGTGTTTCAGGTGTAGCACATGGTTATCTATTTATGATCAAGGACCTTAAACTCCAGCTCACCTTATTCCCTCACTGAAACACTGTGGGAACCATCATGGCTTCCCTTTGGGGCATGCTCACTGTCTGTTGGGAAAAGTGCCAGGCAGTTAACAGACATTAACTCATTTATCCTGACAATAACTCATTTATCCTCGTGACTGAATAGAATTTATCCCCATTTTACAGATGAGGAAAGTAAGGCTGGGGGAAGAAAAGTAACTTGTTTCAAGATCACAGAGCTCAGAGGGGTGAAACCTGGATTCACATAAGGTCTGTCCGACCAGGATCCAGGTTGTGATCATCTCACGGCTAGAGGGGACCCCTCCCTGAGAGCCATCATGTCATAGCACATGGCTCCCAATTTGCCTGCAGTGCGAGCTGAGAGATAGCCCTAACTCGGCACCTAAGAAATAGGCCAGCTTACTCTGATACTTTCACTCATCTCAAGACCTCCTTCCCAGGGAGATGAGGAAGCCGCAGAGTCTGGTCCTTAGCATCCCTGAAAGGATGTTCAGGATGAACCTTGTTCGCTGTCTTCTATTCCATGTTGCCCTTTGCTCGCTATGTTTAAGCCAAACCAGGTGTCCTGATGGTCCCCAAACATACCCCAGCCCACCCCTACATTGTCTACGATGCCTTACTCTTCCTTCCTACTCACTTAAATCCTGACCTACCCTTTCTTAAAGGTCCAGCTGACAGGATACTTTCTGGTTTCTCTCTCAATTTATACATTTATTGCAGCACACGATTTACTCTCTAAATGTAAATTTACTCTCTAAATGTAAATGTAATGTGTATTTCCGTTCACATTCTTTCTCTTTCTCCATCTCTCTGTCTCCTTATCTGTCTGTCTCTCCTTTCCTCTACCTCCCTCTACCTACTCTACCCAATTAAACTGTAAACTCTTTGAGGCCAGTTTCTGGGATTTACATGAATATCTTGGAAGAAGGGCTGTCACTTTTACCTTCCATTGCTTTCGCCTCATGAAGCCTCTGGGTCAGAAGGCTGCCCAACAAGCCATGGCTCTCCCACCTCCAGGCCTGGCTCCCACTCTCCCTCCCCTTAAAACATCCTTCCTTGTCACTATTCACCTTCTGCCCACACCATGGTCTCAAATTCCCCTCCCTCCTCCCTGAAACTTTCTCCAACTATTTGTCCCAACCTACTGCATGCTTAGGAGAAGGCAATGGCACCCCACTCCCGTACTCTTGCCTGGGAAATCCCATGGACAGAGGAGCCTGATAGGCTGCAGTCCATGGGGTCGCTAAGAGTCGGACACGACTGAGCGACTTCCCTTTCACTTTTCACTTTCATGCATTGGAGAAGGAAATGGCACCCCACTCCAGTGTTCTTGCCTGGAGAATCCCAGGGACAGGGGAGCCTGGTGGGCTGTCGTCTATGAGGTCACACAGAGTCGGACACGACTGAAGCAACTTAGCAGCAGCAGCAGCAACTGCATGCTTCTTCAGAAGTCCTCAGTCGTGTCCGACTCTTTGTGACCTCATAGACTATACAGTCCCTGAAATTCTCCAGGCCAGAATACTGGAGAGGGTTTCCACTCCCTTCTCCAGGGGATCTTCCCAACCCAGGGATCAAACCCAGGTCTCCTGCACTGCAGGCGAATTCTTTGCCAGCCAAGCCACCAGGGAAGCCCTCCAAAGTCCTAGCCTAGGACACAAGGCTGTCCTCACCTCCCAGGACAGCCTTTTCTCTCTGCGTTGATCAGCTCCCCAGGGAGAGCTTCCTGTGTGCTGTGCACAGCACTGGGGATAGCCGGGGTGGTCTGTTTCCACAGTTCCCCAGAAGGCCTGGGACAACACAGCACACACAGCGCCTCTCACATGGTCATGATTTGTTGACTGGAGATAAGAAGTTATTTCCCAAGCATTGGAATTTAGGAGTTTTAATGGAGGTATCCATTTAATGTCTCTCTGTCCTCTCCCCTAGTCCCATGTTGAACTTCAAATATGTTTCTTTCTTTCCCAGTGATAGATTTTTACTAGGTCTAAGTTTTGCTAAACTTCAGGAAATAATCTCTTTTCTCCAACTCCTGTGGATGAACCCCTGAAGTTAAATGAATGATCAAACCACTCAGGGTCAGGTTCTCTGTCACCTGGGTGACTAGGAAAATACCTGGCAAGGTGGCAAGTATAGATTATGTGTGTTTGCCTTTTCTTTCAAAGGTAATACTGGGCAGAGTTGTGTCATACAGAAAGCCTGAACAAGTCAGAACTTCGTTTCTGGAAGGAGCCTAAACACCTAAAGAGCAGTCCCAGCATTTGTAAGGTCATGTCTGACTCTGCACGTTGGATGCTATGAACTCAGGTCCTTTGCTTCCCTCCTCCCCTTGGGTGTGCAGACCCAGGAGAGACCCAGGGAAAGGTGACGGTGTGTGTTTACTCACACAGAGCAGGAGTGGGAAGGCCACTTCAGAGAGGATTCAAATCTTGTTTCTGAAATTTACCGCCATGTGAATTGAAAGCCTCATGTTGCTGTTTCCTAGCAGGTAAACCTCGGGCACAGTGCTGTGTTAGTAAATGTGTAACAGCAGACTCTGGGAGTAGGCACAGGGCAAAGCCCTGATTTGTTAAGTTTGCTGATTTCTAGGGTGTAAATACCCTCCCCGTGGCTGACTTCAAGCTACTAAGATGGGGTCACTGAGCACACAGTTGGGCAGAGCCTTGTGCAGCCAGCTCTCTGCAGCAGGCAGGAGCCAAACAGCTCACCACCCTTGGGGCTCAAGGGCTCATCGAGGTTAATCTAAGCATACACACATTACATACATTCATTAGTTTGTCTAAAATACTATTTTTCTATTAAAATATTTATTTTTAATTGGAGAATAATTGCTTTACAATATTGTGTTGGTCTCTGCTGTACATCAACATGAATCAGTCACAGGTATACATATGTCCCCTCCCTCTTGAGCCTCCCTCCCACCTCCCACCCCATCCCATCCTGCTAGGTTGTCATGGAGCACCAGTTAGACCTCCCTGAGTCACCCAGCAAATTCCCACTGGTGATCTGATTTACATGTGGTAAGAAGGCAATGGCACCCCACTCCAGTACTCTTGCCTGGAAAATCCCATGGACGGAGGAGCCTGGTGGGCTGCAGTCCATGGGGTTGTGAAGAGTCGGACACGACTGAGCGACTTCACTTTCACTTTTCACTTTCCTGCATTGGAGAAGGAAATGGCAACCCATTCCAGTGTTTTTGCCTGGAGAATCCCAGGGACGGGGGAGCCTGGTGGGCTGCCGTCTGTGGGGTCGCACAGAGTCGGACAGGACTGAAGCGACTCAGCAGCAGCAGCAGCAGCAGCAGTAGCAGCAGCAGCAGCAGCAAGGTATATGTTTCCATGCTACTCTCTCAATCTGCCCCACCCTCCCCTTGCCCACTGTGTCCATAAGTCTGGTCTCTATGTGTGTGTTTCCACTGCTGCCCTGCAAATAAGTTCATCAAGACCATCTTTCTAGATTCCATACATATGCATTAATATATGATATTTGTTTTTCTTTTTCTGACTTACTTCACTCTGTATAATAGGCTCTAGGTTCATCCTCATTAGAACTGACTCAGATATGTTCCTTTTTATGGCTGAGAAATATTCTATTGTATATATGTACGACAACTTCTTTATCCGTTCATCTGTCAGTGGACATCTAGGTTGCTTCCATGTTCCAGCTATTGTAAATAGTGCTGCAGTGAACAATGGGGTACAAGTGTCTTTTTCAATTAGGGTTTTCTCAGGATATATCCACAGTAGTGGGAATGCTGGGTCACATGGTAGTTTTATTCCAATGAGTCAGTTCTTCACATCAGATGGACAAAGTATTGGAGTTTCAGCTTCAGAACAGTCCTTCCAATGAACACTCAGGACTGAGCTCCTTTAGGGTGGACTGGTTGGCTCTCCTTGCAGTCCAAAGGACTCTCAAGAGTCTTCTCCAACACCACAGTTCAAAAGCATCAATTCTTCAGTGCTCAGCTTTCTTTATACTCCAACTCTCACGTCCATACATGACTACTGGAAAAACCATACCTTGACTAGATGGACCTTTGTTGGCATAGTAATGTCTCTGTTTTTCAATATGCTGTCAAGGTTGGTCGTAACTTTTCTTCCAAGGAGTAAGTATCTTTTAATTTCATGGCTGCAGTCACCATCTGCAATGATTTTGGAGCCCCCCAAAATAAAGTCAGCCACTGTTTCCACTGTTTCCCCATCTATTTGCCAGGAAGTGGTGGGACCAGATGCCATGATCTTAATTTTCCAAATGTGAGCTTTAAGCCAAGTTTTTCACTCTTCTCTTTCACTTTCAAGAGGCTCTTTAGTTCTTTTCACTTTCTGTCATAAGGGTGGTGTCATCTGCATATCTGAGGACATTGATATTTCTTCCAGCAATCTTGATTCCAGCTTGTGTTTCACCCAGCCCAGCGTTTCTCATGATGTACTCTGCACATAAGTTAAATGAATGAAAGAAAGTAAAGTCACTGAGTTGTGTCTGACTCGTTGCGAGCCCGTGGGCTGTAGCCTATCAGGGTCCTCTGTCCATAGGATTCTCCAGGCAAGAATACTGGAGTAGGTTGCCATTTTCTTCTCCAGGGGATCTTCCCAACCCAGGGATTGAACCCGGGTCTCCTGCATTGTGGGCGGACACTTTACCATCTGAGCCACCAGGGAAGCCATTTTCCTATTTGGAACCAGTCTGTTGTTCCATGTCCAATTCTAACTGTTGCTTCCTGACCTGCATACAGATTTCTCAAGAGGCAGGTCAAGTGGTCTGGTATTCCCATCTCTTTCAAAAATTTCCAGTTTATTGTGATCCACACAGTCAAACGCTTTGGCATAGTCAATAAAGCAGAAATAGATGTTTTTCTGGAACTCTCTTGTTTTTTCCATGATCCAGTAGATGTTGGCAATTTGATCTCTGGTTCCTCTGCCTTTTCTAAAGCCAATTTGAACAAAGCCCATCTTTGCATGAAATATTCCCTTGGTATCTCTAATTTTCTTGAAGAGATCTCTAGTCTTTCCCTTTCTGTTGTTTTCCTCTGTTTCTTTGCATTGATCAGTGAGGAAGGCTTTCTTATCTCTCCTTGCTATTCTTTGGAACTCTGCATTCAGATGCTTATATCTTTCCTTTTCTCCTTTGCCTTTCACTTCTCTTCTTTTCACAGCTATTTGTAAGGCCTCCGCAGACAACCATTTTGCCTTTTTGCATTTCTTTTTCTTGGGGATGGTCTTGATCCCTTCCTCCTGTACAATGTCACGAACCTCTGTCCATAGTTCATCAGGCACTCTATCTATAGTGGCTGTTAAAATACTGCTTAACTAATTAGTAATTCTGAGTGCACTAATAAGTAGAAGTAGCACAAAATCAAAAAGGCAAACACAGCTGGGAAGCATCTTGGTCCTGAATCAACTTCTTGGTTCTTTGTTTTTTTAGACCCGTCTTAAGTGTCTGGATTTGGAATTAGCAGGAGAAGGCCATGGTGGTTTCAGACCTAAACTTAAACCCCATCCCAGGGCCCAAGGCCTAAATGCTGATAGCCTATGACCCTCAGTCTTCACCTGAGTGCCCTCAATGGCCCCAGGAGGGCCAGCATCCATCCCAATCTCAGAGTCAGCACAGAGGTGGCTCTTCCAGCAGTCCAGAAAGATGTGGTGTTCTGGCAGCAGGCTTCAGGCTGAAATCACAGCCCAATCTTTTGATTTGATCCATTTCTAAATGGAATTGCTGCTACGGGGACAATTTGAGAGCCCTGGGTGACCTTAAAAGGCTGTATCACATTTCAGCAGGGAATTTTATTATACTTTAGAAATTTCTGCTCATAGGGATTGGTGACTGCCTCTCCCGACGTTCAGCTGACTCGGGCATCGATGTGTCAGGCCGGCGCTGTGGGGGCTCCCGTGAGAAGCTGACCTCATGTCTCCATTTCCACCCTGTGAGGTGTTCTTAAGCCGTTTTGTGTGGCCTCGGGGCAGTGGAGGCACATGGCAGGAGATTGGGAGTCTCCTAACTCCTAACCCAAGGCCCTTTCTAATTACTATTCAGGAGGAGAGGTGGGGCTTTATACCCATGACTGTGCTTCGAAGTTAAATCACTCAGTGCTGTCAGAGATGGACTAGGAGAGGTCAAAGAAGGGTGTTGCCTCGGTGAGTCATCTCAACCAAAAGGTGTGTCGAGGGAGTCAGTTTTTCAGAAGCAGGAGGATAAGACACCCAAGCTGATGTTAAACCCCTTCTAAGATTAACCTTTATATGTAAAAGGCAGGGGTAGCAAGGCAGGGTAGAAGCATCCTATGATTTACACAGAGGAAGTTTCCTAGCTGAATTTTTATTATCCTAGCACCTCTTTGCCTTGGGGGAATCAGATTAACTGGATTAGAGCCTGGGCTGTTTCTATAATCAGGATCCCAGCTGCCCCATGGCTGACGGTGTCTTTTATGCTGGGAGGAATAGCAGAGGCCTGTGGCATTGGCCCAGAAAAGAAACGTCAGCTACTGGGACCTCTTACAAGTGGAAAGCCCAAAGTGGCAGAAAGTTAGAGCCGTCTGACTGCTCGCTGGGAGTGTTTGTGCTAAGTAAGGCAGCCCTGTGCTTTGTGCCAAATAATAATCCTGATTACCAGACTAACGTGGTGGGAGAAAATTAGGTCACGGAAGCCAATTCAAGAGAAGGATCATTTTGGGTAAGTAGCGACACAGTAACAGTGGGTAGCTTCCTGTAACTACCACTTGCCACAGCAGGAAATGGACTTTTAGGTAAACTGTGAATTAAGCACTCTATGCATTTATTTAAAGTCTTGAGTTTCTTGATTCCTAGGCTCAATAATAGTGCCACTCTAGCATAAAGAAAGGGAGTAGGAGGCGGAGAGAAGTGGTAGGAGGGGGAGAATACATCTGCGTGATGCGTGTTTACAATTAAGTGGGAACTGGGGTAGAAGGGCTTCCCTGGTGGCTCAGTGGTAAAAAATCCACCTGCCAATGCAGGAGATGCAGGTTCGATCCCTGGGTCAGGAAGATCCCCTGGAGAAGGAAATGGCAACCTACTACAGTGTTCTTGCCTGGGAAATCCCATGAGCAGAGGAGCCTGGCAGGCTACAGTCCATGGGGTCGCAAAGTCCGACACAACTGAGCGACTTCATTTCTCGACTTAGTGAGTAAACAGCAGCAATGCAGTAGAAGCTTAGAAAGTATTCTCAGTAGTAAAGCCGTTTCTCTGAAATGTAGACTCCCAGGAGAACAGGTTTCCTGTCTTTAGGCAGAAACCAAGCTTACCAGCGAAATATCATTGTGTGATTGCAAATCCAGACCAGTCCTAACCAGAGACAGTTTTCCAGCCCAGACCTCTGCTCAGAGCGGAGGCTGCAGGCAGTGTCCTCCTGCAGTCGGCTTGCTTTTCCTCCGTCTGTTCCCCTTCCCCTGCAAGTGTTCTTTTCCCGTAAATCACTGCAGCCTGGAATAACTTTTGGTATTTGAAGTGCTATTTCCCATCTGCTTATTTACTAGCAGGTGTTACCTTTGGGATTCTCATGCAGCTGGGTATTCACCATTTCTGTGTAATCAGAATCTAATACATCACACTAGCGTGGTTTCCGTCTAGGCTGCACAAGACTTTCCTGTGGAAACCCCCTACTCAGTGCTTCAGAGCCTGGGCTTTGGAGTCAGAAGACTTCCTCGCTGTGTGATCTTGAACAAGGTTTTGAACTCCTTGCTTTGGTATTCTGCTCTGCAAAACAGGAATAATGAAATAACTGCCTCCCTACCCTGCCCCCAAAGGCAGTTGTAAGATTATCTGTGATTGCCAGGATAAACAGTTATGACAGGGCCTTGGACATAGTAAGTGTTCAATAAATTGTTCTTGTTGCAATAATAGAATAGTGTTACAGAGTGACCTTGAGATGTCATATGTTCAGGAGTCTCTAGCTTCATGGGGGCGGTACCTCAGTAGTGGTATTGAATGGTAACCCTGTTTTCCCTGATCTAAAAATTGAACTGAGGAGCACAGAGGGAACAATTCAGGTTATTTGATATCAGAAGAATCCCAGAAATCTGGAGAAATTGAACCCTGAGCCTGGGATTTTATAGGGTCAGGACTGATGCATTGTGAAACAAAAGCAAATACAAAATAAGAGACAATTAAGTGCTGGACGACCGTGCAGGTATTTAGTGCTTTAGGACTTTGAGGAGGATGAGATATTTTATGAATATGAACTACAGTGATAGCTACAGATAAGAGCCAGGATGTGGACCAGGCCTTGTGTGTCAGGTTGGATTTGAGCGGATGAGGAGTTGTTCAGTCATTCAGTCATGTCCGATTCTTTGTGACCCCACGGACTGCAGCACACCAGGCTTCCCTGTCCATCACCATCTCCTGAAGCTTGCTCAAACTCATGTCCATTGAGTCGGTGATGCCATCCAGCCATCGCATCCTCTGTTGTCCTCTTCTCCTCCTGCCTTCAGTCTTTCCCAGCATCAGGGTCTTTTCTAGTGAGTCAGCTTTTCACATCAGGTGGCCAGAGTATTGGAGCTTCAGCATCAGTTCTTTCAATGAATAGTCATGACTGGTTTTATCTCCTTGCTGTCCAAGGGACTCTCAAGATTCTTCTCCAACACCACAGTTCAAAAGCATTAATTCTTCAGTGAGCAGCTTTCTTTATGGTCCAACTCTCACATCCATACATGACTACTGGAAAAACCATAGCTTTGACTAGATGGACCTTTGTTGACAAAGTAATGTCTCTGCTTTTTAATATGCTATCTAGGTTGGTCATAACTTTTCTTCCAAGGAGCAAGCAAATGAGGAAAGGAGAAGTTATTCTAAGTGAGGCATATGACATGAGTGAAGGCAAGGAAGATGAAGATCAGGAAGTAGTCAGGAGGCCTCATTAAAGGAGGCTTTGTATATTCATACAAATGGACAGCAGAGGACTTTAGTGTTCATCTTTCAGGTTAGCCTGAGCTCAGAACCAATCAACACAGTGAGAAGTACTTAACAAATGTAGTCCCTTCTTAAATATCTAAATAGCTATCATGGGTCGTGTTATTGAAGATCTCTGAAATAATACCAAGAACTTTAGATTTGATAGATTGGGACTAAGAGAAATAATGGAAGTTATTTTGTTTTTATTTTAATAAATTTTATTTTTAGAGCAGTCTTAGACTTACAGAAAATTTGAGAAAATAATAGTTTTCATATACTAGTTTTCCATGTAACATCTTGCATTAACATAATTCTTTTGTAATAGTTAATGAACCAAGATTGACACATTGTTAACTTAAGTCTGTATTTTATTTGTATTTTCTTGTTTTTTTCCTGGTGTCTTTTTCCTGTTCTGGGATTCTATCCAGGACACCATACTGCATTTAGCCATCGTATCATTTTCAGCTCCTCCTGGCTGCGACAAAGTGTCTTTCCTTCTTGTTTTTGATGATCTTGACGATTGAAGAGTGAGTCTGAGTGAACTCCGGGAGATGGTGATGAACAGGGAGGCCTGGCGTGCTGCAATTCATGGGGTCACAAAGAGTTGGACACGACTGAGCGACTGAACTGAACTGAATCAGGTTTTTGTGCAAAGTCCCTCATTTGGGGGATTTTTCTCATGATTAGACTAGGGTTATGAAGTTTATGGGAGAGAAGGTCATGGGGGCCAAGTGCCAATTGTCATCACATCATATCAGAGGTACACACTCTCAACATGATGTTGATTGTTGATGTTGACTTTGATCTCCCAGGTGAGGTAGTGCTTGTCAGATTTGTTCACTGTAAAGGTTCTCTCCCACCCCTCTTCCATACTGTCCCCACTGGAATGAAGTCACCAAGCACAGCCTGAGCTTAAGGAGTGGGTAGTGATGTCCACCTCTTTGAGTGACCTACACTTCCAAGGCCACATTGAAGAAGAAAGAGGCAAGCTGCTGGGAACTCTCAGCAATCTTGAGAAAGGGGCTGAAGTTTGGATTTATGCGGTGAGCAAAAGGATGATAAAGGATGGGAGGGGGGACAGAATTACATGGGGGATGAGTGAGGGGGTGGGATCAGGATGGCTGAGAGGTTCCAAGCATCCGTGATTAGGGGCTTGTTTGGGTGTAAAGAGCACTGCGTTGGTTTATTGCCAACTCTCTGTTTCACGGTTGTGTCACCTTGGGTGAGTCATTTTGTCCCTCTGAGTCTCAGTCTGCCTGTTTTAAAAATGAGCTTGACTGTTACTGCTCTTCCTACCTCGTAAGGCTCTTGTGAGAGTGACTTGAGATAATGCAGATGGAAGGGTTTTGAAAACCATCAAGCCTGGTGTGGTTTCAAAGACTGATGGTGCTAATGAGAGGGAAGGGCACTTGGGAGGGGGATATATTATCTGGGAGACTCTGAATAGTTCAAATCAGTTCAGTTCAGCTGCTCAGTCATGTCCAACTCTTTGCAACCCCATGGATTGCAGCATGCCAGACTTCCCTGTCCATCACCAGCTCCTGAAGCTTGCTCAAACTCATGTCAATTGAGTTGATGATGCCTTCCAACCCTCTTATCCTCCGTTACTCCCTTCTCCTTCTGTCTTCAATCTTTCCCAGCATCGGGCTCTTTTCTAATGAGTCAGCATCATGTGGCCAAAGTATTGAAGCTTCAGCTTTAGCATCAGTCTTTCCAATGAATATTCATGACTGATTTCCTTTAGGATTGACTGGTTAGATCTCCTTGCAGTCCCAGGGACTCTCAAGATTCTTCTCCAACACCACAGTTCAAAAGCGTCAGTTCTTCAGTGCTCAGCTTTCTTAATGGTCCAACTCTCACATCCATACATGACTACTGGAAAAACCATAGCTTTGACCATACATACCTTTGTGGGCAAAGTAAAAGGGTATCTTTTATTGGTGGGATCCAACATTCTCCTGTTGATCACTTTTCAGCAGTTAGTTGCAATTTTGGAGTTCTCGCAGGAAAAGATGAGCGCATATCCTTCTACACCATCTTGACGGATGTGAATAGTTCAGATAGCCCAGGGCAATTATAATGCATACCGAGAATGCTGTCATATAGGCTCATGAGAGTCACCCACTAAAGAGATTTTTATTTCCAATATGCTTTCTCAGATGTTCTGATTCTAGTGGTCTAGTTTCATGGTCTGTCCCCTAGATAGGAGGAACTTAGATGAGATGAAGCTGGTTCTGAATATTAGGAAGGACTCCACCTAATCATTTTAGCTTTCCTCTTATGGCCATAATTTTCTCTGTTTGATGACACTGAAGTTGGCAGTTTTCCTCAGGGATCTCCACTTCCTGTCCCCGTCTCATTGCCTGTAATCTCCAGTAGGCATTTCCAAAGTAACACACCCTAATGGAACTGTGGTTCCTGTTCTATGCTAGAGTCTCAGGGATAAGGCTAACCTGCTTCGCTTGACTATGAGAGGCAGTGTGAAACTTACGTTAGGCTTGCAATAGGCTGCCTTAACTGAGTCTCCAGAATCCCTCCAAACTGGAGTGGAGGAATCCCTTTACCTTTTCAGGCAAACAGACTCTTGGTTCTTCATACACATTTCCTTACTGTTAAGGAGATACGCAACCATGCTTCAGGTTTTCCATTGTATTATTCTAATTGTAGCAACAACTGATGAGCCATGGAAAATTTTAACCATGTCTGCCCAAATTCCGGGATGAACCACTGACTGCTTGGTACAGTACAAAGATTTGGGAAGTCCAAGTGCTAAGTGTACCTCTGCCGATAATTCGGGGCTGACTTTGGGCAAGGAATGTAAGCTCTTGGCTCCTCATTTTCCCTATTAGCAGAATAAGGAGGGACCACCCAGGCTCTAAAAGATGAAGCAATCAAGGAAAAAGTAGGAACTCCAGCTGGCAAATAAGAGGAGTACAGAATTAATGGCATTTTTATATTGCAGCTGACTCAGCATATTTCAAAAATGTAGAATTGAGCCAAAGAACATACATTTGGTATTAACCAAACTGCCAAAGGAAGTTATGTAAAGCCTCTTTATTGAGCTTGAAAAAGGAGAGACATTCTTTTCTCTATCCTGATTTGGGTTGGGATGAAATCAATACTGATTCTCTTTTGGTCTTTGGATTCTGTCCTCTAACAAGCAAAGCCCATTTCTTCACAAGTAGGTGGTTCCGAGATGTGTCTGCCTAGGCTGATGTGGGATGGAACAGTAAGTAAAATGATAAAGTCTCCACTCATCTCTGGGTGAAAACAGAGGTCATCTCTGGGCATGGAGGATTTCGCAGTGTAATATATATTTCCAAAGGGAAATGCTTGCAAATGCAGATGCTGATCCCAATTCTGACTTTATGACTGGTGCCAGCCTTTGCCCTGGCACCTTTGTTAAGACAAAAGGGAGAGCCAAGAAGTGAAATGATATTTTCCTTCCCTCATCATTACTCAGCAAGCATAGCCAGCTTGCTTAGTTATAAAAAAATCAAGTGTCAAGAGAAACTGCAATGCAGTTTCTCATCCAAAAATGCATTCTCCCTCGTGATCAAGAGATCCACTGGGTTCTAATATTGTTTTTGAGATGGATGGTCTTGTGTTAATTTTTTCCATTCTAACTCTACTCTGTAACTTGCTTCACAATATTGTCTGAATTCTATGGGGACAATCGTTCTTAAACTGTAGTATGTAGAAGCACCCGAGGAGCTTACTAAAATGATAGGTCTCCTGACTTTAATCCCTAGTTCAGTGCGGTTGAGGAATCTGCATTTTTATTTATTTTTTAACTTTTTATTTTATATTGGTAGTAGCTGATTAACAATGTTGTGCTAGTTTCACGTGGACAGCAAAGGCACTCAGCCACACATATACATGTATACATTCTTCCCCAAACTCCCCTCCCATCCCAGCTGTCACAGAACATTGGGCAGAATTCTCTGTGGCTCTGGTAGGACCTTGTTGTCATAGTCACTAAATGTGTCTGACTCTTTTGAGACCCCATGGACTGTAACCCACCAGGCTCCTCTGTCCATGGGATTTCCCAGGCAAGAATACTGGAGTGGGTTGCCAATTCCTTCTGCAAGGGATCTTCCTAACTCAGGAATGGAACCTGAGTCTCCTGCATTGCAGGTGGATTCTTTACCACTGAGCCACCTGGGAGGCAGGACTCTATACATTATCCATTTAAAATATAGCAGTGGGTACATGTTCATCCCAAACTATCCCTTTCCCCCATCCTTCCCCGCTGGGAATCATAAGTTGTTTACTTTAAGGAAAATAAGTCTGTGAGTCATTTGTATCATTTCTTTTTAGATTCCACATGCAAGGGATGTCATACGTTATTTCTCTTTCTCTGTCTGACTTCTTTCACTTAATATGATAATCTCCAGGTCCACTCGTGATGCTGCAAATGGCATTATTTCATTCTTTCTAATGGCCGAGTAATATTCCATTGTGCATATGTACCACATCTCTAACCATTCATCTGTTGATTGACATGGGTTGTTTCCATGTCCCACCTGTTGTAAATAGTGCTGCAATGAACACTGGGGTGCATGGAGGAATCTGCATTTGTAATACATGACATGGGGGGTTCTGTTAAACCTCAAGATAGCAGCACTATCTTGAGGATCACCATTTGGGTACCACGCCCAGCTAGCAATATTTTACCACACACGGTGTATAAGCCTTTACAAGCCAAGTCCTAGTTGTGGCTTTGAAACAGCTCTTGAGCCCACTTAAATAAATTATTGCCCAACTTGCCGCAGTCATTGCTGGGCTTATAATAATTTCTGATTTAGACAAATGGCCCAGGAAGAACATGAGCTAGGGAGTCAGAAAGGCCTGGGTGTAGATATTTGAGCCTCCACTTACTGTTTGAGCAGGCTGCTCAGCTTCTCTGAGACTCGGTTTCCTCATCTGTCAAATGGTAACAGTATTACCCACCTTACTGAGAGAGGGGTGGTGAGGATGGAATAAAATGACTTACGTGTAAGCACCTTGCTAACAGGGGAGGCTGGCACTTAGAGACAGATGCTAAATAAATATTATTTTCCTCCATTCGTACCGGAGGCAAGAATTTGAAACAAACACGTGAAAAACCTTGCAAAAAGCAGTGTTATGGGAAACTTTTTTTTAATGCCCAGATCAATCGATTTTTGACCTTATTGCACATCACTTTAGAAGTCAGTGGTTGTTTAGAGATCTTGAAAGCCTGTCCCTTCTTAATTCCTTCAGGCAGTACTGACTTCTGTTGTGAATATAGGTTTCCAAGAGAGATCTCAGCAGGCCGATAGGGAAATGCAGGGGTATCATGATGTTGCCACCTTTGCCAAACACTTCAGGGTCCAGTGCAGAAAGTTCAGACCAGGTGTTGAACCCGAAACTGCAGCTGCTCCTAAGTCTTAGTCTCACAAGAAGAACCTTGTTCCTGCGAAGCTAGCTAGTAATG
This sequence comes from Cephalophus harveyi, assembly GCA_006410635.1. Classification (NCBI taxonomy): domain Eukaryota; kingdom Metazoa; phylum Chordata; class Mammalia; order Artiodactyla; family Bovidae; genus Cephalophus; species Cephalophus harveyi. The sequence continues at coordinate 136,181 of SJYT01012903.1, forward strand.
GACTATTTGGACTGTCTTGCTCAAGCTCTTTCCAGGTGAAATGTGAACGTTATAATGGTCCGAGAGAAACAATGAACTATTATACTGGGCGTGTTACAGAGAGCTCCTTGCTGGGAGGTGATTTTGAAGTTCAATTTCAGCAATACCTGCCCACACCCCCCTCTCTCACCACGTCCAACCCGGTTTTACTGTTTGAAAAAAAAATGACCTTTGTTCTTTGTGTTGGTTGATTACTTTTAGGCTCACTGTTCCTATCCCCTATCACATTCATGTCAGTATTTATGCAATACATTTTTATATATCGCATGATTCCTCCTTCTGAGGACCCAAATCAGAAAAGGAATTTAATAGCAAAAAATGCCTCTCTGCATTCTCTGGCTGAACAAACTGCAAGTTCAGTGAAGACCCTTGGGTAGCATCAAGTCACAGGTGGCCTCTTGCTGTCTCCTCTCTTGGTCCTTTGTCAGGGGAGTCTGTAATCCTATCCTGGGGTGGGGCGGTCACAATAACTTCCATTCTCTGAAGGCTACACTCTGCAAACTGAAAGAATAACCCCTGTAAACCCCATCATATGATTGTAGAGCCTGGAAAGAGCCTCAGATCCTATCCCCCTTATTTTACAGGAGAGGAGTCTGAGGTTCAGAGACATCCACATAGTTTCTAATTGATTTTTTCTTTAATGACTACTTGCAGCGTGTGTACCGGGAACCGTGCGCATGATGCGTACTAAGTCGCTTTAGTCATGTTCAACTCTTTGTGACCCCGTGGACTTTAGGTCACCAGGCTCCTCTGTCCATGAGACTTTTCAGGCAAGAATACTGGAGTGGGTTGCCACTTCCTTCTCCAGCACACACAATGGGCGGCTCATAATAGACCTCCAACGGGTTCAATGAGCTGCCAAATGAAGATGAGGAATGACTGTCTGGTAGACGAGGAACTAGCCAGTGCCTGCTAAGAAGGAAATAAATGTTGGCTGAGCCCCTTTGTGCACGAGTGCTCTGCTACGTTCTGAGGAGCTGGGGGAAGGGAAGAGGAGTCCCAGTGGGGAGAAACAATATATGAACTTTATTAATAACTAGTCCTCATTCTCAGGGAACTTACAGTCTGCAGTGAGCTCCTGGCTGAAAGGCATTTTCTAAATCAAGATAGGCACATATCACACCATATTGAACCAAGCAAGATTATGTACTTAATGACTCAAAAATTTAATACATAGTCCTCGAGATGTTTGGGAAGAAGAGAGAAGAGTGCTGGCTCCCAGAGAAATAAGCGCAGTCTTTTCCCCAACAGTGCACTGTTACACAACTCTCTTTTTGCTTTGTGTATCCCCAGGATTGTGACATGGTGACAGGGGCTCCATGGGTGCTTATTGAATCAATATGTGGCTCATTTGATACTAAAATTATGGCCTATTTATGCCCACCTACAATGACTCCTTTTATAGGAATGCTTTCTACTCACATGGATCTTTCCCTGTTTTTCTTTCAGTGGCCCACCCTCAAGACCCTCACCACCCGTCAGAGAAGCCTGTCATTCACTGCCATAAATGTGGAGAGCCGTGCAAAGGGGAAGTGCTTCGGGTCCAGACCAAGCATTTCCACATCAAATGTTTCACCTGCAAAGGTAAGGCACCTCTGGCTTCCTGGCAATGTGGCATGTCATGGTCAAACCTTATCTTGGAGGGAGCCCCATCTCCCTAACTCCATACCAGTTGATAATTGAATATGCTCCCAAGTCCTGAAGTTGTTCACCTTCTCTAATTCAGGAATAGATTGAAGTTAAGGGGAATACTGAGCTTTCCCAGCGCCAAGACCAGGGGTACACAGGCCTTTGGGTGTTCACTGAGATTCCTCATCCTGAGAGGGAAGACTAACTGTGAAAGAGCAATGAAATGAAGTTTTGTGTTTTGTGCTTTATAGTTCTTTAAAAAAATTGAAAAAAAATTAAATATTATTGAAGTACATTTGATTGCCTGGAAAATTCCATGGACAGGGGAGCCTGGCAGACTACAGTCCAGGGGGTTGCAAAAGAGTTCAACATGACCTCGTGACTGAGACACAGACGTGACCCGGCATGTTGTTCAGTCGCTCAGCTGTGTATGACTCTTTGCGACCCCATGGACTGCCGCAGGTCAGGTCCCTGTCCTTCACCATATCCCAAAGTCTGCTCAAAGTCATGTCCATTGAATTGGTGATGCTATCCAGCCATCTCATCCTCTGTCGCCCCCTTCTCCTCCTGCCTTCAATCTTTCCCAGCATCGGTGTCTTTTCCAATGAGTCAGTTCTTTGCATCCGGGGGCCAAAGTATTGGAGTTTCAGCATCAGTCCTTCCAATGAATATTCAGGACTGATTTCTTTTAGAATTGACTGGTTTGATCTCCTTGCTGTCCAAGGAACTCTCAAGGGTCCCTTTCAGACATGACATAGTTGATTTACAATGTGATGTTAATATCTGCTGTACAGCTAAATGATTCAGTTATACATTATTTGTTATATTCTTTTCCATTCTGGTTTATCACAGGATATTGAGTATAGTTCCCTGTGCTATACGGTAGGACCTCTTTATTTATCTGTCCTTTATGTTTCAACGGTGATGAGGACTCCGACTTCAAAGTAACCATGTCCCAAAGCCCTTGAATGGGACCAGAGGTGACTTTCCACAATTAGAAAGAAAGCCCTAAGATACAAATGCCTGTGAAAATAAAAAGAAGAGATGGACTTTTGGATTTTGAAAGAGGAGGAAGAAAGAGGACACTGAACATCTTACAGGAGAGCTAGATAAGTATGAAGGTGGGAAAGGGTTGCAGTGGAGGAATTAGAGTTCACAGCACAAACTTAAACCAGTAAACTGTCCAGGATACGTTTAGCTGTAGCAAGACCAGGATTGGTGAGCAGGAGCTTTGTTGGTGAACCTCTGTTACTTCCTAAGATGTTTGGCATCTTGGAATCTAATGGTCCAAGAGTTATATATCCAATTTGTAAATGTTAATGGAATACATACTCCAGGTGTCAAGGAACTCGTGGGGGTATTTGAAGAGATACATACTGGCTCAGATGGTAAAGAATCTGCCTGCAATGCAGGAGACCTGGGTTCAGTCCCTGGGTCAGGAAGATCCTCTGGAGTAGGAAATGGCAACCCACTCAGGTATTCTTGCCTGGAAAATTCTAGGGACAGAGGAGCCTGGTGGGTTACAGTCCATGGGGTCTCAAAGAGTCAAACACTACTGAGCAAGTGAGCACATTCACACAGGATACCAGATAATAAATGCTGTGATGGAGAGAAATACAGGATGTAGACGGGAGGCAGGGAGATAGATCCAGAAAGGGGGTGGATATAATGGTAGTCCAGGTGGAAATAATGTAGGGAACATAGAACCAAGTGTGGTAGGGACTCGGGGACAGATTTAAGAGACATTTAACCAGCTTAACCTTAACCTTACCTTAACCTAAGACATTTAACCTTAACCCAGTTAAGGTTGCTAGGATTTTATGACTGATTGGAGGTGAGGAATGAAGAAAGATCCAAAGTTCCAGCTGGACTGCCTGGGTGAACATAAGGTTGCCACCAAATAAGAAAATATAGAAGCACTAGATAGGTTATTATGGGGGTGGGGGAGGAGTTCAGTTTAGATCATACACTGAGGCTGAGCATACGTGATCCATACAACGTCTCGTAGGCTTAGCACTCAGGAGATACTGGTCTGTGTTGGGAAGAAGGATTGAAAGTGTTCGGCGTCCAGATAATGGCTAAAGCTATATGACTGTGTGTGGAATTCCCCTGGGAAAGGACAGGAACTGAGTTATAACAAAGCCAGCATCTGAAGGAAGTAGAAACTGATTTCCATTTGTAACCTTGGAAAATGTACCCATCTAGTAATGAGATGAGAAAAGTGGTTTAATTACTGGGTGGATTCTATAATTAAAAGCAAAGGAGATCCCCAAAGCTTCTGCTATTTAAAGAATTTATAATAACTCAGTGGGGATAAAATATGGCTGCAGGCTTCCGATGGAGCTGTTCTCTGTCTCCAGTACTCAGCAGCTTTGTTTTTCACTCTTGCCTATTAGCAGCAACCATTCCACTAACTTAAAGGAGGTTGGTTTTTTTTTTTTTTTAATGCTATATGTTCATTCAGATTTTGTTTCAGTGATATGACCATTTTTTAATGTACCACCTTGTCTATATCATGATGTTAGTACATACTCTATAAGAGAATAAGAAATTATTTAAGTAGTAAAAATTTGATCTTTAATAATTATGTATTTAATATTCAATAATTGATATATTTAAATTAATTATGATTATATGGTTTATCTTATTGATACATTATGTTGTTCATTATAATTATTGTTGTCTATCTTGAGCATTTTTTTCAGGATAATGCCTTAGATCCATTTTTTTATCAGAATGTTCTAGAGCATTTAGAAAAGACCAGGGACCAGAGGATTGAGAAGGGCTGCCTAGCCAAATATTCTGTTTTCATTAAGCCTTTCCTGGACTATCCTGTATAAGAGGTCAGCTTCCCTAGATATCATATCTCTTTCCACTGGGTCTTTTTTCCTTAGCATATATTATTATTTAGCATATTTTATTCATATGTCTCCCTCCTCCATGAGAGTAAGCTCCCCTTGAGGGCAGGGATTTTTGTCTGTCTTGTTTCTCACTGTGTACCTGGTACCTAAAACAATGCCTGATGCATTAGGTGCCCAATAAGGTGAAAGATGACTGCACGAATGAGTGAAGAGTAGCCATGTGTTTCTTTGGAACGTGAATATTTGTAATTGCTTCTAATGGCATAGCCACCAAGACTTATCAAGTGATATATACCCTGACATGCTTACTAGACAGCAACATTATCTGCTGAAAAGAGTGTAAATAAAGCTATCTGTCATTGATTACAGAGCGAGGCGTCTCTGCCTGGCAGATGGAACAGATAAGAAAGAGAGCCTGTGCTAAAGGCTACTGTCAGGCAGCACTTGGGCGAGATATCACTCACTGTTGTTTAGACCCTTATGCCAGTTTAGATCCTTAGCTTTCACTTAACCCACTAGATGCAACCCACTGCATGTGGGTTATTTGGGGTTCAGGTGGACATTGATAAAGCTCTAGTTTCTTATATTCCCTAAGTGCTGAGCTCCGGCTTTTAATATCTATTTAGAGAATCTGACTCATTTGGAAATTGAGTAGAAGGCAAAATAAACAGGATGCAAGAAAATGAGTCTGGTACAAATGTACTCCCTTCTCACAGCAAATGAGAAACCACTTTGATGCCATCTTTTGCTGATAAAAGAATAATCCGGTATAGCTTATCTTCTGAATTTTGTGCCATGTTAAAGTGTTACCTACTTAAATAAATATAATTTATATTTTTTAAAAAATATTTAAGAGTTTGAATTCCAAAGTGAAATAGGATAAGGACTCAGAAATTCTTCAAAATATGCTGCTTCACAGTTTTGACTTTTGTTGGGAGATGATTATCCATGGGTCTCTCATTAGTGTGGGCACTTTTTGTTCTGCGTTATCTTTCAAGGATGTTTGTATAGTGAATATTCTCAGAAGACAGAGACAGCATTTCCCTCCGGACTAGAGGATGGATTTGTTTGCTGTCTGGTATAATGAAGACAATATCTGCCTCCAGAACAAAGGTTGGATTGATTTGCTCACAGCTCATTATAAAAGACTGGGGTTGTCTAAACTTTAGGGTCCTTTTATTGTCGTTTAGTTGCTCAGTCGAGTCCGACTCGTTGCGACGCCGTGGACTGCAGCACACCAGACTTCCCCGTCCTTCCCTATCTCCCGGAGTTTGCTTAAGCTCTTGTCCATTGAGTCAGTGATGCCATCCAACCATCTCACCCTCTGTCGCCCTCTTTTCCTCATGCCCTCAATCTTTCCCATCATCAGGATCATTTCCAATGAGTCAACTCTTCGAATCAAGTGCCCAAGTATTGGAGCTTCAGCATCAGGCCTTCCAATGAATATTCAGGACTGATTTCCTTTAGGATGGACTGTTTGCCTCTCTTTGAAGTCCAAGGGACTCTTCAAGAGTCTTCTCCAGCACCACAGTTCAAAAGCATCAATTCTTCAGCACTCAACCTTCTTTATAGTCCAACTCGCACATCCATACATGACTACTGGAAAAACCATAGCTTTGACTAGATGGACCTTTGTCGGCAAAGTAATGTCTCTGCTTTTTAATATGCTGCCTAGGCTTGTCCTAGCTTTTCTTCCAAGGTGCAAGTGTCTTTTAATTTCATGGCTGCAGTCACCATCTACAGTGATTTTGGAGCCCCCCAAAGTAAAGTCTGTCACTGTTTCCATTGTTTCCCCATCTATTTGCCATGAAGTGATAGCACTGGATGCCATGATCTTAGTTTTCTGAATGCTGAGTTTTAAGCCAGCTTTTTCACTCTCCTCTTTCACTTTCATCAAGAGGCTTTTTAGTTCCTCTTCCCTTTCTGTCCCTCTCACCACCATAAGGGTGGTGTCATCTGCATATCTGAGGTTGTTAATATTTCTCCCAGCAATCTTGATTCCAGCTTGTGTTTCATCCAGTCCAGTGTTTCTCATAATGTACTCTGCATATAAGTTAAATAAGCAGGGTGACAATATACAGCCTTGACGTACTCCTTTCCCTATTTGGAACCAGTTTGTTGTTTCATGTCCAGTTCTAACTGTTGCTTCTTGACCTGCATACAGATTTCTCAGGAGGCAGATAAGGTGGTCTGGTATTCCCATCTCTTTCAGAATTTTCCACAGTTTGTTGTGATCCACACAGTGAAAGGCTTTAGTGTAGTCAGGTTTCTTGGTGGGACACAAGCCCACTGCACGTGGAGCATCCTGGTGACCTGCTTCTCTTGCCTCTGAGCAATGTGGCATGGTCATGAGGAACGTATAATGAATATGCAGCTCATGTTACCTGCCCTAAGTCAAAAAGTCTTTTGCTCTGACCCAGGAGTTTCATGTCTTCTGCCAGCCTCCATGAAACCAAGGCAGGCTAACTTGCCAGCTTGCAGGTCAAATCTCAAATTCGTTATAGTTCTTGAGAATTCTGAGTTTCACGTCCGTGAAAGCTTTTTTTTTAATATATTTTTAAAAATTTTATTTTTGGCCTCCTTGGGTCTTTGTTGCTGGGTGTGTGCTCTTTGTAACTGGGCCTAGTGGGGGCTACTCTCTAGTTGGGCTCAGAGGTTAAAGTGTCTGCCTGCAATGAGGGAGACCTGGGTTCGATCCCTGGGTCGGGAAGATCCCCTGGAGAAGGAAATGGCAACCCACTCCAGTATTCTTGCCTGGAGAATCCCATGGGCGGAGGAGCCTGGTGGGCTATAGTCCACGGGGTCGCAGAGTCGGACACGACTTCACTTTCACTTTCACTCTCTGGTTGTGGTGCTGGCGCTTCTCACTGCGGTGGCTTCTCTCTTTGTGGCTTGAGGGCTCTAGAGCTTGGACTCAGTAGCCGTGGCACACGGGCTTAGTTGCCCCATGGCATGCAGGATCCTTCCAGACCAGGTATTGAACCTGTGTCCCCTGCTCGATGGGCAGATTCTCAACCATTAGACCACCAGGGAAGTCCAATGATAGCTTATATTTTGAGAAAGGGAATGCTGAATTTCACCTAGCTTAATGAAGGAAGAGCACATCTTCTAAGAAAAATGATTTATTTAGCAAAGGTTATGAGAATGTTTATATCATAGAGCAGGGGAGAAAACTGAAATGTTCCTCAAACATTTTTAAAGCAAGCATTGAACCGATCCTATTACTGGTTCTTTTCACATCCTGACCCTGAAACCTTGAAGTGCCTCATGCTCAGACCTCGTCTGTGTGTCTGCTTTCTAGTGACTTCATCCAGTCTCACGGTTTAGAAGTACCATCTGTGCCCTGAAAATGACCAGCTCCAAAGTTCTGCCCTGTGGTTCAAACTGGTGTCTTCAAAAGCCTTCTCAGCATCTCTGGTTGGCCTCTCAAACCTAACTAGTAATGGATTATTTGGTTACTAGCACCATCCCCATTCCTTCTCCAATCTTTTCATTTCAGCCATTGTCAAGACCTTCCTCCCAGTTGCGTGCATGCTAAGTTGCTTCAGTCCTGTCCTATTCTTTGTGACCTTATGGACTATAGCCTGCCAGGCTCCTCTGTCCATGGGGATTCTCCAGGCAAGAATATTGGAGTGGGTTGCCATGCCCTCCTCCAGGGGATCTTCCCAGTTGCTTAGGCTGAGAACTTTAGAGTTATTTTGACTTCTCTTTTTCTTTCACGTGGCACAAATATTCCACCAACAAATCCCTTCAGCCCTATCTTCATAGTATATAAAAAATCTGGCCATTTATACCATCCCAAAGATAATGCTCCAGCTCCAAGTTGCCACCATATCTTGCCTGGATTAATAATGGTGTCAGGCCTCCTGGCATCTGCCTTTACCCCTACTGCAGATTGTTCTTAATGCAGTAGCCAAGGTGAGCTTTAAAAATAAAGCCAGATCCTGTCACCTTTTCCAAAGAATTCCTTCATCTTTCAAAATGAAGTCCAAAAACCTTAATGTGACCTCCAAAGCCCCTCCCCATTGTTACTCCCTGTCCTCATCTCCCACCACTTTCTCTCTGGCTCACTCTTATGAGTGACCCTGGCCTACTTGATCATTCTTAAACCGAGCATTGAACAGCCTCCGGACCTTTCCACTTACTGTTTCTTTCCTTGATGAACTTTTTATCTAAGTGTGTGCCTGGTGTCCTCCCCCACTTACCTGGGGTCTCTTCTCAAATGTCAGTTATCATTGAGATCATCTTTGACACTATCTGTCATGTATAGATGTGTATATGTGCATCTGTGTGTGTTTACATATATATATATATATTTATATACAGTTTAGGTTATGTAGTGTCTGTTTGTTGCCTGTCTCCCTCTGCTAGGAACCAACAGGGTTTGTATAGCAGCCTTTAGGAAAAAACCAAGCTTACTTTAAGCACTCAATAATAATTGTTGAATGAGTGAATGAAATGTTTATCATTGATTGATACTAATTACAGATTATTATTTCCAAATTATTGAATCTGGGTCACCCAGACTTGACTTCAATCAATGTCTTTTTAAATGTGGGGAAGAGAAAATTATTTTTGGTTCTCAGGCACAGCATTTCTCTCATACAGTGAAGAACTATTCTTTCTTCATTCCTTTTTTCAACCTTCTAATTTCATGAAGCGGAAGATCTTTATAACAAAGAGAGAATAGCTGTCAGCCCCAGGGCCTTGTTCAGGAAATGATATCAAAGCTCAAATTGAATTGCATTATTTAATTATTTACTTCTATAGATACTTTATATAGAGGGGAAGTAGCCCTGGAAGTTTTGATTTATGGTTTTTGCCTTTGAAAATAATTATAGTTATTAAGAGAGAGCTGATTTTTTTTTTAAAGGCATGGGCTTATCTGGTGGCTCCGTGGTAAAGAACCGGATGCCAATGCAGGAGATGCAGGTTCTATGCCTGAGTCAGGAAGATTCCCTGGAAAAGGAAATGGCAACCCACTCCAGTATTCTTGCCTGGGAAATCTCATGGACAGAAAGGGCCTGGCAGGCTACAAGCTATGCGGTTGAGCAACCAAACAACAATTGCCATCATCACCTAAATCCTTCTGGAACATTATTTTATCATAAGAGTCCGACATGACTTAGTGACTAAATAACAACAAAGGAAACAAAATAGATAGTTCAGAAACTACGACCAAAAAAAAAAAAAGTGAAGGTGGTAACATGAGTGAAATTGGAAAAGTTTGGGAAACACTGATTCTGGTAGTGGGCTTGGATTGCACCTGAGGTGATGAGGCTGTTTTTAGTATGGTCTTGGGACTCAAATGTTATACCATATTATAATCATGCCATTTACTGAATAAGAAAAACTTGTTCACTCACTAAGTCATGTCCAACTCTTTGCGACCCATAGACTGCAGCATACCAGGCTTCTCTGTCCTTTGCGATCTCCTGGAGTTTGCTCAAATTCATGTCCATTGAGTTGGTGATGCCATCTAACCATCTCATCCTCTGTCACTCCCTTCTTCTTTTGCCTTCAAGAAGAAAAATTGCACTTAGGTAAATGTAGTTCAACTTTTAAACTTCTATGGTGAGATTTGCTTGCCACTAATTAGATTGAATTAGTAAATTTTGGTTGCAGTTTGAAAAGTATCCTGTAAGCATTGACTCTAACTTGGTTATTTCTTTTTCTTTGATTTAATCTGAGAGGGGATTTGATAGTGTCTAGAAAGGTATTGGTGGCTCAGACAGTAAAGAATCTGCCTGCAATGCAAGAGACCTGAGTTCGATGTCTGGGTTGGGAAGATCCCCTGGAGGAGGGCATGGCAACCCAGTCCAGTATTCTTGCCTGGAGATCCCCATGGACAGAGGAGCCTCTCAAGCTACAGTCCTTGAGGTCTCAAAGAGTCAGACATAACTGAGCAACTAAGTACACAGGCCAGAGAGGTATTATCTACTGAGTGAAAGCTAGAGGGGAAAAGTAGGGTTCCTTTTGGAATTCTTCCTTGGTTGATAAGATCAACCAATTCCCAAATGAGCTAAGTACCCTGAAACCTTCTAATCCACATTAAACCCAAGCAGAACGATGTGAGTCATCTTTCTCCATGATGGAAGTGACTGTGAGGTGACTTCACGTGTCCTTCTGTCATTCACATTTGTCCTTAGCCTTTCCCTGTAGGTCCCCACTGGGTTCCCTTCATCTGCCTCGAATAGCCCGTGCAGGGCAACTGAGTGGGTCCTATTTTCCCTCCAGGAGAGAGTGTTTACAGTGGACCTAAGAGCCAGTAATTGCTTTTCTGCTGTGCTTGGAAGCTTCTAAAACTCGGAGATTCTCTTTATTCATTGAACCTTTAGTGAGAAGTAGGGAGAATCTCCTGCGATCTATTAATTATCAGGAGATATGTGTATAGTACGCAGCTACCTGGAGAGGCATTAAACTTATAAAAGCATTTAGGGCAGAGTTGATTAAGTGTGGTCCAAGAAGCACCTACCAGAGTAGCTCTGATGGAGGTGAATGATTCCGTTTCCTGGTCTCACCCCGGCCTCCCTGATCAGCATGTTGGTGATCAGGGTCTAGCGTTTTCAACCAGCTCACCAAATTTGACCACCACTGCTCTGTTGCACATGGGCTTGGAATTGGGAGTGTGATGATGGGCGGGGTCAGGAGTATTTTAGTAGCCTGTTGGGAACCATCCAGATAAGGATTCTCTGGTCATGGTCCTTCACAGCCTATGAAGTTCCCAGGAATTGGGCTTTTCTTGAGAGCAGCTTCGTTAAATATAGAATTTAGGTCGGAAGTGCTCCACTAAAAAGTAGATATAAAATTTTATGTTCTAAACATACCTGACTAGTAATATGGAGATGGGAAAAGTCATGATATTGAGATATGTCTTAGAAATTCTGAATGGGGTAAAAGAAGCAAGGGTCTAGAATTCCCTGTTGCAGAGTTTGTCAGCATCCACAAGTGCAAAGCAGAAGACTGAAGTCAAATGATTATGAATGATGAAAACCCTGGCTAACCTATAGGGTGTACTATAAATTCTGAGGATAAATGGTAACATTTGTTTATTCAACAAATATTTTTTTTCAAGTGCCATGGTACTCAAGAATAAGTCATACACAATCAAGCTATATGTATAAGTTAGAGATGATCTCTGCCTTCACAGAGATATATCATAGACTGTTTGCTTGTGTTCCCCCCAAATTCATATTTTGAAACCTAATCTCTAATGGTATTAGGAACTATGGCCTTTGGGAGGTGATATTAAAGGACTAGATCTCATAGAGTGCCTGATGAACTATGGAATGAGGTTCGTGACATTGTACAGGAGACAGGGATCAAGACCATCCCCATGGAAAAGAAATGCAAAAAAGCAAAATGGCTGTCTGGGGAGGCCTTACAAATAGCTGTGAAAAGAAGAGAAGTGAAAGGCAAAGGAAAAAAGGAAAGACATAAGCATCTGAATGCAGAGTTCCAAAGAATAGCAAGGAGAGATAAGAAAGCCTTCCTCAGTGATCAGTGCAAAGAAATAGAGGAAAACAACAGAATGGAAAAGACTAGAGATCTCTTCAAGAAAATTAGAGATACTAAGGGAACATTTCATGCAGAGATGAGCTTGATAAAGGACAGAAATGGTATGGACCTAACAGAAGCAGAAGATATTAAGAAGAGGTAGCAAGAATACACAGAACTGTACAAAAAAGATCTTCACAACCCAGATAATCAAAATGGTGTGATCACTCACCTAGAGCCAGACATCTTGGAATGTGAAGTCAAGTGGGCCTTAGAAAGCATCACTACGAACAAAGCTAACGGAGGTGATGGCATTCCAGTTGAGCTGTTTCAAATCCTGAAAGATGATGCTGTGAAAGTGCTCCACTCAATAGGCCAGCAAACTTGGAAAACTCGGCAGTGGCCACAGGACTGGAAAAGGTCAGTTTTCATTCCAATCCCAAAGAAAGGCAATGCCAAAGAATGCTCAAATTACCACACAATTGCACTCATCTCACATGCTAGTAAAGTAATGCTCAAAATTCTCCAAGCCAGGCTTTAGCAATACGTGAACCGTGAACTTGCTGATGTTCAAGCTGGTTTTAGAAAAGGCAGAGGAACCAGAGATCAAATTGCCAACATCTGCTAGATCATGGAAAAAGCAAGAGAGTTCCAGAAAAATATCTATTTCTGCCTTATTGACTATGCCAAAGCCTTTGACTGCGTGGATCACATTAAACTGTGGAAAATTCTTCAAGAGATGGGAATACCAGACCACCTGACTTGCCTCTTGAGAAACCTATATGCAGGTCAGGAAGCAACAGTTAGAACTGGACATGGAACAACAGACTGGTTCCAAATAGGAAAAGGAGTACATCAAGGCTGTATATTGTCACTCTGCTTATTTAACTTATATGTAGAGTACATCAAGAGAAACGCTGGATTGGAAGAAGCACAAGCTGGAATCAAGATTGCCGGGAGAAATATCAATAACCTCAGATATGCAGATGACACCACCCTTATGGCAGAAAGTGAAGAGGAACTAAAAAGTCTCTTGATGAAAGTGAAAGAGGAGAGTGAAAAAGTTGGCTTAAAGCTCAACATTCAGAAAATGAAGATCATGGCATCTGGTCCCATCACTTCGTGGGAAATAGATGGGGAAACAGTGGAAACAGTGTCAGACTTTATTTTTGGGGGCTCCAAAATCACTGCAGATGGTGACTGTAGCCATGAAATTAAAAAGACGCCTACTCCTTGGAAGGAAAGTTATGACGAACCTAGATAGCATACATATTCAAAAGCAGTGACATTACTTTGCCAACAATGGTCCATCTAGTCAAGGCTATGGTTTTTCCTGAGGTCATGTATGGATGTGAGAGTTGGACTGTGAAGAAAGCNGCTTACTCCTTGGAAGAAAAGTTATGACCAACCTAGATAGCATATTGAAAAGCAGAGACATTACTTTGCCAACAAAGGTCCGTCTAGTCAAGGCTATGGTTTTTCCAGTGGTCATGTATGGATGTGAGACTTGGACTGTGAAGAAGGCTGAGTACTGAAGAATTGATGCTTTTGAACTATGGTGTTTCAGAAGACTCTTGAGAGTCCTTTGGACTGCAAGGAGATCCAACCAGTCCATCCTAAAGGGGACCAGTCCTGGGTGTTCATTGGAAGGACTGATGCTGAGGCTGAAACTCCAGTACTTTGGCCACCTCATGCGAAGAGCTGACTCATTGGAAAAGACCCTGATGCTGCGAGGGATTGGGGGCAGGAGGAGAAGGGGATGACAGAGGATGAGATGGCTGGATGGCATCACCGACTCGATGCACATGAATTTGAGTGAACTCCGGGAGCTGGTGATGGACAGGGAGGCCTGGAGAGCTGCAATTCATGGCATTGCAAAGAGTTGGACACGACTGAGCAAATGAACTGAACTGACACGCACATATATATACACAAGTAAGCACACAATTCAAAACCAAATGACAGAATTTTTTGATTAGTCTTACAGATGAGGAAATTGTGGTCCAGAAGTTCTGTACTGAAAATCAGACAACTGACCTGAGCTATGCTCCCACCTTCAAGTTAGCCCATTTTTACACATGTATGCAAACTTCAAAATAATTGTGTTTTAACCAAAGACAAACAGTGATACAAAGTAATGAACATGACAGCATAAAGGCAAAGAAAATCCTGACTTTAAACATTTGGCTAAATCTAGGTTGCTGGAGATGTAAGCACGAGGGCTAGCTTCCGGACAAAGTTTATAGACAAAGGAGAGGAAAGCTGAAGGAAAAACAAAAAAGGTGCAGCAAAGACTTCCACCTCTGATCAAGGTGGAGTAATAGTGATCAGTTTTACCTGCCCATTGTATACCTGTGATACAAGGAAAATGTTTGAGTGAGTGAGACCGACAAATGCTCCAGGTTCCTGCCTGCAGAGAGGCACTAGACCCTGGGCAGGGAGGTGAAGCAGAGCCTGTCGGGGAAGGGGGCTCCCTGAATTGAAGACGGAGAGCTGAAGGTCTGAAGGAATGACGTCAACTAGAGGTCACAGGACCAAAGAGAAGAGAGCTGCACCAACAACCCCAGAGATCTGCAGAGGGTCCGTATTGAGGACTTGGCACTGACTTGACCCACACGTGAGAGGCGAGGACCCAAAGCTGGGACAGGGTGCCTTCCCACAAGCCAGAACGGAGTGACTCCTAGTTCAGGGCACTGCGGCAAGTCCTCCTGAAGGCCTTGCCTCAGCAGAAGGGAATAACGAGCCCTAAGCTGAGACGTCTCGATCCAACAAATTGTAAAGAAAGACCTGAAAGGATCAAATGTGCTGAGTCACTCAGTTGTGTCTGACTCTTTGCATCTCTTTGGACTGTGGCCCGTTGGGCTCCTCTATTGGATTTTTCAGGCAAGAATACCAGAGTGGGTTACCATTTCCTTCTCCAGGGGATCTTCCTGACCCAGGGATTGAACTCGCATCTCCTGCATTGCATGTGGATTCTTTACTGGTTGAGCTATCAAACCATCCCTAAATAATGATATTTCAGAACAAAGCTTTTAGGAAAATACAAATATCAAGCACCCAAGAAGGTAAAATTCATGACGTCTGGCATCCAAAGATTATCAGTCATGCAAAGAAGCAGAGGAACCTACTGAAAATAAAGAGGGGAAAAAAAAAAAATCAATTGAATCTTACCTTAAATGACAAAGATAGAATTAGCAAAAACATTAGTTACTAGAACTGTACACCGTAAGTTCAGAAAACAGTTTTAGCAAGGTTGCAGGATACAATATAAATACATAAAATCCATTTTAATATATTAGCAACAAACAATCAGAAATTGTAACTTAAAGAGTAATGCAATTTACAATAAAAAATATGAAACAGTGATAAACCTGACAAAGGACATGAAAGACTTGTCCACTGAAAACTACAAAACACTGCTGAGAGAAAACCAAAGAAGTGGAGAGATGCTTTTGGGTTGGAAGCATCATTGTTAAGATGTCAGTTCTCCCCAAATGATCTATAAATTTGATGCAAGCACAGACAAAATCCCAGCAGGGTTCGTTTTGGGTAGGAACTGCCAAGCTGTGCTAAAATTCATGTGGATTGAAAAAGAGCAAAGTTGGAGAGTTAACACTACTTGGTATCAAAACTTATTATAAATTATAGCAATAAAAGAGAGTGTGGTATTGGCATAAAGAACAAGAGATCAACGAACAGTGCAGAGTCCAGAAATGAAACCACACACGCACAGGCAACGGACAGTGTAAGAATGTGCAAAGGCCTTCAGCAACGGAGAAAGGATTCTTCAACAAGCCATGCCAGAACACTGTGCAAAAGAAACCGAACTCCAAAATCCACACCCGGGATCATATGCAAAAATTAACTCCAAAGGGGCCATAGGCCTAAATGTAAAACTAAGGAAAGATTTCCTTGATACCAGACCAAACACATGATCCTTAAAAAAAAAAAAAAAAAAAGGACAAATTAGATTTCATCAAAACCAACAACTTCTGTTCCTCAAAAGACACAATTAAGAGAATGAAAATAGACTGGGAACACAAATGTGCAAAGTATGCATCTGATATAAGACCTACATCCAGAATACAAAGAACTCTCAAAACACAGTAATACGAAAACAACTCAAATAGACAAATTATTTCAACACACTTCACCAAAAAAAAATATGGATGGCAAATAGGCACATGGAAAGGTACTCAACATCAGCGGTCTGCAGTTTAGTTCAGTCGCTCAGTCGTGTCTGACTCTTTGTGACCCCATGAATCGCAGCATGCCAGGCCTCCCTGTCCATCACCATCTCCCGGAGTTCACTCAGACTCACGTCCATCGAGTCCATGATGCCATCCAGCCATCTCATCCTCTGTCGTCCCCTTCTCCTCCTGCCCCCAATCCCTCCCAGCATCAGAGTTTTTTCCAATGAGTCAACTCTTTGCATAAGGTGGCCAAAGTACTGGAGTTTCAGTTTTAGCATCATTCCTTCAAAGAAATCCCAGGGCTGATCTCCTTCAGAATGGACTGGTTGGATCTCCTTGCAGTCTAAGGGACTCTCAAGAGTCTTCTCCAGTTCAGTCTTCACTGAACTGAACTGAACTAAATATTAAGTGGTGACAAGAATATGGCTGAACTGGAACTAGCATATTCTGATGATGGGAATGCAAAATGGTACAATCACTCTGGAAAAGTTTGGTAGTTTCCTTCAAGAGTTAAGGTACATCACTCCTACGTAATAAACAAGATAGATGAAGGCATAACTCCATACAAAGACTTGAACGTTTACTTTCATACCTTTGTTTGTAATAGCTAAAAATTGGATACAATTCAAACAGTGAAAAGATAAACACATTGTCGTGTATACATACAGTGGAATACTACTCAGGAATGAAAAGGAGTGGACCACTGATACATCCAACAACACAAGTGAGTCTCAGAACAAAAGCCAGACCAAAGAGTACATGCTGTGGGATTTCCTAAATATAAAACTAGGAAATGCAAATTGAGCTATGGTGACAGAAAGCAGGTCAGCAGTTGACTACAGATGCAGGGGACGGAAAGCGAGCTATGACGGGACACAAGGACATTTCTGGAGACGATGCATCTTCATTATCCTGACGGTGGTGACGGTTTCACAGGTGTATGTGTATATATATATACACATTATATATATGTCAAGACTTAGTAAATTGTACAGTCTAAATATGTGCAGCTATGTCAACTATATCTAAAAAATGCTATTAAAATACACCTAATGTGGTCAAATGTATAAACAGAGAATATGAATAAGCAAGCTCATTAGGATATGGTCTATCCAGTTAATGCAACAGCAGTAATGCCCCAAATAACAACATACTCAAATGGGCGTCGAAACAAATATTCAGAAAACAAATTCTGTATGAGAGGCTCAAATAATATTCTGCCATCTTTTCTTAAGATACGGGGTCTTACACTGAACTTTACTGAGGTTTCTCCTTCAAAATGAAGCTACCCACAGAGTTCTTGTTAAGTACATTTGCTAACACCACTTCTGGACATTTGTGAAAGTGGTACCACTAGAAATGGTATCCTGGACATTCCTCTTCCTGGAGAGGAATTCAACAAGGATACGATGGGGTGTTAGTAACTCATTCAGAGGTCTGGAAACATCCAGAAGGTGAGCCGGGTGTACAGAAGGAATAAATCTTTCCTTCATTGTGTCTTCCTCGTACCTCAAGGTACAGCAAAGCTTCTATGTATCCAAAGCCCTCTGCATGCTCATCCTGCCCGCTCACTGCGCTGACACCACCACCAGGCACAGAGCCGCTGGCCTTCTCACCTTTATTACACTGCTCCCTTGCCTGGAATGACTTCCCTTTTCTTTATCTAGATAAGGCGCGGATGCTCTAGGGCAGCTTCCCAATGACGCGCTGAAGCACCAGAATCACCTGAGGGGTTGTGAGTCTCACATGTCTGCGAAGGGCACAAGGGAACTTCTGGAGGGCATGAAAGTGTTATATACAAATATATATGTTTCATATTTTAAAATTTTGACTGCCGTAGCAGATATCTGCCTATATACACTTCTTAAAAGTCACTGAACTCTACATTTAAAATGGGTGTGTATTATTGTATGTAAATTATAATTCAATGAAACTGGTTTAAAAAGAAAGTCCACATAAAACTATATAACACAAAATGAACAAGGGGGAAAAAACAACTCCAAAGTGAGATGGACAGGGGAGGCAGCCAAACTCAGTTTCTAACATACATGAAATTGACGCTCAAACCAGGAGGGGCTCAGCGATGCCGACTCTGCCCATAGCCTGACATCTGCATGTTAACTTTACGGTCCGGATCACGTAGTACGTATTTATTGAAAAAAAAAAATTCATGTATAAAGTGGACCAGTGCAGCTCAAATCCAGCTCAAAACCCCAACTGTACACACAGGGTCAGTGATCTGGTTCTCTAATCTTCAAAAATGAACCTCTTGGTTGAGAAAGGTAATTATAGGGGAAAAAAAAATCCCCAGAAGGAGCCAACCACGTTCCGCTCTTTTCCCTGGATTTCATCGCAGAGCTTTAGAATGTCAGTAAAAGCTGTTAATGGCCATGATGACGAAGATGCAGCAACTGTGCTTCACGTGCAGAGAACACACGATGACCGATGGACTCTGCATGACTCTCAGGAATTTGTGCTCAAAACCATATTCTAAGAAGTCAGTGTCAAATAATGCATTAAAAAAAAAAAATTTACTCCACTCTGTACAATAGGCTCCAGTTTCATCCACCTCATTAGAACTGATTCAAATGTGTAAGCCAGAAAGAAAAACACCAATACAGTATACTATCGCATATATATGGAATTTAGAAAGAAGGCAACAATAACCCTGTATGTGAGACGGCAAAAGAGACACAGATGTATAGAACAGTCTTTTAGACTCTGTGGGAGAGGGAGAGGGTGGGATGATTTGGGAGAATGGCATTGAAACATGTATATTATCATATGTGAAACTGATCACCAGTCCAGGTTCGATGCATGAGACAGGGTGCTTGGGGCTGGTGCTCTGGGATGACCCAGAGGGATGGGATGGGGAGGGAGGAGGGGGGGTGGTTCAGGATGGGGACACATGTACACCTGTGGCAGAGTCAAGTCAATGTGTGGCAAAACCAATACAATATTGTAAAGTAAATAAATAAATAAAACTGAGATTTAAAAAAAATAAAGAAAAAAAGAATACAATTTAAATTCTGAAATGCAGTTCAGAAAAACAATAAACCATGACTAAGCTAAGGGAACACCATTATATGTGAATGGCAAATTTCAGTTAAAAAACCCACAAAAATGGAATCCCTCATTCCCCAAAGACCATGGCTATTTAAGTGAGACATTTTAAATGAATGGTATCTTGGATATTTAAACATTTCCAAGTACATATCTTAAGCTACCATTTATGAGTCTTACTTAAAAGACAAGGCACTGACTTGTAAGCCATTTTACCAACATTATTTCATTTAATCTTACTAACTCTATAAGGAAGGAATTACTCTCTCCATTTTATAGATGACAAAACTGAGGTTAAGAGAGGTTAAGCAACTTGTCCAAAGCTATACAGAACCTTCGATTAGACTCCAATGACTATGCTTTTGTCCATTCTAGATTTATAATTCAGGATGTTATTTTTGCTATAAAATCATAAGCTTATTAACAAGCTATGCATTTTTTAATTAGTCATGTAAGCATCCTCAACCTACACAGTAATTTGAAGTTCAATGAGTGATATGCCAGCCCTTTATAAATCCTTCTCATGATTTTATGCATGATACCAATGCACTCATAAATACTAAAGATGTATTTTCCTCTTAAAAGTTCACATGTACTTATATCTGCTAATTAGAGGACAAATGACCTTCTATCCTTTGAAAGCCACTATAATATTGGGTCAAAAAAAAACTCAGAAAAATATATGTTCCCTTTAAAATGTTTTTCTGATACCTCTCTAATCAGGAGACTTTGAAGAAATTTGATGAAATCTCATACACTGTAAATAATCCAAAACCTGGTATAACGTATTTAAGAAAGGTCCCTGGAGTCAGACAGATTTCAATTCTGATAATGCCTGTGCCACTAAGTATCTGAAAAGGCTGGCAGGTAGCTGACTCTAGAGGGATATTGGAGTCGTGTTTACTGCAACATGTGCAGCTTTTATAAACTTCCTAGCTGCATACTCCAAGTTATAAACAAAATCTGTATCTAAACGTTGTGTGTGGGCTGTGGAGAGAGAAGCGCTTATTATTATTATTTTTTCTTTTTGCATAAAAGAAGGCTTAACGGACATGAGGGCCCCCAGGAACACCCATCTCAACTTCCCCAGACCCCCATCCTGGGCCTACACGAAGCATCTTCTCTATACCTGGGAGTTAAAACTTCAATTCCCTCCAGAAACAGCAGGATCACTGGTGGCTGGGGTTGAGACCTGCCACATTCAAGGCGAGACCTACATCTGTAAGCTGACCTGGGAGTCTGCCTGTTTGTAAGGCTCTCACGGGAAAACACTTCTGAGCTCCAACAAGCCAACACACACATCTGCATGCTACAACCCCTTTGGCCCGTGGCTGGTGCCAGCCTTCTCTCTCTCAGTCAGCAGTCTAAAGACGAGCTATGCCCAGGGGGATTTCAAAGAGGAGCAACTCTGTTCCAAAGGAGAAAACCGAGGCTCACAACCACACAGGCCATTAGCAGGCCTTGGAATAAAACACAAGGGTAGCTCCAAGTGCAAGTTCTTCCCAATAAACACCACCAAACACTGCCCTAGCGCCAGGCATTTCCAAGATGGCAGGCTCTCCTTCCAACCACGGGTTTAGACTCCTTTTATCTTTTTTTAAATCCAAGTCCATGGTCCTGTAAGCACAACACCAAAACCTCCAGAAAGAGCAGAATTTGGTATCACAGCAACACAGCCCAACCTATCATGTCCCAAACACCCCTTTCTGTCTGGTGGGGCCAACCTGCATCTCCAGGGCCACAGCCCCACCACACCCTTCGCCACTTTTATCTGCCGGCCTGCTTCTTGGTTGTTGCCTAGGCTTCTGCATACAGACAAGCTCACTTGTGGGCTGGCCCCGCCTGCAGACGTTACTCAGTGGTTGTGACAGGGAGCTCCCACTAAGTGCAAGGATCAGTGCTAACAGTGTTAACTTCTGTCCTGCTCTCAGTACCCGACCTCACACGATCAGTGTGGGACCTGACTTCCAAACTCCTTAGCTGCAACCAGAGCAATCATTTACTGCAATACAGGCACCCAACATACCACCCCCCACACACTCAAATTATTCAGGTTTGACATAATATCCTTGCTATGTATGATAAACCAATACTCTTCATCCTACTCTTCATTTTTTACAGTTGTGGAGAGACAAAAATCTAGCAGAGGAGGAAAGACCATAAAATACACACCATACATAAATGAATACACAGTCATCCCTCAGTATCCATGAGGGGCTGGTTCCAGGACCCACCAGACACCACAATCCACAGATGCTCAAGGCCCATAGTTAGCCTTCCATTCAGCATCTGTGGATTCAACCACCCTCGAATCGGGTCATGTATCCTTTTGGACAAAAAAATCTGTTATAAAAAAATCAGATTCCTATAATCGTCTAAATTTATTTCTCAACCTACTAATGGATCATGATCTCCAGTTTGAAAAGTAATTTTTGGTAACATAACAGTGATGACCTTTACATAATGCCAGAGGTACACAAACACCAGCAAATACTTAGGTATGAGATCCCGCACCATCCACCACCCCCCGCCCCCAACCCGGCAATCCTCAGTCACATGTTCTCTCTGCCCAGAAATGCAGAGGTACCACAATGGAGAACCAGCATCTGAATGCCCCAGGTCAAGGAGAGAAGAGAGGAACCACCTGGAGCAGACTAAGGTGTCAGTCAAGCGCCATTCCAGGAGGAGGAGGAGTGCGGCTTTTCTCTTCATCACCTGAGAAGTCTATACAGTCTCAAGTCTTCCCCTTGGGTCAGGCTGCCCATTTCCCAACTGGACTGTCAGTACTGGCAGGCAGGAATTTATTGGTGAAAATCCTTCACTCTACCCAGACATGAATGAAGCATGATTTAAAAGTAATAATACATGGTCTGTGGGTTATTTCTTAAATCTAAGATAACTTTTCCAATTCGTGGTTTCTGTTAAACAGTCCTCATTGCTAAGGACACTGGTTTGTTAGTGGGAAAAAAAGGAAAGGGAGGTGTGGGAGAGAAAAATAAATCTAGAGGGAACACAAGAATAGATCACAAACACACACCATACACAAATACATAAAATGCGGGATGCTGTTAAAAACAAAACCAAGGATTAGACTAAAACTGAAAAATTATCACCAAATACATACTGTACCCCTCTTCTGTCCAATAAAGTATGGAGAACCCTATAGTAGAAATATGAGTTACAAGTCAAGTTACTTTTCTAGCTTACAAGAGCACAATTCCTTCAACTACTATGAGAGGCAGAGGTATTTTACGATCATAGAAAAACAAACTTTTTGCAACGAGACAGATCGGGCACTGGTGTAGCAGCACCCTGACAGGTCAGGAGTGATAACACAGCCGAAAAGATAAATAATTTACACCTGAGCAAGCCATGGACCGTAAAACACGAAAAACCGATGGACCTTTTGAGAAGTCACTCGATTCGAACTGTATATACAAGTGATTCTTAAAAACAGGAAGCCAAGGAAGACACAGAAAGCTTTGGCAGAAAAGACTCTTAACAGCAGGCAGTGCTTTTCAGATCCTGCCAATAAATAATGGTTCAATACTGAGACTCTAGAGGCATTTCACCTGGAAGCGCACACAGGGGGAAGCACGGATTCGGAAAGTTTACGGGCTAAATCTGGGCCTTGGAAAGGCACTAACAAATCCTAATTTTGAAGCTCTCCGAGTTCCCATAATTTGTTTTAATTTACACCTATAAAGTTGTGGTCGAGGTGTGGTTGATAAACTGGAGGCTTAAAAGGTACCTGGACGAGGTGGGGCGGAAGTTAAATCCTTTAGATCTGATCCCGAAAAGCAACCGGCCTTCTGAAACCAACCTCGTCCCTTTCACTTTAGTGGCATTTTGAAACGGGACGGGGACAGTGGATCAATAGGCGGCGGCGGCAGACACCCCAGCCTGAAAACTCCTCCAGGCACCCGGTGTCACACTCTGGCACGCTCACGCCTTCCCAGCGCCTGCTTCGCGTTTGCTGAATGGAGAGGAACCCCAAACGAATGAATGGGAGAGAGACGTCTGGCCAGAGGCTCTGAGCAGGCAGGGCCCTGGACAGCGCCGGGCGCCCGCGGGCGCGGGGGGACTCTCGGGGCAGCGCGGCGCAGGGCGCGGACCGAGGGGGCCGGGGCCTCGCCGAACAAAGGGGCGCGGGGGGCCGGGCGCTCACCTCATCGCCCCACTTGAGCACGTCCTTGTGCCGGTCCTTGACGGCGTGGTAGATGTGCAGGAACTGGAGGATCCCGTGCCGCCGCACGTGGTCGGCGTGGCGCTGGGTCTCCTCCCAGCTCAGCGGCGAGCCCTGGGACAGCAGCCCCATGGCCGCCCACTCTCCGCCCTCGGGGCCGGCGGCGTTCCGGGCTCCGGGCGCGCGGCGCGGGTCGGACGCTCAGCTGCCCGGCGGCGGCGGCGGCTCAACCCCGGGGTGGGGTGTGGCGTGGGGGGGAGGTGCCCTCGGGCCCCAGCAGGCGGAGGGAGGGTCTAGTCCCCTCCGGCTCCCAAGCACGGGGTCCTCGCCGCCCCGGGGACCTATCCAGGGATCGGGCGCACCGCGCGGACGGCGGCGGCGGCCCCGAGGCCGGGCTGGCTGGCTGGCTGGCCCTCCGCCCGACCCCTCGCCCGCTCTGGCTCCCGCACCGCTCCTGCTCCGAGGCGGCGGCGGCTGGCGCTTCTCTTTGCCGGTGTCGTGCACTAGCTCCTTCCTACTTGTGACCAAAACCTGCGCCGCGGAGCATGCCCAGTACTCCCGTCCGCCGGCCGGCCACTCCCGGGGGCGAGAAGCCGCTCCGGATTTTATAGGCTACTGAAGGGGCGGGGAAAGAGGCGGGGCCGGCGAGGGGTGGGGCCGGGCGCCTGCGGAGACTCTGGGGCCCGGGGTAGGCGTGCGGAGGCGTGGTTAGGGCGGAGTCCAGGGGGAGCATCCGCGGAGGCCGCAGTCCGCCTGGCTTTAGGCAAATGATCTCTGTGAAATTCCTTTTTTTTTGTAATCTGAAGAGAGAAACTGAGTTGGGGAAGAAAGTTGATTATTCGAGCTAATGAAGAATCCACCAGATTATTTTTTTAGGTGAGAAAGGCCTCACACTTATAAAAACAGGTGAGAGCATTATGGTGTGGCAAGAAAATTTGTCTATAGGCTTTAAGACGTGAACATATTAAGTATTTGTGTAGTCTCTATTTGATGGCATAGGTTCTTTGGATGGCACAGAAACCATTCATTGCAACCAAAGGGTTGCAACTCACCCATCAAGCGATTAAAATGACGTTCCTGTGAGTTTACCATGATGGTGGAAGATACTAGAAACTTCTTGAGTTGGCCCTCTCTTGGCGGCAAAGGGAAGGAACGGGGTACCTCGCCCCCAAATAACTGTTAAAATAATGTGTTAACAGAGCGATGACATGACAGATGAGGCTGAAAGTGACAGCAGCTAGATCATACACTTATTGAGACCAGAAAGTGTGTACTTACTGTGCCAGCTTCCCTTACAGCTAACATTTAGTGAGCACTGTGTGGATCACAGTGCTCACTAAACTGTGGAAAAGTCTTCAAGAGATGGGAATACCAGACCACCTGACCTGCCTCCTGAGAAACCTGTATGCAGGTCAAGAAGCAACAGTTAGAGCTGGACATGGAACAACAGACTGGTTCCAAATCCTGAAGGGGGTACATCAAGGCTGTATATTGTCACCCTGCTTATTTACCTTATATGCTGAGTACATCATGAGAAATGTTGGACTCAAAGAAGCACTAGCTGGAATCAAGATTGCTGGGAGAAATATCAATAACCTTAGATATGCAGATGACACCACCCTTATAGCAGAAAGCAAAGAAGAACTAGAGCCTCTTGATGAAACTGCAAGAGGAGAGTGAAAAAGTTGGCTTAAAACTCAATATTCAGAAAACTAAGATCATGGCATCTGGTCCCATCACTTCATGGCAAATAGATGGGGAAATAATGGAAACAGAGACTTTATTTTTGGGGGCTCCAAAATAACTGCAGATGGTGACTGCAGCCATGAAATTAAAAGATGCTTGCTCCTTGCAAGAAAAGTTATGACCAACCTAGCCAGCATATTAAAAAGCAGAGACATTACTTTGCCAACAAAGGTCCGCCTAGTCAAAGCTAAGGTTTTTCCAGTGGTCATGTATGGATGTATGGATGTTAAGAGTGGACTATAAAGAAAGCTGAGCACCGAAGAATTGATGCTTTTGAATTGTGGTGTTGGAGAAGACTCTTGAGAGTCCCTTAGACTGCAAGGAGATCCAACCAGTCCATCCTAAAGGAAATCAGTCCTGAATATTCATTGGAAGGACTGATGCTGAAGCTGAAACTCCAATACTTTGGTCACTTAATGCGAAGAACTGACTCATTTGAAAAGACCCTGATGGTGGGAAAGACTGAAAGTGGGAGGAGAAGGGGACAACAGAGGATGAGATGGTTGGATGGCATCACCAACTCAATGGACATGAGTTTGAGTAAGCTCTGGGAGTTGGTGATGGCAGAGAGGCCTGGCATGCTGCAGTCCATGGGGTCACAGTCAGACCCGACTGAGTAACTGAATAATTGAACACTTACTGATTGTCAAATGGATAAATGATCATAGGGGTCTCTTCTCTCCATCCTTCATATTGGAAGATAATGTTTCAATCATCTGTTTCAACAGCTGGGATAAAAATCAAGCCTCATTCTGCTTTGTCCATAGCCCAGTCTTCCTTGTACCCTCTCCACCAATCACAAGACCTCTGTGATTCTGACTTTCTGCTGTTTTTCTCTGGTTGGAATTCTCCATTTGACACAATCCTATTCATTCGTTGGGTCCCAGTTACTCTTCTCTGTATTTTGGTTGCATTTGTACATATCACTGTTTTTACATCATGATAGAATCGCTTAAAAAATATTTCCACGCTAGATAGTGACTTCCTCTGGGATAGAGTTGATTCAGGCCTCTTGTATCTTTAGCTCTAAAATAAGTGCTTGGTGTAAATGGAAGGAAGGTGGTGTGGGGGTGGGGAGGAAAGGATAGTATTGGTCACTGTTTCACATCCAAGCCAGACATCCGAAGGATCATTTTGTAATTCTTAAAATCTCATCTCACGTATGCATACCCTGGCATTGTTCAGTACAATAGCCATTAGCCACATGTGGCTGAGCACTTGAAATGTGGCTAATTGGAGAAACTGAATTTTACTTTAATTCGCTAAAATAGAAATTTTTAAATTGATGTTCCATGTGGCTACTGGAAAACTTCTAAGTAAATTTGGAACAGGTTGGGAGTGTGAAATCCACTTTTTCATCTGTTAATTTTGTAAACTCTAAATACAGAGCAAATATTTCCAAAGAAAATTTAGTGGACTGGAGATCCGTTGTGAGGGTAAGACAGATACCAGATTCAAGGTGACACAAAGAACGTAAATATCTCATTAGTGATTTTATTTTGATTACATGTTGCAACAGTAATATTTTCAATATGTTATATTAATTGACCTCCAGGATGCCTTGTAAAGGCCAAGGGAAGCCATATTTAACAACACTCATTCTCCTCTATTAGTGTTTTGCATTTTTTTGGTTTACTTCTCGAGTTTGTTCCGTAGATTGCACCACGGTTGGGTTTTGACTTCTGGGAGTGGGTTCTCAGCAGACAGCCCCACACAGAACTTTCAGGGCTTTAACGATGGCTAGGACGAAAAGAAGGCGCTTGTAGCCTGCACAATCAGCCTTCACCAAAGGCGGATTCCGGGTCAGTTCTGTAGAAGAGAGAAAGACCCACTGGGCCAGAACCCGGTGACTCTACCAACACCGCATCCGGCCCTGCAGACGCTGGGGCCAGCGGCAAGCCGCGCCCCCAGGGCCGCGCGGAAAACCCGGGCGCCGGAGCCGGGCGCGGCGGGGAGGCGCTCTGCGCAGGCTCCGAGGGCCGGCGGGTGGCGCGGGGAGGCGGCGCGGGCGCTGCATGCCGCGCCGTTGTTGTGGTCCGGCCCCCGGCACGTGACTGCGGCCCGCCCCCGAGCGCGGCGCCGCCTTCCCATGACTCAGCACTTCGTGCCGGCTCGGTCCCTGGGGTCAACCTGGGAGAGCCTGCGCGGGGTCGGAGTGCGCTCCGCCGCTCCTGCCCCTGAGGCGGCGGCGGCCGCGGTTGTAGCCGCTACCCTTGCAGTCTCTTCGGTTTTCCGGCCTCCGGGCAAAGAGAAAAAATATATGGTGTTTCCCTTGAGCCAAATCGCTCTGGATTTCCCCTAGAGTCAGCAGCTCCGCGGAGAACCCGCAGCTGGCCTTGAGTGAGGCGATGCGGGAAGCAGAGGGCCGTACTTAGGGGTCTCTAAGCCTCAAGTCGTTTGCAGGTGACCTGTCCAGCCCTTACTGCTCCGTTTGGCCTGAGCATCCGCTAGATGGTCTCACGGGTGGTGTCATTTCAGCTCAGTCCAGTCGCTCAGTCGTGTCTGACTGTTTGCGACCCCACGGACTGCAGCATGCCAGGCCTCCCTTTGCATCACCAACTCCCGGAGCTTGCTCAAGTCTTGTCCATCAAGTCGGTGATGCCATCTAACCATCTCATCCTCTGTCGTCAACACTCATCCTTACTCTTTATGACTGCTTTATACCAAGCTCTTTGATCTGGAAGTCTATGGAACAGCCCTGGTTGTTTCCTTGTTCTTGGATGAGGCTGCAGAGATCCAGTGAACAGGTCGTTGCTATGCAGAGTTGAACTGCAGTGCGAATTTCAAAGCCTGTGCACTTCCTGCTGCACCCCGAATCCTGCGTGAAGCTGAGGGCCTCCTTCCGTGACACACCTCTCCCCCAAAGACCGCTGGTCTGCCACTGAGGGGCTTACGATTTTCTTCCTTTTTAATTAGTGGTAGAAAATAAACACACAGTGCTGTTAATTTCAGCGTACATGATGCAAATGATGTGGAAAGGATTTTTTCCCTACAACCGCGCGGTGTTCAGCATTTGAACTGATTATGTTGAAGAAGGCCCCTAAGCCTTAAGATAGAAGAACAGGAGCCAAAAGAAGCTACCGGGCTTCACCCTAGCTCAGAGGGTAACCTGAGAGGATCTAAGCAAAGCTGTGTCGTCATCAGGGACCACCCCCCTCCTCACTCTTCACCTATTTCAGTGAGAATCTGGAGGAAATGTGGTTTCCTTTCTAACCAGCTCGGGTATCAGTAGTACTAAATTAGTTGAAAAAAGTGCAGATCTTTTCGTATTGTGTAGTATTTCTAACACAGGATGCTGAGATACACTATTGTTATTTTAAGAAAAAAAACTTTAAACTTGGTTTTTAAAAGCCAGCCCCTAGTTTATATGGATTAAAAATATATATAAACATGTTCTTTTTCATGTAGAGTTACAAAAGATCTGCTCAGTAAAGGGAAGGCCTCTATTAAGCTGGGAAAGCACGGGTGTGTAAAGAAGGTGGATAGGAGTCAGCAGGGATGAGGTTAAAGATGTGGGCGTGAGAAACTGATTGGGACTTGAACCCATGTGCTGGGACTCAAACCCAGCCAAAACCCGTGGTTCCTGGTTTTAGGACCTAACGAAGCTCAGGTTCTTGATGTCTCATTGCAGAAAGAATTCTGTGAGAGACAAAGTGATAGGTAAGAAGTGGGTTTATTCAGATTCAGCGAGAAGCACACTCCACAGAGTGAGTGTGGGCCATTTCAGAGGGTGAGTGTGGCTGTGAAATGGGGCATGGTTAGTTTTTACAGGCTGGGTAATTTCATATGCTAATGAATGGGAGAACTATTCCAGCTATTTTGGGGAGGGGGCAGAGATTTCCAGGATTTGGGCCACCGCCCCCTCCTTGGTCTTTAGACAGTGCCTTGGAACTGTCATGGCACCTGTGGGTGAGTCATTTCACTTGCTGATTGAGGATCAAGGTCTAGTCTTCTCTGCATTTTGGTCGCATTTGATTCTGATCAGTTTGTGTTGTGTCCTTGGGCTAGGTCATTCTTTCAAAAGTTATGCCCTGCCCCTTTCCCTCCTGTTACAAAGGATGTCTTTAGAAGCAGAATGTCTTTAGAAGCAGGATGTCTCAGGAGAGGGACTTCCCTGGTGGTCCAGGTGGTTAAAAGTCTGTGCCCCTAATGCAGGGGGTCCGAGTTGGATCCCTAGTCAGGGAACTGGATCCCACCTGTGCATCCTGCACGTGACAACGAAGGTCCCTTGTGCGGTAGATAAATTTTTAAAAAAGAAAAAAATTATCTCTCAGGAGACATGACTTGATGAAATCCAGAACACACATAAAGAAGTTAATTTTTTTTTTCTTTTTTAAAAGTACTATCATCTTCTTGTGAGATGCTGGGGAAGATGTAAGGGATTGGGATGGGCAACTTGGTAGCTCAGTTCAGTAGACTCACTTTCACTGGAGTGCAATTAAAGAAACACGGCTTTTTATGATGGACACTTCCAAATAAGCACAAAAGTAGGGAGAACATAGTGTCGTCTACCTATTACCCATCTTCAGGATTGTTGCACGGCTACTCTTGTTTGGGGTATTCCCCTCATTAGAGCGGATCTTACTGAGAATGATCTCCAGTGGTGAGCTCTAAATGAGCCCTTGCCTCTAAGAAAGAAAGAGGAACATGGAGAGGAGAGTGATCCAGGAAGCTGGGAAGGAGTGAGCAGTTGGCTAATCTCTTACTGGAAATCAGTTTCCTTCCTTCAGAAATTGGAGACGGTTGACGTTAACCAGTGGTTTTTATTCCAAATGTTCTAACTATTGTTATAAATTATGGGACCTTGAGTTTAAATCAAAGCCAAAAACAAAGCCAAAAAGCAATGCTTGTCACATGTAGTATAAACTATTTCACAATAGCTGGAATGGATAATTGTTGTGGTCCAAGTAGGCCCATTGTCAAAAGGAGTGTAAGGTCTTTCAAGCATGTATTTACCCTTTTAAAGATCTGTAATGTTAGTCTACACCCTTTTCTTCCCATTTCACTTACACTGGTTCACACAGATAAATGCAAACTTCATTCTAGGTTAAATGACATCAAATAATTCACCTTTGTCGCACAGCAACCCATCATTTGTGGATGACGTGATGTGAAAAGGTGCTAACCATAATTACACATATAGAAAAAGGCAATTGTACTAAATATTGAGCAATTTTGCTTTGATAAGATCAATTCCTAACAGGAAAAAAAAAAGGAATAATGTAATTTTTCTTCCTGAAGGTATTTTTCCATACACAATACCCCTGCCATTCATTGTAGTACTTCGGCTAAAATGTAATAGGTACCTTTGGTGGGGGAGAATCAACTCATCTAAGATGTACCTTATCTAAGACTTCTTGATGGTCCAGTGGCTAAGACTTCATGCTCCCAATGCAGGGGGACCAATTTCAACCCCTGGTCAGGGGTTTAGATCCCACATGCTGTAACTAAAGTTCTCACATGCCGCAATGAAGACCTGGTATAGCCAAATAAATAAGTAAGTGTTTTTTAAAAAGTAAAATGCAACTTATCCTATAAGTACACAGGGCAGCCCCACACAATCATCCAGCTCAAAATGTCAGCAGTGAGAAACCTTGGTCTACGTGGATCAGGATTGATCCTGAGTATTGCATGGGTGCTTTTCCTTAAATCTTTGCAAGGGTTTCTAAGTTCATCAGAATGGTTAGTTGAGACAAACTGAGTATATACAAAGGTTAGTATCTTTATTTGCAGTTACCATGAACACAAATATGTACAACTGTCTAGTACATTCTTGGTCTGTAATGGGCTTATGGAACTTACGGTAGGAGGGAGAGGGGAGGACCCTTACTTTTATCCTGTTTCTGGTTTCCTCGTGGCTTCTAACTGCTCTAACTCTGGTCTACTCTTCATAGCGTCTTATTTTCTGTTCATGTGAGATGAATTATATACCTGTACCAATATTAACATTAAACTGCAGTGTTCTTAATCTCCTGTCTAGATTTCTTGAAAATTCAGTTTTAAAGAATGGAAACTCATTAGCTCCCTTAAAAGCTCTGTTCCTACTAGACAGGAAGTATAGTACATGTGTGATCTGGCCACCCAAGATACTTTTCTGGCCAAAGGTACTTTTTTCTTTTTTTAAAAAAAACTTTTGGCCACACCATGCAGCATGTGGGATCTTAGTGACCAGGAATCGAACCCTTGCCCCTTGCGGCAGAAGTGTGGAGTCTTAACCACTCTTCTAGCACCAGGATGTCCCCAGGATGGCTGTTCTCTTGCTTCCTGTCCACCCCCTGCTCCACCAGCCCCTACTCCACCTACACCATACTCACAGGACTGACTTCCTACATACTTGCCTCCCCAGCTAGTGATTGTCCTAACTTTAGATTAGAACATCTCCATCAGAAGGGCAGTGGAGGGGTTTGCCTCTCTGCTTGTTTCCCTGGTAATCTATGAGCCAAACTGACACCAATTCCTCTATAACCGGTAGCCCGCCCCAGCTACTCCTACTCCCACCCCCCACCCCCATCAAAGACTGCCACGTGGCGGGGTGTGGCTCCAGGACCTCGCTTCCCACGTGTGAGCTCCCCCATTCATTAAACCATTGATGTCTCCATCGCTGACTCTAGGCTTTTTCTTTGGTTTCGAAGTTGGCCTTCAGGACTTGTAGGCCTGCTGGTTGCAGCCTGACAGCATCCTGGAAGAAAGCTCAGTTTGAGAATTGGAATTCCAGCTCTGCCCACCTTTAACCCTGGGCAATAGTTTGCTGGTTGATTGTAAAGATTGAAAATAACATGCAAAACATCTGACACAAGTTAGGTAGAGGCTCTTGAAATGGTTCTTTCTTTTGCATCAGCCAAGGCAGGGGAGGGATTTCCGGAGGACCAGCGCTATTGTATTCAAGGACCAGTGAGTTCACAAAGCGTCTTCCAAGCCATGGACGCTGCTTTTCTGGAATGGCCAACAGATACTGGGCTTTTGAGTAACAACAGCCTGTAAACACTGGGATTCAAAGCTCTCCACTGGCCACTGAAAGTTGCCTCTCTGACACTTTCATTTTTAAGGTTTTGTGATTTCTTCTAGTGTCTTTTTGGGAAGGGTGATTCAGTCAAATATCCATGGGCTTCTTCTACCATATTTCTCCCCAAGAAGAAGCCTGGACAAAGTGGAGATCGGTTTGCCACCCAGCAGCTGCCTCCATGGTGGCGGGTTGCGGGTGTTGTAAGGATGTTAAGGAAGGCAGGTCACAGCTCGTGGCAGCATGGGCCAGTGAGTTCACAAAAAGAGTTGTCATGAAGCATCACTTGGGATGGGCAGCCCTGCCCTGCTTCACATTTATTCCTCCCCCAAAAGCCAAATAAAGTAGGACCTGATCTGGGTGACCAGAGCCTCCTGGTCCGTTTACATCTCACTGTGGGTGGCAGCATCATTTGCAGTAAGAATATTCTCCTTTTCAAGGTGGCCTGGTGGCTCAGATGGTAAAGAATCTGTTTGCAATGCAGAAGACCCGGGTTTGCTCCCTGGTTCGGGAAGATTCCCCCCACCCCCCACCTGGGAGAAGGGAACGGCAACCCACTCCAGTGTTCTTACCTGGAGAATTCCTTGGACAGAGGAACCTGGCGGGCTACAGTCCATGGGGTTGCAAAGAGTTTGAAGCAACTGAGTGACTAATAGTTTCAATTTTCAATGTCATAAAAAAGTTTGGGAACAACTTCTACAGGTAAGAGCTTATTTCACAGAAGAGAAGGCTGAGGCTCACAGATTATTCCATCCTCAACGGCCACACCTAGAAACAGCAAAACCAGGGTTTGATACCAGGCCTGTTTGCCTTCAAAGTCCAAGTTCATTCCTCACACTGCTAAAAACAAAACTGAGCAAACAGTAATATCTAAATTTTGAATAGGCCTTTATGGCCTACCAAGTGCTTTGATAGAAGAAGGGGGGAGTTAAGGGGGTGAGGGAATGAGGGTGTCTCATATACCTAACCTGCATCCAGGGCTTCCCATCAACCATTTTATTGAATGTTAACTGTGTGGATTCCTGATTCACAGAACTTATAGTAGATGGCCTTGCTTTGTTTTACAAATTTAGGTTGCTCAGTCATCATTTTCTCTCTATGCCCCACTAGTTCTAAGAACAAGCAGTACTAATTACTCACATTTGTGTATGACAGGGTAGCTTTCACATATCTTTGACATCTCATTTGGTTCTTAAATCACCCCCTGTGGAGTTGGGCAATTTTACAAGGAGGAAACTGAGGCTGAGAGGTTATCTATCTTACCCCAAAGTGCCACCGCTAGCATGAGGCCAGGCTGGGAACACTTAATCACTGCTCCAGCTCTGCCAGCACCTGGCAGTGGACGTTGATTGTCGAGTGTTTCTGCACTAACCCCGTGCTTCAAGACTTAAAGTTCAGGGGGGAGGGATAGAGTAGGGGACTGGGACTGGTGCATACACACTGCCAGATACAAAACAGATAACTAATAAAAATCTACTGTGTACATTTGGTGCATCAAAAATGGATGCAACATTGTAAATCAACTATACTCAATAAAAATTAATTTATAGGAAGATAGCTTTGAAGTTTAGCAAATAGCTTCCTCCTACCCTCCTTTTTCAAAATATCTCCAATCACCGGGAAAAAAACTAAAAGCAAATAAATAGAAGAAGGGGAAGAAAAACAACCAAAATGTTCTCAAGCAATTGTCTTTCAAGAACAAATACAAAAGGAAGGCTGGCCCAGGAAATAGCTTTCTTCTCTGTGTAGAGAAGCCGCCGGCCTGGGGCAGGTGGTGACGTCATCATCTCTCTCCGTCAGGTGAGAGATTCAGCCCAGATTCAGCCCATCTTTCCCCAAAGACTGTCCTAACTGTACCCTCACCTGACCTGCCGCCTGCAGGCTGACTTCACACATAGGCTGTCTTAGTATGTAAGCCCCCCTTTTCACCAGATTGTATAATCTTATAGAATTTTAATCGATTCATGGAGTTGCAAAGAGTCGGACACAACTGAGCAGACTGAACTGAACTGAACTGATAAAATTTTAATATGACTTCCTTTTAGAGATGGGGAGACTGAGCTGGAGAAAAGTTCAATGATAGAACTTGCACTTAAACCTGGGTCTTTTGACAGAACATTCAGGACCTTTCTTGCCCCAAGAGTGATGCCTTCATTTCATATGGTAGAGACTTTCAGAATCAGATAATCATCTTTACCGGCTCAAGAGTAGACAAAAGAAACTCTTAAACTTGATGTCTTTAGTTTTTGTACATTTCTATTTTCTCTCTCTATGTATTTTAATTTCTTTGTCCAGGACTTCTGCGTATTTGAAGAATTGCTTAAGTCATGTGCTGCTGGAGGAAGATAGTGAGAAAGACTGGATGAGAGATAACAGTACCATGGAAACTGCTAGAAGACCCTCAAGAAATGATTTCTTTTTAAAGGAAAATATTCAACAAGTATGCTCCTTAGAGTAAACCCATGAGTGTAAAACAAGCCACTGCTTTTCAGTACTATTCACTAAAACTGATGGTATAGAAAATAAATTTCTCTGTCCAGAGATGTCTCTCAAGCACATAAACCAGGCCCTTTATCCTGCCGAGGAAAACCAAATGTAACTTGTGTGAGAGCTCACGAGCCATTTTCATGTACAGGGAAAGGTCAGGGGGGTCACGTTCCTATAGTTGCAGATGTGTGTGTTGGGGGAAATTCAGTAGGTTTTCTGAGTTGTTAGTAAAATGCAAGGGTGACAATTAATTATTTATTTCTGGCTGCGCTGACTCTTCACTGCTGCACGTGGACTTTCGGTCGCGGTGAGTGGGGGCTATTCCCTCATTGCAGTGCCTTCTCATTGGGGTGTCCTCTCTTGTTGTGGGGCACCAGCTCTAGGCAACAGGCTCAGTATTTGCAGCATGTGGGATCCTCCAAGACCAGGGGTCAAACCTGTGTCCCCAGAGCTAGATGTAGAATGGATAAGCAACAAGGAATTGCTGTATGGCGCATGGAACTCTGCTCAATGTTATGTGGCAGCCTGGATGGGAGGGGCGTTTGGGGAGGAGAGAATGGATGTAGGTTTATGTATGACTGTTCACCTGAAACTATCACAGCATTGTTAATTGGCTATACTCCAATACAAAATAAAAAGTTTTTTTTAAAAATTGCAGGGGTGATAGCAAGAGCTAAAACCTTGGGTGTGAGAATTTGTCCTTGAAGATAAGATTCCTACTGAAGTTAAATTTAGTTGCTGTCTTCTTTTCACTGTGCAAAACAAATGCCTAAAAAATCTTTTACAGATATCCTTTAATATTTAAGAATATGAATTAAATATGTCCACAAAGTAGCTCTGAAATGAGTACCAGTGTTGATCTGGGCTGCAAAGAACTCTTGGATGTTTAGATGATACATAGTTATATCATGGAGGCAATGTTCTGCCAGTCAGATTAAATGTGTGCTTAGTCATTTAACAAATATTTACTAGGTACTCACTCGATGCAGGTCCTGTTCATGGTACTGGAGACTTTGGATGAATGGGAAGGACCACAATTCTGTTCTCATGAACTTTCCTTCTAGAGGGTGAAGACAGACAATAAACAGGAGAATAGATGTGATGATTTCTAGGTGCCATTTTGAAGAAAGCAATAGAGAACAGTAATTTTGCTGTGATGATTTATGTATGCTAGACCTTCTTGTGGTTAGTTTTACAAATGATTTAACTACCAGTCCTGTGACTTTGCAGGCCAAAAGAGCTGCCAGCTCTAGAGAATGTTTCTTTGCTCCTGCCTGGGATTCCCGGGTGGCGCTAGTGGTAAAGAACCCTCCTGCCAACGTAGGAGACGTTATAGACGTGGGTTCGATCCCTGGGTCGGGGAGATCCCCTGGAGGAGGCCGTGGCAACCCACTCCAGTATTTTTGCCTGGAGAATCCCATGGAGAGAAGAGCCTGGGGGGGCTACAGTTCATGGGGTTGCAAAAGAGTTGGACATGCCTGAAGCAATTTAGCATGCACATACCTGCTAGGGCTGAACTCTATTAGTTGAAGTAGAGTTTTTTTCCTCCCTTTTCCTTCAGGTAGGGCATATAGTTTCCTTCTTAAATTTCTTCAAAATGAGATAATCATTGTAATTGCTATTGCAAGACTGATGCTTTAGTTACCTTTGATAGTTTGTTATGAATCTCTAGATCTTAGAAGCATAGTATTTAAACAGGTTCTAAAACCTAAAGTATTTATGAAAGATTTATGGTGAGATTCAAGTATGCCAAAATAGTGTCAAAATGTTAAAGAATATTTGATTTGAGTTTCATTAAATTGACTCAACACATTACATGGGTCAAAGGTTTTTTTTTTTTTTTAATTTACTTGGGTTGAAAATGATAATTAATGGCATTGCCTTGAATTAATGGCATTGCCTGGACTGAGAGCACAAGAAAGAAAGTTCCTTTCACTGGGTGTTGGAGGCATCTAAACTATAAAACCAGAGGGAAAAGTACAAATAGTTCTATTTTCCAGATATTTGGTACATTTGAAGATGTCAAATTTGTAAGCAACAAGTAATTTAACCTATATTGTATTATGCCCAAGTTTGTTTATAAATCCTCTTTGTTTTTTTTCTCATAAGAAACAAACATAAACTATGCTTCTTCAAGATGGAACCCCCAGCAAGAGTTTTCTCTTTTATCCATATTTTTATTTTATAGTTGTAAAAAGGAGATTCAGGTCACCCCATTTTAACTAGGGTAATATGTTCTGAGGTTTCTGAGTTTTTGTTTTCAAGTTATGGCTAGTTTATATCATTGTGGGGCTGTTTTATATTCAGATGATTATATGGTAGTTTATTTAAAAGGTAAAAAGAAATGCCAACGTAAGCCTTCAACTATTTACTTCAATTTTTTAAAGTCTGTTAACATTAATTCAGGTAACATGTTATTGCATGATTAATGAACGCTGAATTTCTTTTAACCATATTTAGAAAAAAGACTGTTGAAATAAAAAAAAAAAAAAAAACAATGACTATTATGTTTTGTTTCCTCTGAGGCTTGTAGTTTAGTAATCGCCTTAGTATTGGAATCCAGAGTCACAGAGGAAGGGAATAAAAACTGGTGGATAATATGAGGCTGCTGCTGCTGCTGCTGCTAAGTCGCTTCAGTTGTGTCCGACTCTGTGTGACTCCATAGACGGCAGCCACCACGATGCCCCATCCCTGGGATTCTCCAGGCAAGAACACTGGAGTGGGTTGCCATTTCCTTCTCCAGTGCATGAAAGTGAAAAGTAAAAGTGAAGTCGCTCAGTCGTGCCAGACTCTTAGCGACCCCATGGACTGCAGCCTACCAGGCCCCTCCGTCCATGGGATTTGCTAGGTAAGAGTACAGGAGTGGGGTGCCATTGATAATATGAGTTATCAGGCAAAGGCAGAGAAGGAAAGAATTGAGGGGAAAATGAAAGAAAGAAGAAAGGGAAGAGATTCATTTGGCTGTACAGCAGAAACTGACACAACATTTGTAAAACAACTATACTCCAGTGAAAATTAAAAAGAAAGAAAAAGGGATGAAAGAAAGAAAAGCAAACCAGGGAGAGCTTGGAGCAGCGTCTTGGGTTCCTTACCGATGAGCTCATTCTCTCAGAAACTACCGAGCTAGTGACAGAACTCGGGGAAGATACAGATGGAGATGCAGGCATAGTGCACAGACCTGTGGACACAGTGCGGGGAGGTGAGGGTGGGGCGCACTGAGAGAGGAGGGTGGACACATAGCCATCCCCACGTGGAAAATAGAGAGCCCGTGGGAATGTGCTGCGTGACACAGGAGCTCAGCCTGTGGGGGGGGGGGGGTGGGGAGGGAGGGAGAGAGGGTCCCGAGGAGGGCACACGCGTGCACCTGTGGCCCATTCATGCTGATGGATGGCGGGGACCAGCACGATACTGTGAAGCAATTATCCGCCAATAAAATGTTACTTAAAAAAAAGCAAGGAAAGAAACTGCAAATGATAACAGTTCCAGCCACCGAGTTACTGTGAGGTTTAAACAGCATAACATATATGAAAGGGCCTCAAAAAAATTCTCCACAGAAGAAGGTTCTCTGCAGGTACTACAGGCAGACCTTTGAGAGATTAGGAGTGGGTTTGGTTCGGACCACCGCAATAAAGCAAATATCACACAGTGAGTCACATGAATATTTTGGTTTCCCACTGCATATAAAAGTTACATTTACAGTATACTGTAGCCTATTAAGAGCAACAGCACTATGTCTTAAAAAAATCTGAAGTTTTAAGTTAAAAAATACTCTATTTCTAAAAAAAGGTAACCATCATCTGAGTCTTAAGCAGGTTTTAGTAGTAACATCAAAGATCACTGATCATGGATCACTATAATAAACATAATAGTAATGAAATAGTATAAGCTATTGCAAGAATTTTAAAAAATGAGATGCAGAGACATGAAGTGAGCAAATGGTATTGAAGAAATGGTATGTTAGGCTTGCTTGATGTGGGGTTGTCACAAACCTTCAATTTGTGAAAAATGCAACATCTTCAAAGTGTAATAAAAAGAGGAGTGCCTGTATTAATAAAAGATATGGGCCTATTTACCATCTTATTTCTAAAACTATATTTGAGGTTTTTCAAGGGGCCTCCCAAGCCAATCTCAAGCACAGAAAGTAAGAGGGACATCCTTTATCTTATGAGAAAGTTTGCAGTGTCTCAGTACTCACACTGGCTGTATATAGGGTAGAGGAGGAGCAGAACAGGATCTCTTTGATTAGTGTCTATTGTTAACAAACAAACAAAAACAAAAAACAAAAAAAAACCCACCAAAGTTATAGCTGTGCATATTTAAGATACAGTATCTCATTGGGAAGATACGGCGTAGGTGACACATTCTATAAGACTGGAAAAGATGAAAGAAGCTGATTCATCTAATTCAAGGCCAGGATCCAATAACTATGGAGGCTGCACTGCATTCACTGAGGCCATAGTTTGTGTGTGTGTGACTGTGTTCAAACTCTCAAACATCCTTCCATTTAATTCTCACCACCATCATGTGGGGCCCAGCAAGAAGAACTCCACGTGGCAGCTGGAAAAAGCAATCTTTAAGGATTTAAGCATATTTAAAAGTTATCTATCAAGTAAACGGCAGAATTCAAATTCAAATCCAGGTATTTACTGCCTTGCTTCTTGCCTTCAGCTCTCTGGACACCCCTGCTCTTTTCCAGGGCAAAGGGGATCAAAGTCAAGGGGCCCAGGGCTCTCCAGCAGAGTCAGCTGTTGGCCCTATGGGTGTTGGAGTCAGAGGTCTTTTTTCCGCATCCCATCCCCATGTTCTGTAGCATTTCTAGAGAGTGTCTATGTTCGTTCTTCTGTCTCGGGATGGTGGCACCATCATTAAGGGCAGCTCTCTTTAACTGCTGCTTCTCAGAGATGATCTCCCAGTTCCAGAAGTTGGTGAACACTTTGCAGGGGTTAACGGAGGAGCTCAGAAGTGTTGAGTGCTAAAAAGAGAAAGAGGGATACAGTAGGAATTTGGGAGTAACACCACTATATGTAATATTAGATAACCAACAAGGACCTACTATATAGCACATGGAACTCTACTCAATAATTTGTAATAATCTATATGAGAAAATGGAAAGAATCTGAAAAAGAATATATTCTGAAACACTTTGCTCTACATTTGAAACAAAATGTTGTAAATCAACTGTACTTCAATACATTTTTTTTTTTTTTTTTTAAAGGAAAGAGGCAGGAAAAGGAGTAAGGTTAGGGTAGTGGGGAAATATAAAGAGACTGCCTACTGGGTGCCCTGTACTGTGCCAGGTGCTGGGACAAAGAAGTAAACAAAAGGCAGGGTAGTTCTCTTTCCGTTTACAGCCAGGTTGGGTAGAAAGAAAGTGGTGTTAAGAGATGTATGAGTTAATGGGCTTCCCTGGTGGCTCAGACAGTAAAGAACCTGCCTGCAATGCGGGGGACTCGAGTTTGATCAGTGGGTTGGGAAGATCCCCTGAAGGAGGGAATGGCAACCCGCTCCAGTATTCATGCCTGGAGTATTCCACAAACAGAGGCGCTGTTGTCCCTGGGGTCACTAAGAGTTAGACCCAACTGAGCAACTTACACCTTCATGACAGTAAAAGAGTGCTATGGCAAGGAATAAGGAGAGGAGGATACAGTTAAGATGAGAGATAGTTTCAGAAAAACCCCTATGAGATAGTGATATTTAAAACAAGATATTTATAAACTGATTCTGAAAAACTTGTATACTGATGATTCTAGAATAATATAACTATTAACCTTTGATGGAAATTATGAGTAATAGTAGGAAATGCATTTATTTTTATTACATATGCAGAGTATAGCTTTTAAGAGCAAATAGCAGCTATAAGGAAATATTTCTATATCTGCTATAATCATAAATTTTAAGGAACTCGTCTTTTATTATTTTCATATTACCTGGAGTAAGCCATAATAAAATATCAATTGTTTTGTGAAAAGAGTTCTG
Organism: Cephalophus harveyi; assembly: GCA_006410635.1. Classification (NCBI taxonomy): domain Eukaryota; kingdom Metazoa; phylum Chordata; class Mammalia; order Artiodactyla; family Bovidae; genus Cephalophus; species Cephalophus harveyi. The sequence continues at coordinate 176,858 of SJYT01012903.1, forward strand.
TTTTCCTCCTATCCTGCAATTAACCAAAGTTTGACTCCTTCTATACATATAATAGCAATTATCTTCTCACCATTTCATATATCTTTTTTATGATTAAAAACAATTAGTTTATTTATTTATTTTTGGCTGTGCTGGGTCTCCGTTGCTTTGTGCAGGCTTTGTCTAGGTTCAGCAAGCAGGGGCTACTCTCTGTTGCCGTGTGGGAGTTTCTCAGTGATGTGGCTCCTCTTCTGTCCGAGCACAGGCTCCAGGCACTCAGGCTTCATCAGATGCAGCGCTTGGGCCCTGCAGCTGTGGTGCACGGGTTTAGTTGCTCTGAGGCGTGTGGGATCTTCCTGGACCAGGGATCGAACCTGTGTCCCCTGCATTGGCAAGCAGATTCCTGTCTACTGCGCCTCCAGGGAAGTCCTAATACATCTGTTTTAATATTAATAGTCTACAGTATCTGGGCTACATCCTTTTAATTCTTATTTATATAACCCCATAGTGTTTTGCTTCCAATAAAATATTAGTTAAATAATTGGTTTAGGGTACATCTACATTTACTTAGAGACTAAATAGATAAAAATTTAGCAACTTTTAATGGTCAAATAAAGCAGTTAGAAAGCTTTTCCAAAAAAAAAACCACACGTAGTCTCGCCCTACCTTTTGAGTATGAATTATCACCTTATTGAAACTTACTCCTTTTAAATAGTATGGAGAGTTCACTATAAGTTATACATGGGTTCTCAACTGTGAAACTGTGAAGAGGATTAGTGCCTCTAATCCCATCCTTAGTCAAGGGTCAAATGTAATGGCATCTTAGAATTGGCAAAATATGGCATGACGTACATGGTGACTTCAGCAGCAAGTCTTGCTTTCATCCACCTGGGATATAAAATGAAATGTCATTAATTAAAAAATTGTATTGGAGTATGATTACAATTTGTGTTAGTTTCAGGTATACAGGAAAATGAATCAGTTATACGTATGCATACAGCCACTCTTTTTTAAGATTCTTTTCCCTTGTATGGTCTGCAGAGTACTAAGCAGTTTCTCCTGTGCTCTACAGTAGGTCCTTACTAGTTACCTATTTTATAGATAGCAGTGTGTGAATATTAATTGTAATATTAATTTTATATGTAGTGTGTGATATTAATTTTTAATATCCAATTTGTCATGATTCTTCGCCCCAGAATGCGACTGGTTGACCTCAGCCCCTGTCCCGGCCCTCACATTTCCACTAGTGTTTCTCGAGCCCTGGAAGAGGCGCCGAACACCAGGCTTAGAAGCCGCCCCTCTCCTGTCTCCTGGACGGACTCAGCTCTCTCTCCAGGTCTGTCTGAGCCCCGCCTTCTGCATCCTCCGACATCAGGGACGCCCTCCAGAGCCTTCCCAGGTCTGCAGAGAGAGGAAAGTTCCAGGATGCTGTCGCTGGCAACGTGCGGTTGTAGGAATCTCGGTGACATCCCAGTGTGGAGGCTGAGACGGAGGCTGAGAAAACCCCGGCGCCCAGCTCTGCTGGAAGCCCGGTGGTCTCCAAGCCGTTTAGGGGCGCTCCCGCCCGCGCCTCCTTACCTCATTGCCGCTTCGGGCCTGCATCCCTCCTTTTTGCCCACCCTCCTTCCGGAGACTAGTATCCTTAGAATGTCCAGGCGGTTCCTTCTTAACAAGGAAACGCTGCAGCAGCCTCCTTTCCCCCTAAAAGGCATCAAGTCATTTACAAGAAAATTCAGAAAAGACAGTCAGCAAGAACAATGAGGACTACAATAGTTGATGCCCCATTGTAAAATCAGGGAACTCAGAAGATCGGAGGTTGCTGCTGCTGCTGCTAAGTCACTTCAGTCGTGTCCGACTCTGTGTGACCCCACAGACGGCAGCCCACCAGGCTCCCCCATCCCTGGGATTCTCCAGGCAAGAACACTGGAGTGGGTTGCCATTTCCTTCTCCAATGCAAGAAAGGGGAAAGTGAAAGGGAAGTCGCTCAGTCGTGTCCGACTCTTAGCGACCTATGAAAATAAGGCAGGGGATGATGGCTCCAGACTATCAGTTCAGTTCAGTTCAGTTCAGTTCAGTTGTGTCCGACTCTTTGCGATCCCATGGACTGCGGCACGACAGGCTTCCCTGTCCATCACCAACTCCTGGAGCTTGCTCAAACTCATGTCCATCGAGTTGGTGATGCCGTCCAACCATCTCATCCTCTGTCGTCCCTTCTCCTCCCGCCTTCAGTCTTGCCCAGCTCTCTATGCCACCACCCATACGAAGACTGAGTTTTCTTTGTCCTCCTACCGGTTTTGGCCTCTTGCTAAGTCTATCAGCTTCGGGAGGTAGGGTTAGTCCACCTTACCTATCTCTCTTACCTACACCTCTCCTCAAAATGCAACGAATTGAAATCTGCCTTCCATGTTGCTGCCCTTGTTTCGGGCATAAAATGGGGACAGTGTTCTAACAAAACAGCGTCTGAACATGTTTTTCAGTGTTTACCTTACATCTTTCTTTCTTTTATCCCATTTGATATATGTGCTCACATGCTTTTTAAAAAAGGAAGCTCCGAACAACTGAGAAGTAACAGTTACAAAAGTGACATCTTTTCCTAAAAAATCATTCCCACGGTTTTGAGTTTGGAATTTTTTTAAAAAATCAGTTTTCTTCCTTGAGAGAACCAGGGAATTGAAATACAGTTCATTCATTCATTTCAACCTTTCTTTTCTTCCCTCCTACCCTTTCTGCCTTCTTCCCTCACTGATCATTCAAGAAACACTTGCAATATTCGAGACACAGTGCTAAGCATGGGATACAGAGATGAATACAACCGGTACGTTTCCTAGGATACTACACTGCGAAGAACTGGATCTTTAGAGCTACAGTAAAATAAAACACAAACAAACAAAAACCCCAAGCCCTCTAGTACAAATTAGAAAAGGATGATTATTTAAGCAAAATTCGATGAAGTGCTATGTTTTTTGTTTCTGTTTTGTTTTATACATAGATTTTTCTCCACTGGAAGAAAGGGTCACTGGCGAGACGTCAGTGGAGCTGTTATATGGGCTAGACCTTGAAGGACCAGTGACAAATTGCTATGCAGAGATTGGGACGCAGACACAGAATCGGGGGCAGTAGGAGCATTAGGAACTATATCATGTAAGAGAACTGGCTGCTTATGATCCAAGTGAACATTCCATTTTAATGGAATGTTAGATTTTGAAGGTGAATGATAAAAAGTGTTTTAAAAGTAGGTCAAATCCAAATCTCTAAGACCTAAAATGCCCGTCTAAACACTTGGGACTTTGTTTTGTCCTATATTGTACTAAAGTTGAGCCAATTGTAATCCTTAGTTTAGGGCAAAGTTTGGTCATTGGTCTGTGCTAGACTCTTGTGCTTCATTCACTCATTTTTATTTCCTTTTATCCCCACTCCCAGCAATGTCCACCATGCTAATGCACTAGATAGTTATACTTTTTTGTATGTTTTCATGATATAAATACTATTGTGTTTAAGCTTTTTAAAATACTCTTCATTGTGGAAGATTTCAAATGTCAACAAACTCCTATGCATTATCCATTTGTAATAATAATCAATTAGTGATTACTTTTTTTATCTATAGCCGCGTCTCCTTTAGCAATCCCTCCTGTCAGATTATTTTGAGAAAATAACAGACATAATATTAATATTATTTCAACTGTAACTATTTCAGTATGAATCTTTAAAAGATAAAGACTTTTGAGGGGGAAACATAACTTCACTGCTGTAATCTTGCTTAAAAAATCAGTGAAAATTTCTTAATTATTTCTTCAACAAGTGGTGTTTATATTTCTCCAATATTTCTGAAAATATTTGAGGAGATGGAAATTATTAAAATCTAGAAATTTGGAGGAGGAGCCCTGCAGAGCGGAAGTGAGAGCTCTGGGGAGGGAGTGTTACTCTTGGGAAGTCAAGGTGAGGTTGGAGTTAGGGGGGAGTGGGGAGAGTGGGGGGCAGGGGATATTGGGAGCCCTGCAAACCAGGGTCAACTGTTGCTACTGGCACAACTCCACTGCTGGAAATAGAAGGCTTGGGGTTGTGGTAATGTTTCCCTTTTTGACTTTCCAGTTCTTTACAACCTGGCTACCAATTCCTTGATTATGTTCAGCTCTCACTGTTAGCAACAGCTGTGCGTTTCTGTATCCTGACTGGACTCCACCTGATGGATGTCAACTCATCTCCTTTTGGTTTCTCCTATCCACCACTGGATTGATATTATCTAGGGTTTTGGTTCTGGATTACTATAAATATGTATTTTTATTTTAAACTTTCTTTTCTTTGCTCATTTAAAATTTTCTTTATTTTTATTGGAGTATAGTTGTTTTACAGTGTTGGGTTGGTTTCTGCTGTGTAGCAAAGTGAATCAGCTATACGGATACATATATCCCTCTGTTTTGGATTTCCTTCCCATTCAGGTCATCACAGAGCACTGAGTAGGGTTCCCTGAGCTACACAGAGGTTCTCATTAGTTATCTATTTTATGTATAGTATTAGTAGTGTATATAGGTCAGTCCCAGTCTTCCAGTTCACCCCTCCCCCCACTTTTAGTTCATTTTTTTAAAGTAAAAAATTGGGGTCTGTGTTTCATATATCTTTTTTTTCCAGACTAAATTTTAACTTCTGGTAACTTTTTGTTTGTTTGTTTCCATTTAAACAGCTGAACTGTGGTATAGTAGACATATAGGACACCTTGCAAAAAGCTAGGGAGAAAGGGAAAGATATATCCAACTGAATGCAGAGTTGCAGAAAATAGCAAGGAGAGATAAGAAGGCCTTCTTCAATGAACAATGCAAAGAAATAGGGGAAAACAATAGGATGGGAAAGACTAGAGATCTCTTCAAGAATATTGGAGATATCAAAGGAGCATATCATACAAGGATGGGCATGATAAAGGACAGGTAAGGACCTATCAGAGGAGGAAGAGATTAAGAAGAGGAGGCAAGAATACACAGAGAACTGTACAAAAAAGCTCTTAATGACCCAGATAACCACGATGGTGTGGTCACTCACCCAGAGCCAGACATCCTGGAGTGTAAAGTCAAGTGGGCTTTAGGAAGCATTACTACCAACAAAGCTAGTGGAGGTGATGGAATTCCAGCCGAGGTATTTAAAAATCCTAAAAGATGATGCTGTGAAAGTGCTGCACTCAATATGTCAGCAAATTTGGAAAACCCTGTAGTGGCCACAGGACTGGAAAAGGTCAATTTTCATCCCAGTTCCAAAGGACGGTGCTAAAGAATGTTCAAACTACGAGACAGTTGCACTCACTTCCCATGCTAGTAAGGTAATGCACAAAATCCTATAAGTTAGACTTCAGTATTTCCTGAATCGAGAACTTCCAGATGTACAGCTGGATTTAGAAAAGGTAGAGGAACAGAGATCAAATTGCCAACATTCTTTGAATTATAGAAAGAGCAAGGGAATTCCAGAAAAACATCTACTTCTGTTTCATTGACTATGCTAAAGACTTTGACTGTGTGGATCACAACCAACTGTGGAACATTCCTAAAGAGATGGGAATACCAGATCATCTTACCTGTCTCCTGAGAAACCTATATGCAGGTCAAGAAGCAACAGTTAGAATGGAAATTGTACAATGGACTGGTTCAATATTCAGAAAGGAGTACAACAAGGCTATGTGTTGTCACCCTTTTATTTAACTTGTATACAGAGTACATCGTGAGAAATATCAGGCTGGATAAGTCTCAAGCTGGAATCAAGATTGATGGAGAAATATCAACAATGTCAGACATGCAGATGATATCACTTAATGGAAGAAAGCGAAGAGAAGCAACAAAGCCTCCTGATGAAGATGAAAGAAAAGAGTGAAATAGCTGGCTTAAAGCTCAACATACAAAAATCTAAGATCATGGCATCTGGTTCCATCATTTCATGGCAAATAGATGGGGAAGCAATGGAAACAGTCACAGATTCTCTCTTCGTGGGCTCCAAAATCAGTGCAGGTGGTGACTACAGCCATGAAATTAGAAGATGATTGCTTCTTGAGAAAAAAGCTAAAACTAGACAGCGTATTAAAAAGCAAAGACGTCACTTTGCCAGCAAAGGTCTGTATAGTCAAAGTTATGGTTTTTCCAGTAGTAATGTATGGGTGTTAGAGCTGGACCATAAAGAAGGCTGAGCACCAAAGAATTGATGCTTTTGAACTGTGGTGTTGGAGAAGACTCTTAGAGTCCATTGGGCAGCAAGGAGACCAAACCAGTCAATCCTAGAGGAAATCAACCTTAAATACTCATTGGAAGGACTGATGGTGAAGCTGAAGCTCCAATACTTTGGCCACCTGATGCAAAGAGCCAATTCATTTGAAAAGACCCTGATGCTGGGAAAGATTGAAGGCAAAATGAGAAGGGGGCAACAGAGAAAGAGATGATTGGATAGCATCGCCAGTTCAGTGGACATGAACTTGGGCAAACGCTGGGAGACAGGGACAGGGAGGCCTGGTGTGCTGCAGTCCATGGAGTTGCAAAGAATCAGACACGCGTTAGTGACTGAAAAACATACAGGACATACAGCAACAAAGACATACAGGAAACTGCATGTATTCAAAGTGTACATTTTAATAAGTTTTAGCACATGTATATCATCATGAAATCATTACTATAATCATAATAATATCACAATAATGAGTATATTCATCTCCCCCAAAAGTTTTCTCCTGCTGTTTTATAATCCTGCTGTCATTTCTTTCAGCCCTTCTTCCCTGTCTCCCGGCAACCACTTGCTTGCTTTTTATCACTGTAGATTAGCTGCATTTTTAGGATTTAATATAAATCTAATACTATGAACTTTTTCTGTTTGTCTCATTTAGCATTTATTTTGAGGTTTATTTATGTTATTTTGTGTATCAATAGTTTATTCTTTAGTATTGCTGGGTGGTATTCCATTCTATAAATGTACTTTGTTTATCCATTCCCTTGTTAATGGATATTTGGATTGTTTGCGGTTTGGGCTATTACCAATAAGTCTGCTAAGAACACTCGACAAGTCTTTGTATGGATATATATTTTCTTTTTCTTTGGATAATACATTGGGGTGGAATGGCTGGGTCAGATGGAAGATGTATGTTGAACTTTTTAAGAAACTGCTGAACTACTTTCTAAAGTTCCTGAGCCAACCAGCGTTCCCTGAGATTTCCAGTTCTCTATATGCTTGGCAACACTTGGTATGGTTAGTATGTGGAGGCAATTCATTATGGTTTTATTTTGCATTTCCCTAAAGACTAATTGTGTTGAGCATCTTTTCATGTGCTTATCTGCCATCTATATATCTTCTTGGGTAAAGTGTCTGTTCAAGATAGACCACATAAGACAAGTCTCAACCCATTTAAAAAGATTCAAATCATATAAAGTGTGTTTCAGACCACAGTGGAGTTAAATTAGAAGTCAACAACAGAATATCTGGAGAATCTCCAAATCTTTGGATCTAGTATTGCTGTTAAGAAATCTGATTCTTGTAGCTTCTTAGAAGATGTTCTTTCCCTCTGGAAGCACTTAGAATTTTCTTTATCTTTTATGTGCCTAAATTTCCCAATATTGTTTCTGAGTTCTTAATCTCTCTTATTTGGCACCCAGTTGCTTCCATCTGAGTTCTTTCATCTTTCTTTACTTCAGGGCTGTTTATTTTTATTATTTCCTTAAATATGCCCTCCCCCTCCTTTTAGTTATCTCTCCTTTGGATTCCTATTTTCAATATGTCAGCCTGTCTGCTTTCTATCTTCCATGCTTCTTAACTTTTTATTTCCGTATTTGTTTCTTTATCCTATTTTTTATGCCTCCCAGGAGATTTCCTCAGTCTGCTCTTTTGGTTTTGCAGTTTAGCTGCATTCAGCTTGCTATTTATCCCATCTACTATTCTTTCTTTAAGTATTATTTCATTTTTTATAGTCAATCCTTCCATTTGGCTCGCTCTTTTTTTTTTTTTAACTTTTTTCCTGCTTCATGTTACCAGTATCTTTTTGGCAACATTGATTGTTGCTTATTTTAAATTCTTAATCTGCCTGCTCTAGCATTTCTGCTTGATATGATCTATGTTGTACAGTTTGTGGTTTTCCTTTTATAGTGGTTCTAACTTTGGTTGTTTAGGTTGTGAACCCATGTTCCCCCAGACTTATCAGACCAGAACGAGACACCAAGGCTCAGGCTCTGGTTTACGGCTTCACTCTTTTTTTTTTTTAACTTTTTTCCTGCTTCATGTTACCAGTATCTTTTTGGCAACATTGGTTGTTGCTTATTTTAAATTCTTAATCTGCCTGTTCTAGCATTTCTGCTTGATATGATCTATGTTGTACAGTTTGTGGTTTTCCTTTTATAGTGGTTCTAACTTTGGTTATTTAGGTTGTGAACCCATGTTCCCCCAGACTTATCAGACCAGAACGAGACACCAAGGCTCAGGCTCTGGTTTACGGCTTCCTTTTGACTTTAAGAAGAGGTTAGAAGGTGAGCCCCAGGGAGAGAGTCCTTGATGCTGGAACTGCAGACCACTGCTCCTCTGTTGCCCCTCTCTCCAACTAAGCACTCCACAGGCGAGGGTTCTCCTTTGAAGTTTTAAAGGGAGAAGACGGGTCCCTCAGATGTGATCTAACATCTCTGATGCAGGCGGGCAAGGCGGCTGGGAGGAGCGGGCGCTCACGGCGGCTGCCCAGCCTCCCCCAATGCGCTCTTGTTGTGTACCTCCTGAGTCCTTAACGGGGTGAGCCACGGTCAAACGAAATCTGGGAGAGGCTGAGCAGAAACGAACAGCGCTGGCTCACCTGTTCCTCTGCCTCTGCATGCCTCTCCACCCACAGCTGGTGCTGGTCTTTGGTCTCCCCAGAGATCCCTCACATTTTTGAGGATGAACACGTTCCTCCCTCCTATAGCTTTCTGAGAACTGATTCCCTGTGGCCTGTCTATGCTAAACATCTTGTCTGCACCGCATGGGGTGGCAGTCGGGGATAGGTTATTGAGTGCTTCTGAGTTTTGCATTAAGAAAATTATTATTACAGCAGAGTATAATAGAAAGAGGAAGGAAATAGAGTCTAGGTAAGCTCATTTCAACCTGTTGAAATGAGCAGATTTTTTTTTTTTCTGTATAAATAATTTACTTGTTAGTTGAGCCCAAACTTGAAGCTATTGTTTTATTTTGCCTTTTTTTTTCTAAGTATGTTTGCTTTTAGCCTTTTTTTTTTGTTGTTGTTGTTGAGTGAATTGCAAACTAAGCACTGGGAGAAATTCAAGATGTTAAAGTGAAAAAGGAAGCTAAATGAGGCCAGACTGGAGAACAAATTGTTATTATTTTAAACTTATGGACCACCCAGGCTTTGGCAAATTCTATTTAAGAAAATACAGAAACATGATTCTTTCCACTTAACTAACAGTTTCAGGAAATATATATCACATTTTGAGTGTGTTTTAGTCCACATACTGCCAATATTTAAGCTTGTTTAATTTGAGGAATTTCCTCTTAGTTTTTTTTCCTTTAATTTTTTTTTTTTTTGGAGTGGTTCCATTTCTCTTTTTAAAAAAGTAGGAACTATGAACAAATGATATTGTGTATGTTCATTATTACTGGGCTGAAAGTTGGTAACTAGAACACCATCCTTATGCTTCATAGAGCTGTTACCCCCTTGCATCTATTCAGAGTGTTTGCCTTCACTCTAGAGTAACTTGCTGGTCACTATGTCTATTTTAGATTAAAATCAAAGAAATCAGTTTGAACTGTAACATGTAAGGTTTATGTTAACCATGAACATAGGAACAGTGTTCAATCATGAGACAATTTTTCTTTTGCCTATCAAACTGCCAAAAATTACATGTAAAAATATTTAGTAGTAGGAATTCTTATTAAATGCTGATGAGAACATAACTTCTGCTCACCAGGAAGGATCCTTGTGGATACAGCTGTGGCAGCTTCTGAGTCGCAAGTGAATCCTGCCTCCAGCACATCCCATAGACAGTGGTTTTCTCAAACTTTAACATATCCCAGAGTCATCTAGAAAGCTTGTTAAGACTTGGATTACTGAACCCCATGCCCACATCTCTGATTCAGTAAGTCCGGAGTGAGGCCTGAGTCTGCATTCTAACAAGTTCCCAGGTAACGGTGACGCTGGTCGTCCAGCATCGACTTTAAGGATCACTGCCACGTGTCAGTGGTCCTCGACCCTGGCTCTACCTGGGGATCTTAAAGAGAATACTGGGGGCCCTTCCCTGGTGGTTCAGTGGTTAAGAAACTGCCTTGCAGTTTGGGGGATGTGGGTTTGATCCCTGGCTGGGGAACTGAGATCCCACATGCCACGGAACAATGAAGCCCATGGGCTGCAGCTAGGGAGTCTGCGCACGGTAAGGACAGGTCCCATGCGCCACAGCTAAGACCCATGGAGCCAGATAAATGATAAACAGATTTAAAAATTTTTAAAAGTCTATTAAAAGAAAAAGAATAGTGAGATTTCCCTGGAGGTCCAGTAGTTAGGCCTGTGCACTTCCCTTGCAAGGGGAATGGATTTGATTTCTAGTCAGAGAATTAAGATCCCACATGCCATGGAGTGTGGCCAAAAATAAAAATTGATGCAAACAAACCATGATAAATTAAAAAAAAAAAGATACTTTTGTTGTCAGAGACTATCAATGTTCATGTCTACTCCAGGGGATTCTAGTATAATGGTTAAGAGGGAGACTGGGTATCTGTATTTCATGAAAGCTCTTCAGGAGATTCTGAGGGGCACTTCAGGTTGAGAACCACAGCCTATTCTCAATTTCCACGATTATCCAGAGGCAATATTAGAGTTGCTGCTTAACGTCCCGTCAAGCCTTCAACATTGAGGTGTTATTGAGATATTTTTATTTTAATTGGCGTGCCCGTTGGTTGTGGTCACCACCAAAATCTAAGTCATTTAAGTATTTATCGTCTCTGTGCCTTTAAATAGTTGCCCATGATTTCTCTCCTCTAGTCCAGTCTCTCCTCTCTCTTCTCCTCACTTTCTTATCCCTCCTTCATCTTCCTGTTGCTTCCTCTAAAGTTCTTCATAACTCTCTAGAGTTATTAACGATCTCTTCTCTTTCAGCCTCTCTACCATTTTTAAAACTTCATCTTCTTGCTTTATCTGTAACTTGGCTTGTTTCTGAACATAGTGCCTTTCTTTTCTCTTTTTTTATTTATTTTTTGGCAGCACAAAAAAAAAAAAGATACTTTTGTTGTCAGAGACTATCAATGTTCATGTCTACTCCAGGGGATTCTAGTATAATGGTTAAGAGGGAGACTGGGTATCTGTATTTCATGAAAGCTCTTCAGGAGATTCTGAGGGGCACTTCAGGTTGAGAACCACAGCCTATTCTCAATTTCCACGATTATCCAGAGGCAATATTAGAGTTGCTGCTTAACGTCCCGTCAAGCCTTCAACATTGAGGTGTTATTGAGATATTTTTATTTTAATTGGCGTGCCCGTTGGTCGTGGTCACCACCAAAATCTAAGTCATTTAAGTATTTATCGTCTCTGTGCCTTTAAATAGTTGCCCATGATTTCTCTCCTCTAGTCCAGTCTCTCCTCTCTCTTCTCCTCACTTTCTTATCCCTCCTTCATCTTCCTGTTGCTTCCTCTAAAGTTCTTCATAACTCTCTAGAGTTATTAACGATCTCTTCTCTTTCAGCCTCTCTACCATTTTTAAAACTTCATCTTCTTGCTTTATCTGTAACTTGGCTTGTTTCTGAACATAGTGCCTTTCTTTTCTCTTTTTTTATTTATTTTTTGGCAGCACTGCACAGCAGGGGTATCTTAGTTCCCCAGCTAGGGATCAGACACGTGCCCCCTGCAATGGTATCGTGGATTCTTAACCGTTGGACCACCAGGGAAGTCCATAGCACTTTTCTTGCAGCTGTTCCAGATGCAGGCTACATTTATGAAAGGAGACTCGGTTTGGGGCGTTCTGCACAGAAGCCTGAGATGGGTAAGCTATACCCCCAGACCCCCTAAATTGCCTTTCCTCTATACCTCCTTTTACCCTTAACATTTTAATCCTTAGGCTGGGCATGGGTAACAATGTTACTACGTTTCCTCAGATATTCATGTTTTACTGTGGGAAAGTTTCAGATACCTTCAGAAGAGGTTATGTGCCTTATGCCAGGAATCAGCTTCCTAGTGAAGTATAATTGACAGCATCATTCTGCTACATGTATCAAGACTCTTCAACATATTTACACCCTTTGACGCTTTGGTGGGCGGAGGGAGCACAGGATGGAGAGGCGCACACCCTCTCATCTGTTTCTCTCCTTCATATGTGGAAAGCAAAATGTCTCCCCATTTTTTTCATTCGCCCTGGAACAATGCCTTGTGATCCTGAAATTCAATTCTCCCAAAAGCTGTAGTTTTCCCTGGGAGCAAGTCTAGGGCTGTTGGGAGAAAAGATGGTGACGTGTTTATTCACAAACATGCCTTTTAAAAAACCATCTGTGTGTCGCTGGCCTGTGGTGTTTGTTTCCACATGCTTTCTGCCTGCACAGGATCTGGGTGCAGTTTGGCTGGCGTTTCTGTGAAATGAGGGGATCACCAGGGACAGGGGTGTGTCTAAGCCATGGCGGATAATTCTTTCTTTGATAAAGACAGACCTGTTCTGGCCAATGCACAGAAACTGGGTGCACAGGAAGATAGGGGACGCAGTGGGCTGGTGATAAGGGCGAACGGTTGGACAACTCAGAGTAAGAATCTTTTTTTTTTTTTTACTTACTAGGCTTGTGATTGTGAGCCATTTACTGAGTTTGTGTGAGCCTCAGTTTTTTTACCTGTAAAATGGGAACCAGCGTGTCTATTTTACTTTTCTCACAGGATGACTGACTATGAGGATGAAATAATTTAACGTATGCAAGTGCTTTGGAGTAGTAAAGTGCCATAGGGACTTCCCTGGTGGTCCACGCTCCCAATGCAAGTGGCCCTGCTTAGGAAACTAGATCCTACATGCTGCAACTAAGACCGGGGTAGCCAAATAAATAAATGCATGAATATTTTAAAAATAGTAAAGTGCAATAGGACAAAGCTAAGGTATTCTTGTAGGATGGGGTGCAGTGCTCTCCTGGGCTTCGAGGGGAATATTAAGTTAAACTGACTTCTGAAATCTGTGCTGTTGACATGTTAATAATGATAAATCATAAAATTAAAAATGGTTAAGGTAAACTGTAGCTTTTGAAATTTTAAAATGACTGAATGAAGATGAGTAAAAATATCATAAACTGGTGTTGGAGAAGACTCTTGAGAGTCCCTTGGACTGCAAGGAGATCCAACCAGTCCATCCTAAAGGAGATCGGTCCTGGGTGTTCATTGGAAGGACTGATGCGGAGGGCGAAACTCCAATACTTTGGCCACCTCATGCAAAGAGTTGACTCATTTGAAAAGACCCTGATGTTGGGAGGGATTGGGGGCAGCAGGAGGAGGGGATGACAGAGGATGAGATGGCTGGATGGCATCACTGACTTGATGCACATGAGTTTGGGTAAACTCTGGCAGTTGGTGATGAACAGGGAGGCCTGGCGTGCTGCGATTCATGGGGTTGCAAAGAGTTGGACATGAATGAGTGGCTGAACTGAACTGAACTGAACTAGATTAGAAGTTTAGAGATTTTGAAAATATGCTACTTGAACAATATCAAATACTTTACTATCCAAATAAAAACAGCCATTTCCTAAGCCCCTTTTCTTTTAGAATAAAGACTCTGGACTTTCAAAATATTATCCAGATTCTAGCTCGATATGGGAATGGTTTAGGTGTTCTACTCTGTCTACCAAGAGTAGTCTTTTTTATTTCACTTTAAAAAAGAGACCAGGAAGTTTTAATATGATGCGTGAGACAATGTTAATTGTCTGGAATATCTCAATTTCTAGAAACGTCATTAGTCATAAGGCCCTCACAAACTATAATGTTTATGGTCCCTTTAACCCTTCAAACCAAAAATTCTCAACCAGTATCTCCTTTTGAGGGCAAGGGATATGAATATTCCTCCCAAGGAACATATGTCCCTTTCATTTTTCCTGTGGGGCAATTCTCAAATCTGGCCCTCTTGCATCACCTCTAAAGCCATCCTCTTAACCTGGGCTTGCTTATCTTCTGCCTGGATACTTCCTGAACCTTCCATATTGCCAGCAGTAGGAGGCTGTATGCTCACAACTTTGGCTTTGCTTCCAAGTGGTGCTAAATTATTTACTCATTCCTCACTGATTTCTATGCAGTTTCCTTCTCGTTAAGCTAAATCCACCCTTTGCCTGTATGTCTCCAGAGCAAACACAGTATTTTGCTCATTTTAGGTTGTCAGTTCAGTTCAGTTGCATCCGACTCTTTGTAACCCCATGGACCACAGCACTCCAGGACTTCCTGTCCATCACCAACTCCTGGAGTCCACCCAAACCCATGTCCATTGAGTCGGTGATGCCATCGAACTCTTTCATCCTCTGTTGTCCCCTTCTCCTCCTGCCCTCAATCTTTCCCAGCATCAAGGTCTTTTCAAATGAGTCAGCTCTTCGCATCAGGTGGCCAAAGTATTGGAGTTTCAGCGTCGACATCAGTCCTTCCAATGAAAACCCAGTACTGATCTCCTTTAGGATGGACTGGCTGGATCTCCTTGCAGTCCAAGGGACTCTCAGTGCATGTTCAATCCAATGGAATAGTTTTCTTGATCAAGCTTGCCACATAAACTGGACTTTCTGTGAGCAAACATGTGTCCTTGCCCCTGTTGATATAAAACATGAGTTTAGAGCTTTCAGTGTAAATCCTGGAAAACAAACCACTTCAGTGAGACAGAAGAGCAGGTAAGAGGGCGACCATGTCCTTCACGCTAGGACTCAGGAGAACACTCTGGGTTTCTCCTCTTGGAAAGATGGTCCAGGATTCCAGCAGAGGAGCTGGAGTTCGGCATGTTTGGAGGTGGCAGCTGGCAGTGTGTTCACGAGGACAGGGTTGTCTCTACTGTTCATTGCTGTTTCTGTTCCAGCGCCCAGAACAGCACCTGGCATGAAACAGACACTCAATAACTATTTGCTAGCGGCGTGTATAAATGAAGACTAGGTGATCCATGTGTTGTTAAATGCAGCAAAAAGTTTGAAAACCTTCAGGGCTAACAGGAAGTCACATAAGGACTTTGGCAAATGCTAGATTTGGGGAAATGGAAAGTGAAAGCTGCTCAGTCATGTCCGATTCTTTGTGACCCCATGGTCTATACAGTCCATGGAACTCTCCAGGCCAGAATACTGGAGTGGGTAGCCTTTCCCTTTTCCAGGGTATCCTCCCAACCCAGGATTGAACCCAGGTCTCCAGCATTGCAGGCAGATTCTTTACCAGCTGAGCCACAAGGGAAGCCCAAGAATACAGGAGTGGGTAGCCTATCCCTTCTCCAGGGGATCTTCCCAACCCAGGAATCGAACGGGGGTCTCCTGCATTGCAGGTGGATTCTTTACCAACTGAACTATCAGGGAAGCCCTGGGGAAATGGAGGAATCTGTTTTTTTGAAGCGGAGTTCCTTGGTTCCTCCCAACAAGACACCATTTTTGGTTCCCTATCTTTCTCCCAAATTCCCATCAAAATTCCCGAATGAGCATGTGAAGAGGGAGACTCCAAGTTGACAGTGTCCAGATGCCAAAAATATGCTATGGTTCCTGCAGGATCCTGTGTGGTTCTGCATTAGATGCCCATGAGCACTGTTGTTCTGAAAGCACTACATGTCTGGGATGCAAAAGGAAAAAGACCTGGCAGAAGCCTCTGAGGGAGGCAGGCACCATGGCACGTTATTTGGCTTCCCTCCTCTGTTGCATGGGGCTTTCCCAGTGGGGGAGAATCAACCTGCAATGTAGGAGACACTGGAGATGTGGGTTCAGTTTCTGAAATGGGAAGATGACTTGCAAGAGGAAGTGGCAACCCACTCCAGTACTCTTGTCTGGAAAATCCCATGGACAGAGGAGCCTGGCAGGCGACAGTCCGTGGAGTTGCAAAAGAGTCAGGCTCTGTGGCATGCCTTATGAATTCCCGAAGTCTTCAGCAGCGTCCACCCAGAGACCACATCCTCAGTGTCCTCTGTAGGGCACCCCTCCCGTTCCATCAGGAGGCTGCGATTGCTGCTGCTGCTTCTGTCTTCACTCCAGTCCACGAAGAGAGGAGAGGTCGGCAGTGACGCCCAGCCTGGGAGGTTGTGGGGGTGAGCTGGAAGGATGTGCTTCCCAGGAGGCCAGCCCTAGAGGCGCCCACACTGGGCTGGGAAAAGCTGAGCAGGATTAGAGGCAAAGAACTGCCGTGACCCCGGTGGTAATGGGAAAGAGGTTTTGGGGAAACACTGAAAGCCTGACCAGGCGAGGCAGTAGCCACTTGCATGAGTTATCTTGACAATAGGAGGTCTCAGTAAGGAACACAGAGCTAACAGGCCACCACCAACTGGAAGAAATTGGGGAAAGTCAAAAGGAGAGAGGAGATGCCAGCTCATATGCCCTACCAACCCACCAGAATCCTTGCTGGAGTCTGTCTTGACTGAGAGATGCACACACCAGCAGGGAGGACCCTGAGTCACAACGACTGGCCAGGGACAACCGGAAACCTACCCAGTTACCAGGAAGCCCGATACTGTGAGCCACATGGCGGAAGAGTTCTCCTGGGCTTCCCCACCCTCCTGCCCTCTGACCAGGGGTCCCTTCCCAGTGGAGCCTCTTGCTTCGTCAGTCCATGTGTCTCCTCTGAGCATTCACTTCCGAGTGTTAAGCAAGAGCCCGTTCTTTGGGCCAGGAAGGGGTGCCCCTTCCTGCAGCAGAGGTAAAGAAAGCCAGAAGGTTTAGATGGAGGGCTCTCCTTTTTGCTGGTGTCCAGAGGAAACCTGGGCATACACTAACCTGGAAGGGACTGTGATACAGGCAGGATGGAGAGACACGTCTGAACACAGTCAACAATCTGCCACTGTGCTCTGAATCCTTCATGACTCTACCAGGAATTCTCCTTCTCTTCCCTGCCATTGCCTTCCACACTGTACAGTCAAAACAAGAGACCAGGGAGAAGGCACGGGGCACAGCTGGCCTCTGCAAGCCACTCCCCGTGGGCTTGAGTCTCCTCGGTTCACCGATTTCTCCCAAGGCCCATTATGGCTGTCACCAGAGAAGAACAATTCTATGGCTCATCGACGAGTACGTGAACCTACCTCAGCCCACATGTTTTGGGGAAGTACATTTTTCTTTCTTTTTGGAAGGAGTTCCCTTTCATTGTCCCCCCACCCCCCTACCGTAGGGATTGTTTCTTGTGATAAAACGCAGTCATCAAATGTCACCAGAAACAAATCAATATTTCAACAAAGTTAGGTTTATTTCATTCTCTTCCTTGTCCCCTCCCTCCCGAGAGTTTGTATTAAACCACAGAAACATGATGAATACGGATCATTTACAAGTATATTGTTTCTCAGTGCCCAACAGGCGATACGAAGGAAGAACAGCCGTCATGAAAGAGGATTCTGACCAGGGACAGAATCTGACTACCCCTACATGGAATGCCTTCTGGAAAGGTCAGGTTTCTGCCTTTCCCAAGGTCAATTTCCTTTACCTCTTTCAGTCAAGGGCTATCAAAGATCAGCATATAATGAATGATGTGGCCTGGTAAGTAAAAGTCTTTCTACTATGTACAATCTTAAAAGAAAATGTACTAGCAGATTTTTTTTTCCTTTAGTTCTTTTGTCTATTATGTTTATCAACAATACACACAAAAAGTCCAGAGTCCAGAAACCAATAAAATTAAGCTGAAAAGTATGCCTCAGTATATTACTGTACAGCCTAATTTTATGTGATTCCCCCCTTTTTATTCTCAGAAAGTCAAGAAATTCAAGATCTGTGAGAGTCAGCAGTCCTTATGCTTTTTTCTTTTTTTTTTTTTTTAGTTGAATCAACATTTTAAAATTAAAAAAAGTGTTTATTTATTTAGCGACTTCCCTGGTGGCTCAGACGGTAAAGCGTCTGCCTACAATGCAGGAGACCCAGGTTCAGTCCCTGGGTTGGGAAGATCTCCTGGAGAATGAAATAGCAACCCATTCCAGTATTCTTGTATGAAATCCCATGGACGGAGGAGCCTGGTAGGCTACAGTCCATGAGGTCGCAAAGAGTCGGACACAACTGTTATTGCCCAATGTCGAGTCTTTGTTGTGGAATGGGACACATGGGTGCTCCATGTGGGATCTTAGTACCCCAACCAGGGATTGAACCCGTGATTCTTAACCATTGGACCACCAAGGAAGTCCCTTCTCGTTGTTTTGGTGTTAGTAGATTTAGGAAGCAAACCACTCGTTCATTCAGATGAAGTTACCGTACCGTTGGGCATATAAAATAGAGGCAGATACCGACCTGGCCTTTTAGGAATTCAAAGCCCCAGAACACCCTACCTTCATTGTGCTTTAGCACCACCTCTGAAACAAAGAAGCAACAGAATATCCTCTTTTGAATATATGGCATGTACATGACTCATTGTATTTATGACTCTTTAAATGAATTAAGAGGAAGTTCATAGGGTATCATGCAGATTAAGCTAAAGGTAGTTGTGATAGGTTACAAAAATAGCCACAAATTATTTCATCCCCACACGCATGCCCTTTTGCAATGTGAATTTATGGTCTTCCCCTCAAGAAGTTAATTCTGTCTCCACCCAGTAAATCTGGGCTTGGACATGTGACTTCTTGGCTAACAGGAAAGAAACAAATGTACTATCAGGAGAGACCTGAAAAATGCTTGTGCATTAGGCTTGCTGTCCTGCTGCACTTGGAACAACATGGACGAGCCTGAGCTGCCCTGCTGGATGAAGAGAGACACAGGGCCATGGACACATCACTCCAGCTCACATATGCCACCCCCCCGGAGCTGTGAAGGAAGCCACCTAGACCATACAGCCCCAGCTGCCCCACCAATTCCCATTAGATGCCTGAGCAAGCCCGCACACCCCAGTTGGGCAGACTCAGCTTGGAGATCCCCACTGGCAAGCTTGTGTTGAATTCTTTCTAACCAACAGTATTGTGCAAAATAATAAATATTTATTGTTTTAAGTCACATTTTGGGGTGCTGTTTTGCAGTAAAAGCAATTGATACAATCCAATTTTTTAATCTCTTAGCACAAAAATATTTAATTTAACCCATCCTAACTACCAGTAATGCCCCTACCAGTAAGGCTGAAGAAGCTGAAGTTGAATGGTTCTATGAAGACCTACAAGACCTTCTAGAACTAACACCAAAAAAAGATGTCCTTTTCATTATAGGGGACTGGAATGCAAAAGTAGGAAGTCAAGAAACACCTGGAGTAACAGGCAAATTTGGCCTTGGAATATGGAAAGAAGCAGGACAAAGGCTAAAAGAGTTTCGCCAAGAGAACGCACTGGTCATAGCAACACCCTCTTCCAACAACACAAGAGAAGACTCTACACATGGATATCACCAGATGGTCAACACCAAAATCAGATTGATTATATTCTTTGCAGCCAAAGATGGAGAAGCTCTATACAGTCAGCAAAAACAAGACCGGGAGCTGACTGTGGCTCAGATCATGAACTCCTTATTGCCAAATTCAGACTGAAATTGAAGAAAGTAGGGAAAACCACTAGACCATTCAGGTATGACCTAAATCAAATCCCTTATGATTATACAGTGGAAGTGAGAAATAGATTTAAGGGACTAGATCTGATAGAGTGCCTGATGAATTATGGACAGAGGTTCATGACATTGTACAGGAGACAGGGATCAAGACCATCCCCAAGAAAAAGAAATGCAAAAAAGCAAAATGGCTGTCTGGGGAGGCCTTACAAATAGCTGAGAAAAGAAGAGAAGTGAAAGCAAAGGAGAAAAGAAAAGATATACCCATTTGAATGCAGAGTTCCAAAGAANAGGTTTGTGACATTGTACAGGAGACAAGGATCAAGACCATCCCCATTGAAAGGAAATGCAAACAAGCAAATTGGCTGTCTGAGGAGGCCTTACAAATAGCTGTGAAAAGAAGAGAAGTGGAAAGCAAAAGAGAAAAGGAAAGATATAAGCATCTGAATGCAGAGTTCCAAAGAATAGCAAGGAGGGATAAGAAAGCCTACCTCAATGATCAATGCAAAGAAACAGAGGAAAACAACAGAATGGGAAAGACTAGAGATCTCTTCAAGAAAATTAGAGATACCAAGGGAACATTTCATGCATAGATGGGCTCGATAAAGGACAGAAATGGTATGGACCTAACAGAAGCAGAAGATATTAAGAAGAGGTGGCAAGAATACACAGAAGATACATACAAAAAAATAAAGATTATGCTTACCCAGTGACTAATTGCTTTGATGTACTAGAATTAGAATATTCCTGCCCAACTCTAGAGTCCTATAATCCCTGTAATGGTAGACTTTGCTTAGGGAGTTTCATTATCTAGTCACTAGTTATTGTCCCCCCTCTCTCTCTCTGCCATATTAGAAAAGCAGCTAATGCTGGAAAAGTCTGAAGACAGGAGGAGAAGGGAACTAGAGAAGATCAGATGGTTGGATGGCATCACTGACTCAACAACAATATTTTAATTTTATGTAATTATTATTGAGATCGTGGGTAATTTTGTGTTTCATTCACCTTGCTTTGCTTATATGTATATTTTCTCTACAAATATATGTGATACTTCAGTGACATAATATAATTGGAACTCATCAAGTATAATACATTTTGTGGTCTTTTTAATATGAAAAAAATATTTAACCCACCTCCATTTACTTAGTACTCATAAAATATGAAGCCTCATCTTACTTGTACACTAACATCAGGAAAATGATTCCAGTTTTGGTGAAAATTCTGCAAGACTGAAGAAAAGCAGTCTCATGCATACTCAATGATTGCTTTAACATAAATTACTGCTGCAAATCCATGGGCAATGTATATGAACAAATACTCAATGTTTTACTGCTTTTTTTAAAAAAATAAAGTTAGATTGTATTGGTTATGCTTTCACATTTCATAATGTCTTTTAGAATTATCTATGTGTTTTTTAATTTCTTTAATGTCACAAACTACACTTTGAGAAGTTCAAACATACAAGAAAAAAGCTTATTAAAAGACATATTCTGCAAGCAATCTCTCTCAAGCTACTTATAGAACGATTACACAAAAAGTAAAATTACTGCTTTTGAGTACTAGGGAAAAAAGTTGATGGCATCATAATTTATGCATATGTTTCCAGTTATGTCTGACACTGTGACCCTAGGGAATATAGCCTGCCGGGCTCAACTGTCCATGGGATTTTTCCAGACAAGAATACTGGAGTGGGTTGCCATTTCCTCCTCCAGGGGATCTTCCTGACTCAGGGATCAAACCCACATCTCTTGCAGTTTCTGCACTGGCAGGTGAATTCTTTCCCTCTGAACCATCTAGGAAGCCCCTATCATAACTTACAGGCTAACTTTATTAGGAGATATTGAGGTTAACTCTGAAATTTAAATGTAAATAAGATTTTTTTAAACCTTGATGTATAGTTATCACACATATATGTGACTAGTTAAGCTTTGAAAACCAGTAAATTGGAATGGTTCTTGAATATTCCTTTGGCTATCCCTTCCCTTCATTTCAAATAAATCAGAAAGTCTTGCAGACTTGATGTCTTAGATCTTTCCTGAAGGCCCCCTGCCACCCAATTTCTGCTGGCTTTGGGCTAATGCTCATTAATTCTTCATTTGAGTACCCATATTCTGGACTCTCCTGTGACCATCCTCCACATTGCTGCCAGGATGATTGTTCTGAAATGGAAATATGGTCATTCCTCTGTAATGCACTTGTGTCATTGACTTCCCAGAGCCTAGTTTGAAGTAAAATGCTTGTTGGCAGCATTTTCAAGAACTTTTGTGATTTTTTCCCCCTGCTTCCTTCTCAGGAGCATACCTTGTCTGTCTGCAAAACCTCTCAGTTCCAGCCCTACTGAACACTTTGTCATCATTCAAAGGTTTTGTGACTTTTCACTGCTCTACAAGTTGCATCTTCTATTGTCACTGCCTGGAATATATTACCTCTGCTTGATCCTGAAAAGTAGAATTCATTTCTCTTTTTATTTGTATTTTTTCTAAAGTTCATAATTAACAAAAATATGTTGTCATTTGAAAAACCTCAGTGCAAAAACATGTACTTAATTTTTGACCATACAATAATTTTATATTTCTATGTAATGTTCTTTTATTTCCCATTTCAGAATTACTAAATGATAATATCACATCACTTATATTCTCAGATGATTTCACTAATGTTCTCCCAGCAAGCAAGCAGATAAAAAACAAATGACACTCCTTAAGTTAAACATTTCCTCCTCTACCCCTTGCTGGGTACAGAATAAACCTCTAATAAACATCTTCAGGTATTTTATGTGACAAACTGTCTGACATGCCCAGGAAATTCTTCAAGCCAGATACTTTTTCATTCCTAAATATGTTGAATGATAGTTGCTACATGACAAGTACTCAAGTAATATTTGTTTAGAAAATTAAAGATGGCAAATAATTAAGAATAAACTGAATTTTGACTTTTTAGTGTTATTTAAAAATTTTAATCAAAATGACATATGTATTCAGTTAATATTTAGGCTTGGTCATGTTCTTGCTTAAATTGTTTAGGTATTAACATACAGTTCATTGCAACACCATTTTTCTCTTCCTGTGTATTGGGTACTTTGTTATTTGTTTGGGGGATTCAGATAAATACAACACTGACTATTTAGTCAATGTTTTCATATTATAAATGATTGATGACATAATAGTTAGTACTCTGTGCCATCTACTATTTAATCAGCTAATAAGGTTCTTTATTAGCTGAAGTTTAATAATCTTATTTTGTGTGTGTGTAAAATGAAGTGTAAAATAATTAAAATACATTCAAAAAATGTATTGCATAAGAAAAAGGAAGCCTGATGTGCTGGAGTCCATGGGGTTACAAAGAATCAGACATGACTGAGCAACTGAACAACAGCAAACATTTCCTAGTAAATCATATCAATATAGATCAAATCTTAGAGTTACAACAATATAAAAAATTAATAAAATCAGTGTTTATTGAAATTGCAGTAATTCTTATAAGATTTTTGAGTAATTTCCACTAGTGAAAAACTATGAAGTAGTAGTTTTTAGCATTTGTTTACCATACTTCCAATGTGAAATCCACTCACAAAGAACTATCCATAGTGGCACACACTGTCCACTCTGGTTGCATCTCATGATACTTTCCCTTCACCCACTAAGACACTGAGTTCTTAGTTATTTTTCAAGGACCTTATCTCTGATCTTTGCATAATAATTTGATAAAAGTAATTTTTTGAAATATTAATCTGCTAGGACATGTTATGCAAGTGTCCTAAATTGGTTCTCTTGTATTGCTATGATTATTAGTTTGGTACTGTTCCCATAACGAACTGCCACAAATTTACAGACTTAAAATAACACAGGCATTATCTTGCAGTGCAGTTAGTCTGAAGGTTAGCTTTATTGGGTCTCAGAGGCTAAAGTCAAGGTGTCTATAGGGCTGTGTTTCTTTGTTGTTGTTCAGTTGCTAAGTTGTGCCCAATTCTTTGTGTTCCCCAGTGGCTCAGTAGTAACAAATCTGCCTGCAATGTACGAGACACAAGAAACATGGATTTGAACCCGAGTGGGGAAAATCCCCTGGAGAAGCGGATTTTCTCACTCCAGTATTCTTGCCTGGGAAATTCCATGGCAGAGGAGCCTGGCAGGCTACAGTCCATGGGGTCCCAGAGAGTTGGACACAACTGAAGAGAGTGAGCACAGTGAGTACTTTGAGACACTGTGGACTGTGTTCCCTTCTTGACACTTTAAGGGAGAATCCACTTACAGGCCTATGCGAGTGGTTGGTAGCATTCACTTCCTTGTGGTTGAGAATTTAAGGTCCCTGTTTTCTTAATGGTTATTGGCTAGGGATCCTTCTCAGATTCTAGACACCACTAGCTTTCCTTGGCTCCTGATCCCATTCTTTCATCCATCTTCAATCTATCAGTTCAGTTCAGTTCATTCACTCAGTCGTGTCCGACTCTTTGCGACCCCATGAATCGCAGCATGCCAGGACTCCTTGTCTATCACCAACTCCTGGAGTCCACTCAGACTCACGTCCATCAAGTCAGTGATGCCATCCAGCCATCTCATACTCTGTTGTCCCTTTCTCCTCTTGCCCCCAATCCCTCCCAGCATCAGAGTCTTTTCCAATGAGTCAACCCTTCCCATGAGGTGGCCAAAGTACTGGAGTTTCAGCTTTAGCATCATTCTCTCCAAAGAAATCCCAGGGCTGATCTCCTTCAGAATGGACTGGTTGGATCTCCATGCAGTCCAAGGGACTCTCAAGATCTTCTCCAACACCACAATTCAAAAGCCTCAGTTTTTCGGTGCTCAGCCTGAAGGGGTTGTCATGCCCTCCTCAGGGCATCTTTATGATCCAGGGATCCAACATGTATCTCCTGCATTGACAGATTCTTTACCACTGAGCTGACTGTATAGAGCTTCTCCATCTTTGGCTGCATAGAATATAATCAATCTGATTTCAGTGTTGACCATCTGGTGATGTCCACGTGTAGAGTCTTCTCTTGTGTTGTTGGAAGAGGGTGTTTGCTATGACCAGTGCATTTTCTTGGCAAAACTCTATTAGTCTTTGCCCTGCTTCATTCCGTATTCCAAGGCCAAATTTGCCTGTGACTCCAGGTGTTTCTTGGCTTCCTACTTTAGCATTCCAGTCCCCTATAATGAAAAGGACATCTTTTTTGGGTGTTAGTTCTAAAAGATCTTGTAGGTCTTCATAAAACCGTTCAACTTCAGCTTCTTCAGCATTACTGGTTGGGGCATAGACTTGGATAACTGTGATATTGAATGGTTTGCCTTGGAGACGAACAGAGATCATTCTGTCGTTTTTGAGATTGCATCCAAGTACTGC
>SJYT01012910.1:1627-57927 GCA_006410635.1 Cephalophus harveyi
GACCGACCAGCCAGCCACAGTTCCGACAAGCTGATCGATGCCGTCTTTATTTCAAGTGCAGTTTATATACTATTTGGTGCAGAAGAGAGTAGGTCATACTGATTAACTTCACAGAACAGTTCAATCACCAGAATGGTGCCGGAGTGACGGACAGCTCAGACCCTCGAGCGTCTTGTTTTTCCCAAAGGCTTGACAAAGGGTGATAAACAAAGCCATCAAGATTGCTGACGTTGGGACCAGGTGTATGGCAGATTTATCAAGATCAAGGGGTGGCGGGACAGGGAACAGTTATGGCTCAAGAGGTTGAGTCAGTCCTTCCAGGACCTGTTCCCAGGGCCACGTCTTGACAAGCAAGACCCCAACAGAGGGTGGATCCCCGCATGTTTCTCCAGCTGAAGACTCCCCAATATCTTTCTCCATATTTTTTTTAAATTGTAGCTTGAGGTGTCAATGACAATCCACATTACAGTCAGGCTTCTAATAGTTTATTCACAAGAATAACAATGTGTTAATGGCATATGTTTCCATTTTTCCTGTCTGACAGGCATCATTAATATGGTATTTTCCTTCCCCTGTGCAATGACATCAGCAAGTGCAGTAGGACTGGAAGTATGCATCACCCAGATTTTACCTTCAACTGCATATATTTCATTTTTGGTTCTAAACCCTTTATCACCTCTAACTGTTAGTAAATTGGGAGGTTCTCCTTTTTGTATTTTGAAAATTACACATGAAAGAATCCACAACTGGACAATTCAATCATGTTTATTAATAAATAGATCATCCTTTCCTTCATTTTGTAAAATTAGTTGGATTTCTCCTTGGTAATCTGGACCTATGATTCCCCTACAGACACAAATCCCCTTTAACACTAAACTGGAGCATTCTTTGATTAACCCAAAGTGTCCAGGGGGTATTTTAATTCCAATATCAGTTGAGATCAGTTCAGTTCAGTCACTCAGTCGTGTCCGACTCTTTGCAACCCCATGAATTGCAGCACGCCAGGCCTCCCTGTCCATCACCAACTCCCGGAGTTCACTCAGACTCATGTCCATCAAGTCAGTGATGCCATCCAGCCATCTCATCCTCGGTCATCCCCTTCTCCTCCTGCCCCCAATCCCTCCCAGCATCAGAGTCTTTTCCAATGAGTCAACTCTTCGCATGAGGTGGCCAAAGTACTGGAGTTTCAGTTTTAGCATCATTCCTTCCAAAGAAATCCTAGGGTTGATCTCCTTCAGAATGGACTGGTTGCATCTCCTTGCAGTCCAAGGGACTCGCAAGAGTCTTCTCCAACACCACACTTCAAAAGCATCAATTCTTCGGCGCTCAGCCTTCTTCACAGTCCAACTCTCACATCCATACATGACCACAGGAAAAACCATAGCGTTGACTAGATGGACCTTAGTCGGAAAAGTAATGTCTTTGCTTTTGAATATGCTATCTAGGTTGGTCTTAACTTTTCTTCCAAAGAGTAAGCGTCTTTTAATTTGATGGCTGCAATCACCATCTGCAGTGATTTTGGAGCCCAAAAAAATAAAGTCTGACACTGTTTCCACTGTTTTTCCATCTATTTCCCATGGAGTGATGGGACCGGATGCCATGATCTTCATTTTCTGAATGAAACAATATACAGCCTTGCCATACTCCTTTTCCTATTTGGAACCAGTCTGTTGTTCCATGTCCAGTTCTGTCTGTTGTTCCATGTCCAGTTCTAACTGTTGCTTCCTGGCCTGCACACAGATTTCTCAAGAGGCAGGTTAGGTGGTCTGGTATTCCCATCTCTCCCAGAAGTTTCCACAGTTTATTGTGATCCACACAGTCAAAGGCTTTGGCATAGTCAATAAAGCAGAAATAGATGTTTCTCTGGAACTCTCTTGCCTTTTCCATGATCCAGCAGATGTTGGCAATTTGATCTCTGGTTCCTCTGCCTTTTCTAAAACCAGCTTGAACATCAGGAAGTTCACGGTTCACGTACTGCTGAAGCCTGGCTTGGAGAATTTTNTTCCATGATCCAGCAGATGTTGGCAATTTGATCTCTGGTTCCTCTGCCTTTTCTGAAACCAGCTTCAACAGCAGGAAGTTCACGGTTCACATACTGCTGAAGCCTAGCTTGGAGAATTTTGAGCATTACTTTACTAGCGTGTGAGATGAGTGCAATTGTGCGGTAGTTTGAGCATTCTTTGGCATTGCCTTTCTTTGGAATTGGAATGAAAACTGACCTTTTCTAGTCCCGTGGCCACTGCTGATTTTTCCAAATTTGCTGGCATATTGAGTGCAGCACTTTCACAGCATCATCCTTCAGGATTTGAAATAGCTCAACTGGAATTCCATCACCTCCACTAGCTTTGTTCGTAGTGATGCTTTCTAAGGCCCACTTGACTTCACATCCAAGATGTCTGGTTCTAGATGAGTGATCACACCATCGTGATTATCCGGGTCATGAAGATCCTTTTGGTACAGTTCTTCTGTGTATTCTTGCCATCTCTTCTTAATATCTTCTGTTTCTTTTAGGATAGCACATATCAATCCTTTAGTAAGTGTATGATCAGGTATACAGTATGAATCCAGTCCAGCGACCTCAGGAGTAGCTCAGAAAGGAGCTGGTGCTCTTGGGGTAATTTCCAAATACTCAATTGTTAAAGAAAAACTGGAGCTGCAGTTTTTCAAGCAAAGTGTTGATAATATCAGTTTGCATCCCGTGATTATAAGTGAGAGCCTCCAAAGCTCAATTTGAAGTCTCACCCGTGTGGTGGATGCACCACCTAGGATTTTTCCCAATTGGAGGATTGTTCCCTTATCCCCATTAGAGTTCTTTTGCAGATGCCCCTCCAAGAGTTCCTATTCAAGTCCTATCAGAACTTTCACAGGGGACATTGCAGAGAGGAACCACAATGAAAGAAGGAACGGGGTTCTAATCCAGCTGCCCAGCATGGCCTCAAGCAGGTCCCAAGCACCAGTGAGCTTCATTTTCCTCTTGTGTAAGAAGAAACTATGACTTCTTGTCCTGCCTACCTCTGAAGGCTATTGTGGATCAAAGAGGATAACATGGAAAGTTTTTGAACTCTGACGTACCATTCCAATGTCAGTATGAGAGGAGAGCAGGGGCTAAGAATCTGCATCATCAAATGCCTCTTGGTCACTGCTGGACAGCGATCATCAGCTCTCTTAGATTATCACTTATCCCCAGGGGGTGTTAGGGAAAACTCAGGACTCATGCGTCCTCTAATTCACTTAAGAATTTGAGTGCTGAAGTTTATTCTTTAATACTCAGCACATGAGACTTTTCAGAGGGAATATTCTCTCATAGTGTTAGTTCTAGGGAAATTTATATCAATGCTGTCTTTCTTTTGCACAAGCAAGTAGGAGAGTTAAGCATGTTGTATCATCTTGTGTGTGCTAAGTCGCTTCAGTTGTATCTGACTCTGTGACCCTATGGACTGTAGCCCCTCAGGCTCCTCTGTCCATAGGATTCTCCTGGCAAGAATATTGTAGTGGGTTGCCATGCCCTCCTCCAGGGGATCTTCCTGACCCAGGATGGAACCCACATCCTTATGTTTTCTGAATTGATAGGCAGGTTCTTTACCATTAGCCCCACCTGGGAAGCCTGTACCACCTTACATCTTTAACAGGTCATGTTCCTCCATACAGAAATGTTAAATTATTACATTATAGAAAGTAGGAGTACATATTTATAACTGTAGTGTCAAAGGCTAAAGAAGATGTTTTTACTTTATTCTGATTCTCTGCTCCCTTTCTTTCCTGAAAGACCTATTGTGCTTCTAACAAGGAAAGCATGTTCTAAGAAAACACATGCAAAGAGTCCCAGGTTTGCCCCTTTATTATCTCTAGATCTTAGCTCCATCCATTGTTAATTTTCCTCACCAGTTTCAATTCCATGGTTCTCAGCAGAGTGCCAATATATTCTTCATGCATGATCCTTGGAAAAAGTTACTACTTTTATTGATAAATGACAGATCACAAAAGAAGTTTGAAAGAAGCCATCATGTGTACTTCCATCATTAGTTCAAATTTTTTTGTTCCTTTTAGGTACCAAGATAAAGGAGATGTGCAGTTAGGCAGTAGGAAAATAAGCAATTGATCAAAAGGATTTTGGACTTTTACAAATGATGTCTGTCTCCTCATGTGTGTTCTTGGTCAAATAGGACAGGAAAATAAGCCCCAGGTAAAGTAATTAGATCTTTAGAACAACATAAAGAGGGCTGAGTACTCATAAAAATAAGCCTAGAGTTCAGTCAGAATTCATGCCTTTACTTGACTGCCTTCTGTTTATTTTGACATTCCCTTTATATATGCACATTTAAACCTCAGTGGAAATTATATAATGATGATATAAATAGTGGCAAAGTGTATACATAAAGCATAGTGTCTAGGTTTGAAGTTATATAAAATTAAACATGTATGGTGACATGTCTGTGTTATGCCACAAATCACCATCGTACAGTAGGGTTCTGATACTGGATTCATATACAGCAATGCATGTCTACACTGAAAATTGAAAAAGAATTACCAAGCTGTTTGTAGGTTTGCAAATATTCAGATTTTCTTTATCATATAAAGAACCTGTCTGAAAAACTTCTATATACTTTTACTTCAAAAATTATTTACTTGGCTAACCCAGAGTAGCCAATTATTTACTGGCTAACCCAGTAGGTGCAGGAGGTGGGATTTTTCTTTGGGACACGAGAACTCTTAGTTGCAGCATACAAAATCTATTTCTCTGACCAGAGATTGATTCTGAGCCCCCTGCATTGGGAGCACTAAATCTTAGCCACTGGACCACCAGAGAAGCCCCAGCCTCTATATATTCTTAATGGAATAAAGGTAAACTCTAGAAACCATAGCTGCTACACTACTACAGAATTCTAACTCCCAACTGCGCTACCAAACCAATGCAGCAAAAAATAATATCTCTGCTTACCAATAGTTCAGTTCAGTCACTCAGTCATGTCCAACTCTTTGCGTCCCTGTGAACTGCAGCACACCAGACTTTCCTGTCTATCACCAGCTCCCGGAACTTGTTCAAACTCATGTCCATCGAGTCAGTGATGTCATCCAACCATCTAACCCTCTGTCATCCCCTTCTCATGCCTTCATTCTTTTCCAGCATCAAGGTCTTTTCCAATGATAACTAGGCACTCAAATATACAAGAGAAGGTTTTTTTTTTTTTACATCTTTCTATAGCATGTCTTTGCAAAGCGTGGGCTAATCTTCACTGAGATGTAGCAAATGATCACAAGATTATGTATTCAGTCCCCTATTTTATATCACCACATAGCCATAGATTAAACATTTCAACCATTAAAAAAATCAACCCAAATTGTTATCATTTAAGAAAACAAATCCTATTTGACTAAATCTACAAGGGCAAACATTTTTACAAGGGAATATTTCAAACACAGAATGATTCCATAGGCACCATAAAAATAGCCACCAAATAAGAGAGCTCTCTGACAAACTCAAAGAACAGAAAATCAAAACCAAAATCCAAAACAATAACCAAAGATTCTCACTGTCTCTCTCAACAAATCTACAAATTTGCATTCAGTGCAAACTTCTGTTTACAAAAACAAAACAAAAAACATTGTTTTCATCTTATACATTTATTCTTCACTTCTTAAAAATAAAGCCATATTTATAATAAAGACATTAAAATAGAAAAAATTAATTCTTTCTCTCCGATCATGGTTTTTCTCTTGTTTAAGATGACTGAGATTTTCTGTTTTAGAAGAAAACAAGTACCCGAAAAGAATCTATGAGACTGAGAAATAAGATATTAGATTTGGGAATAAAGTGTATAGTCCCATTCTCTACAAAAACTTCACAGCTATAATCTCTTTGTTGACAATTGAGATTCCAGGAATTTAGAGTTTGGAATATTTATATTCACTAGTTAGTTTGTAAGGGAAAGCAAAAGAGGAAGGAGAAGAAATTTTGGCACATGTCCAGTCCCAGCCTTCATGCCTACAGAATCCTGGTGTATGTGTTTCAGTCCAGGGAAAATGCCACCTCTCACCTAGATCCAGACCACTGGGCATTGGAAGCTGAGCTGCCAAAAGAGTGAAGAAACGAAGGTCAGTGGTCACCAACTAGCTGCCACATCCTTCCAAAGTCTTCACATTCTCAAATATCATCCATGCAGATGTCTTCAGAGCATCTTAAAGAAAATATAATTAGGAGCTAAGGCATCAATTGGGTTTGCCTCCTGACTCTTCTAAGATGACACCATAGTAACAGAGCACGAGAGACAGCTCTCCTATAAAACTTCAGATGCAGGAAATTCACAAGCACACAAATCACTCCACTCAGGTACATTGGAGTGGTAGACACTGAACGCACATGATGTACTGTCTCCCATGTTTTTACTAGTAAATTCCCATAATGGAGAAGCGGCCTTGGGTTCTGGGTTCCAAAGACATTTCCTGGTGAATTTCTTAGAGCTTTGACTTATGAAGGGCAAAATTCTAAGCATTAGGAAAAGCTCCTACTTGTTGCGATAATACAAACTGAGCCAGAACAATTCTGAGTGGAATTCACTTTCCACTCAGACGTCAGCACAGTTTCAGAAACACCATCAAGTTGAGTAAGCATGAAATGCAACTTCTTTCTTGTTATGATTTTTAATTACCAACTTTGAAAGTCTACTTCTGGGGAGCAATATGACATTTCAAAATGCTCCTGTGTCATACCTTAGAAGGAAGCAATGTCAAGAAGCTATGAATAATCCTTAAACCTCAACATGTGTAAAACAGCCTTCATTTCACTAGGTCCTTTAAAAATTGACCTCATTTGATTTCAAAATCCCCTAGGAAGAAGCCAGGGCAAATACTATTATCTCATTTTTACAAATGAAGAATCTGAGAAGCTCAGAGTGGTTAGGTAAATTGCTAACCCCCAGCCCACATTCTAAACTGGAAAACGAGGACTTGCACTTCACCCTCACAACAGCATGGAATAGTAATAGTCCACTGTATCTCAACTTCCTTAACAAAATAATAGCAAGAAGAAGAAAAAGAAAACTTCTATTCTTGACCTCTGGTGAGGTCAAGTTCTCACACACCACATCACAGTTTCAGAGTGTGTGCGTTCTCAGTCGCTTCAGTTGGATCCAACTCTTTGTGACCCTATGGACTGTAGCCTGCCAGGCTCCTCTGTCCATGGGATCCTCCAGGCAAGAATACTGGAGTGGGTTACTATGCCTTCCTCCAGCGGATCTTCCCAACTCAGGGATCAAACCCTCATCATCTGTTTCTCCTGCATTGCAAGTAAATTCTTTATTGCTGAGCCACCGAGGAAGCCCAGATTCAGAGTAAATCTACATATAGGCAAATTGTAACATTTTTCTTTAATTCATATTCAAATATTGCACCAAAAAATATTATTAATAAATGTTTACTGAGGGCTTGTGATGCAGTCAGTGTTTATGACAATAAACTGGAAATTTGCATTTTACTTACAATTTATGTTTTGCTGAATATTCAAATCTATCAAACTGTATAGAATGTTTGATAAATTTAGATGCATAAAAATATGTAGGTAAAATATGTTGGTGACTGCATTTTTTCCATTTTTCATCTAAATATTTTGGCATCTTATCATAGAAAAATCAAAGATCAAAGCGGTAAAAAAAAACTCTGAATCCTAGGCTCTTGGAACATGGTCTTAATAAAAAGAGCTCTAGACTTACAGGCAGGAGACACAGATAGTAATATTAGATTTACCCCAATAAATGTTTGTAGAAGATTCCTTTAGTTCCTTACCTTCTGAATCTGATAAATATATATATGGGCTCTTATCAAGAGAACAAAGAAACTCAATAATCTTAAAAAAAAAAGTGAAGAAAGTTTTAATGGTGAAAAGTCAATTGGGAGTTGGAGGAACTTTGCAAGTAAAAAATTTTTAAATACTGCTGCTGCTGCTGCTGCTGCTGCTGCTGCTGCTAAGTCACTTCAGTTGTGTCTGACTCTGTACAACCCCTCAGATGGTAGCCCACCAGGCTCCCCACCCCTGGGATTCTCCAGGCAAGAATACTGGAGTGGGTAGCCATTCTCTTCTCTAAGGGATCTTTATCCAAGGATCCAACCTGGGTCTCCTGCATTACAGACAGATTCTTTACTGTCTGAGTCTCCAAGGTTTAATAAATGATGGTACAACTTAGCCATAAAAAGAAAGAAAAGGGGGAGAATCCTTCTGCACAAGCTCATTTCTGCAAAAAAAAAAAAAAAAATTGTGCATGTATGGATAAATAAGCACAAGCACACTTTTAGAAACACGTGTATGCAGGCAGTGTATGGCCTTTTCTAGAAATATACCCATGAAAGGAAACTATTAGCTTCTGGAGAGAGACTACAGGATTGGAAGTCTGAAATTACAGAAAGACTTTACTGGTGTCTATAAGAAGCTCACAGGCAAGGATGTTAATTTTGAATTCCCAGAGTTTCAGTTGTAAAGAGAAATTACTAAATAAAATATTGCTTACACAAAAAAGAAATCCTGCTTTCTCCCATTTAGCACTAGATAATCTTTTGTTGTTGTTCAGTCGCCCAGTCGTGTCCAACTCTTTGCAGCCCCATGGACTGCAGCACACCAGGCCTCCCTTTCCTTCACCAGCTCCCGGAGTTTGCCAGAGTTCATGTTCATTGCATCTGTGATGCTGTCCAGACATCTTATCCTCTGACTGCTCTCTTCTCCTTCTGCCCTCAATCTTTCCCAGCATCAGAGACTTTTCCAATGAGTCGTCTGTTTGCATCAGATCCCTCTCCAAGGATCACTGCCTTGTTGTTTCCAAGGGGCTTGAGTAATTCAATGAAGCTATGAGCCATGCCGTGTAGGGTCACCCAAGACGGATGGGTCATGGCAGAAAGTTCTGACAAAATGTGATCCGCTGGAGGAGGGAATGGCAAACCACCCTAGTGTACTTATTGTGAGAAACTCATGAACCCTATAAAATGCCAAAAAGATAATCTTTTCAGTTCAGTTCAGTTCAGTTCAGTCGCTCAGTCGTGTCTGACTCTTTGTGACCCCATGAATTGCAGCACGCCAGGCCTCCCTGTCCATCACCATCTCCCGGAGTTCATTCAGACTCACATCCATCGAGTCCATGATGCCATCCAGCCATCTCATCCTCTATCGTCCCCTTCTTCTACTGCCCCCAATCCCTCCCAGCATCAGAGTCTTTTCCAATGAGTCAACTCTTCGCATGAGGTGGCCAAAGTACTGGAGTTTCAGCTTCAACATCATTCCCTCCAAAGAACACCCAGGACTGATCTCCTCCAGAATGGACTGGTTGGACCTCCTTGCAGTCCAAGGGACTCTCAAGAGTCTTCTCCAACACCACAGTTCAAAAGCATCAATTCTTCGGCGCTCAGCTTTCTTCACAGTCCAACTCTCACATCCATACATGACCACAGGAAAAACCATAGCCTTGACTAGATGGACCTTATTGGCAAAGTAATGTCTTTGCTTTTTAATATACTGTCTAGGTTACTTAATGTTAATTCATCCACCAACGATTGATGAAGAACGTCCTAATTTCCCAGCACAGTTTGCTGCTGTGGGAAGTACCACAGAGGTGAAAAAAGCAAAAAAAAATCCCTTCACCTTGTGTATAATTTAACAAAAGAAACAAGAAACCCCAAATAACAATACAAGAGCCTGAAGATAAGTCAATTCTGTGTCAAGTCCCTTAAAATAGTTTTTTGATACTGTAAAGTATCACCAAAACGTCAGCAGGGGGCACTTCAAATATGTCTTTGGTGAGTCAGGCTCAGCTCATGTTCATTCTAGGCCTTTGACGTTCTGTCTAAAAGTATCGCAGAATATGAAGCCCTCCACATAAAACTTTCATGCTCTCCTTTGATTTACTACATGGACTTAGGTTTTTAACTTTGGTTTTTGTTTTTCTTTGAAAATGGAAAATAAAAATTGCTTTTAAACAAATAGGGATTATAAATCCATGGATTATGTTTGTGACATTCTTTCTCGTTTTTATGAGCTGTCCTCTAGGAAAGGCCTAAGTCCTTCTCTCCCTCCACCTGTGGCAGCTGCTCTGTGTCAGAATCTGTATTTCTGGTGGTTCTGATGCAACCCCTCACTGTAAAGCCTTATTCTCTGTGTGTGTATGTATGTGTGTGCTCAGTCGCTCAGTCTTGTCTGACTCTTTGCGGCCCATGGACTATAGCCTGACAGGCTCCTCTGTCCGTGGAATTTTCCAGGCATGAATGCTGGAGTAGGTTGCCATTTCTCTCCAACCCAGGGATTGAACCCGAGTTCCTTGTGTCTCCTGCGTTGCTGGGCAGATCTTTACCGCTAGTGCCACATGGGAAACCCCAAAGCCTTACTGGGCTTTATGCCATTGCGCAATGCGTTCTCTCTCTTTTTTTTCAATTATTCTCTTTTTAAAAAAATCTTAAAATTAAAAAAAAAATCTAACCATATTTAAACAAATACTTTAATGTTGATATTAGCACATGATTTTTTTTCCTTTCTCTTCATTTTTTGTTTTCTTAAGTGTTTAGAAGAGGGGAAGAGATGAATACCTCCAACCCAATGAAACGAAAATCTTTAAAATGGGTCTGATTTATTTAACCCTGTACTTTTATCATTTAAAGCAATTTTCCCTACACCCCACAATTCCTTTGCCCCAAAACAAAGTAACCCTGCTCCCTTTACTTGATTCTGATGGAGGAAGGAGATAGCAGCAAATTGGCAAAATATAACATTTATTTGTACTTTAAGTTT
Organism: Cephalophus harveyi; assembly: GCA_006410635.1. Taxonomy (NCBI): domain Eukaryota; kingdom Metazoa; phylum Chordata; class Mammalia; order Artiodactyla; family Bovidae; genus Cephalophus; species Cephalophus harveyi. The sequence goes on from SJYT01012910.1 coordinate 12,387, forward strand.
TTGAGAGGATAACTCCCAGATTTACCAATCAAGCACTAGTTCTGTCTGTCTGAGATTAATTCTCCCTTGGATAGGTAACTCCTTGGGTAGCTTTGTTAGGCAATGAATAAAAGAAGAGATGTACAAGACCAGTATCTTCACTTATCACCTGCTCCAACCTCAAGCCCTAGATTCCAGAGCTATAACTTCAGCTGCATTCTCATCCTCATCCTTACTGTCATATTATCATCTCTGTTTAGATACAGCTTGGGCTTCCCCCTCTCTACAATTCATCCTAGGATACAGTTGGGTAGCAATGAGAAAGTCTTTTATAGCAATATTTAGTAACATCTTGTTTTTGTTTGTATTAAAGTCAGTAGATCTAAATATTTTTTCTGGGTTGCCTTTCAGTGTCTCAAAATGTTCCTTTCCTCTTGCCTTTGCTGACTTCTTTTGGTTCCCTTATTTTAAGTTGTGGCTAGCATCATACTCTATCCTTTAGGCATGCATGCCTGCTTAGCTGTTCAGTTGTGCGGTGACTCTTTGTGACCCTATGGATCGTAGCCTGTCAGGCTTCTCTGTCCATGGGAAATTTTCCCAGCAAGAATACTGGAATGGGTTGCCATTTCCTCCTTCAGTAAATTTTTTTTGATATTTAAAATTTTGAATTTATAAATTTTATTTGTATTACCCATGTTTTTTCCTAGGTTAAATATAATTTTGGTGATAGAGACCAGGTTCACTTCAATATAGATGCTCTTTGAGAGTCCACTTAGACATTTTATCATATTAATTTAGCAAAAGAGCCACAAAATAAAAGCTGCAATGAACCATGAATGTAGAAAAAATATCTGCTTCCCAGCTATTTTTGGTTTGGGCAAGGTTTAGGCAAGGCACTTTGTTAAGGCACACACAGTCTGGACTTGGAGATCATGTGAGCCTGTGCAAGAGAACACAGAGCAATTGGCAATTAGAGCAACATTAAAATACAATACACCAAATACATTTTCATTCTTTCTTTGGATCACACACACACAAAAAAAACACAAACAAACCCCAGAACACTTTGTGATTTGTGGTTACCTTTATTTAATCTTTCTTGAGTTTCATATTTCCTCCTCTATACAACAGGAATGTCATTAAGTTCAGGCATTTTGAAATGATTAAGTGCATAAAGGGATGAAAAGTACCCAGCATGTGCAAACAACAGGACTTTAATTTAAATGATAGAAATATAGATAGGTAAGTAGATAGAAAAAAACTTTCCTACATGTGGAGTTCTGGAGCTTTCTGGTCATTTCTTTAGGTATGCCCACTTAACGTTTTACATTGTTTTAAGCTTTATACCACAAATGTCCTCGCCTATACTTGTTTGTTAAATGTTTGTAAAAATCTTAGTATCTTTTAACCTGAAGCTTTTTATGTCTGTTACAAAGGAAACGTCACTCAGGGAAAAAGTCAAGGCTCACACTATCAGTGATCAGATAACCTTGCTGAAGTTTGGGCGAGGCACTTTGTTAACGCACAGACAGTCTGGACTTGGAGATCATGCGAGCCTGTGCAAGAGAACACAGGCACCTAACGCTCTGAGGGCAGCCAATCAAAAGAGCGCCTTGGCGCCACACCCACTTGCCCACTGCTTGTTCCAGGGACTGGAGCCAACCTGTCTCCTTTTCTACCACGCTGAGCTGCCGTGAGTGAATTCTTCCTGGAAATCTCTGCAACTGTGATGCACACGCAGTATAACTATACAGGCCACTACAAAACCTGTTTCATATTTTTAAAAATTACTCTTAACTCTTGATTGCTTTAAGTTTGTGTCTGTCTGTTAACCTGAAAAATCAGTTCAAACATACATTATAAGCAACACACTTCCCTTTAGCAATTATTATTAACACTTAAAATTTTGCAGTTCTCTGAAAGGCACAGCAGTGCAGATTGATTTGGCTGTCTTGGCAAATATTTCTGGTGAAAATAGGCTTCATTTGTATTCTATACAAGATAGTAAACATGTCTCCACTTTTGTTTATATGTTATTTACACCTTGAGCAATGGGATACAAATGTACTCATTTTATATCTTTTTTAAAGTTAGAATTTACTATAGAATTTTTAGAAGACTGCCATGTCATAGTTGTTCATCCACTGCTTGATCTGTTTGGCTACTCCTAAAGCTCTTATAGGAATTTAATTCCTTTACATGTTTCGTAGGATAGAATGAGTGTGCACAATACTTTTTAATAATTGTAATACAAGACAAATTGTGCTGTGGCATTTAACACCTTGAGGCTTCCCAGGTGGCTCAGGGATAAAGAATCTCCCTGCCAATGCTGGAGACCCAGGAGACTTGGGTTCAATCCCTGGATGGGGACGATCACCTCGAGAAGGAAATGGCAACCCACTCCAGTAATCATGCCTGAAAAATCCCATGGATAGAGGAGCCTGGTGGACTATAGTCCATGGGGTCTCAAACAGTCGGACACGACTGAGCACAGCACACATTTAACACTTAAAGATAGAACTCTATTCCGTAGAATAACAAACTGAATTATTTGAGCACTACCAAGTATTTTGTTTTTGAGAAAAGCTTAAACTGTGAGCCTAATTTAAATTGTATGCTCTTCATCTGTCTAACATATAAATGTAGATTGTGTTTGTGTGTGTGTTTGTGTGTCTCTGAGAGAGGGGGATGGAAGAACGAGGGATGAGTAGAGGAAGCATTAGAAGTATTCAGAGAAATAATCCAATATAGACAGTGAATTGGAGGGTTTGGGTTATGAGCCCATTTCTCAGATGTAAAGTGGAGTGTATAGAGTTAATTGTCCCTTCTGGCTAACTCAAGTTCTTTACATTTAAAAAGACATTTGAAAGTATTCTGAGCATTTTGTCAAAGAAAATACAACATCCAATGTGATTTCATTATTCGTGTTATTTTACTTGCATACCTGAACACATCTTTTTAATAGCTTTAAAATATAATTTATGTACCATAAAGCTCTCCCATTTAAAGTGTATAAGTCCACGTTTTTAGTGTATTTACTCAGTTGTACAACCATCACCATAATGTAATTTTTGAACATTTTCATCACCATCCCCTCCAAAATCATCTCCATTCTCCTGCCTCCCTTAGTCCCCAGCACTAGGCAATCATTAATCTACTCTCTGTCCCTAAGGTTTGCCTATTAGTGGACATTTTATGCAAAGGAAATAATAGGATGTGCATTTTCTGTGACTGGCTTCTTTCACTTAGCATAACAATACACTTTCAGGCTGTCTGGCCTTAACATTCTGCCTTTGAGGATAAAATATTACTTTGCATTTCTTGATGAGTTTGAGAATTGAGTATAATTTGCATAAGGCAAAAATTAGAAACTAGTTAGAGCAAGAGGGCTTTTCTCAACTACATAAGCCAATCCATTTTACCAAAGTTAAAATACCAGATTGTGCAAGTTCAAGCTGCAGAAAAACGTGTGATGGCACCCCACTCCAGTACTCTTGCCTGGAAAATCCCATGGATGGAGGAGCTTGGTGGGCTACAGTCCATGGACACGACTGAGCAACTTCACTTTCACTTTTCACTTTTCACTTTCATGCACTGGAGAAGGAAATGGCAACCCACTCCAGTGTTCTTGCCTGGAGAATCCCAGGGACGGGGGAGCCTGGTGGGCTGCCGTCTATGGGGTCGCGCAGAGTCGGACACGACTGAAGCGACTTAGCAGCAGTAGCAGCATGGGTCCTTAGATTGATATTGTCCAGGAGAATTGGTAGGGGAGGGGGGGAACAAAAAACAAACAGACACTGCAAGTTACAAATAGGAGCCATCAAAAGAAGCTGGGTATTGCCCAAATGTAGTTTAACAACTTAACTTCCCTTTCTTAGAAAACAGATGATTACAGAGTATTTCACATAAAGCCATACAAACTTGTTTGGTATTTGTGTAGGGGACCCAGGAGAGCCAGACCCCTTAGGAAAAGCAAATCGCCCTCCTAGAGAAAGTAAAACTTTTCCTTCCGCCCTTTCCCCTTATTCTCCCTTGCAGAGTTGAATCTCATTTCCGTTTGCTCAAGTATTTGAAAGTGAATTTAGTACCCTCCCCTCAACTTATGATTTTATAGCCAATAGGTGATGAGGTTTATTTGCATATTTCCAATCACATAAGCAGCCGTGGAGTGGAAACAGTGTCAGACTCATTTTCTCCTCCCCCACCTCCTCCTCCTCCGAGGAAACCTGCCGCTTCTAGCTCCCCACCCTCCCCTTTAAAGGGTGACTTGCTCTGCGCCAGACCGCTGCTCCAGCCTGCCGCCGCCTCGGGCTCAGCGGTTCTACTGCTCTGTCCGCGCTCGCGCCCGGTGCTCTGCATCTCCTACAGAGGGACATCCCCCGAGATGGAGAGCAAGGCCCTACTTCTGCTGACTCTGAGCGTGTGGCTGCAGAGTCTGACCGTCTCCCGCGGAGGGCTGGTCGCCGCCGACAGTAAGTTTTGTGCGCGCAGACTCCCCACTTGCAGAATAGGCTCTGGCCATTCGCACACGTTGTGAGGATGAGAAGGAAAGAAAGTAGGAAGGGGTTGCGATGAGCACCGGGGACTCTCCTAGCCCGAGCGCTTGCCTCAGAAAGGGTCGCGGGGGTGGGATCTAGAAGGAGCACGGAGGAGACTTTTCCTCCGACCTCTCTGGGGCGGCTCCCAGTACCCCTTTCTCTCTTTCCCGCGCAGTCCTCTCTACTCCGGCTGCGGCTGAGCTCCCTGGAGCCTGGGCTCTACAGGGAAAGGAGCCGGGTAGGTCCCGTGGAGTGTGAGGGGCGGGGCCAGGGAGGCGGGGGCAGGGCTCTGCCAGCGGTGACCTGCGTTAACCTCTCCTCTTGCAGGGGCCCTGGAATGAAATGAAGGGGGCCAAGGTGACCCTGGCTTGGCCTTGGTCGCAGCTCAGCCCCAGCCAGTGAGAGCGCGAGTAAAAAGTGGCCCCTTCTGGAGAAGCCGGCCCGTGGGGGAGCGGGGGAGGCATTGACCCCAACTCTGGACACTCTTGTTCTCCACGTGGAGGGACGTGGAGGAGAGGACGCGGGGCGCGAAGTCCTGGGCACGCGGGGTCCTGCACGCACTGGCGCGCCGGGGAAGCTGTCCATCTTCCACTCCTGTACCCTCGGCTTTACTTAGCCGCCAGCAAACCTGGTGAAGGGTTGACCGCTCCCCTCACCCCCACCCCCCGCCGTGAAAAACGTGGCAGAGCGACCAGCAATCTGACCGCTGACTTGGAGATTGCCAGGTTTGCGCTTGGCTACCCTTACTGTCCTCGGACTGTTCTCGGAGCTGAGCCCGACTCGGGCGCCCTGCCCCGCGGTGCGGTCCGAGCTCTTGGGGCTTCTTGGGCGCCGCGGGGAGGCCACTGGCGGAATCCCAGTCACCGCTCGCCAGGGATAAGGCGTCCAGGCCAGATGTGAGTTTACTGCAGGGAAGAAGAGCGCCCAGCCCGAGACCTGCCCACAATAGAGGCAGCCTGTGTAACTTGAGCCTTGGTTCAGCTAACACACAGCAGAACTAAAAAGGCAGCTGAAGCAAGTCATAAAAAGAGGCAGCGTTTTCTTTTCTCTTTGGTGGAATTGCAGTTAGGGCGTGTCCCCTGGATGTGCTTTCAGGCGGCACGTCCTGCAGTGGCTCATTTTATAGTGAAGTTTGTCTCTGACTTTGCTATTTCAGCACAGAGTTGTGAAATAACATTTTTTAATTTATTTAAGTCGGAGTAAAATTGCTTTACCATGTTGTGTTAGTTTCTGATGTATATGAAATAGCATTTTTGATAGGTTAAAAAAAGGAAAGCTGATAAAAGTATCTTTTCTGTCAGATCAGTTTGAGAACACTGGAGGTTCAATTTGTTGTTTTTCAGTCGCTAAGTCATGTCTGACTCTTTGCAGTCCCATGGATTGCAGCACACCAGGCTTCCCTGTCCTTCGCCATCTCCTGGAGTTTGCTTATACTCATGTCCAGGGAGTTGGTGATGCCATCCAACCATCTCATCCTCTGTTGTCCCCTTCTCCTACTGCCTTCAGTCTGTCCCAGCATCAGGAGAAAGGAGACTCGGGAGACACAGGTTTGATCCCTGGGTCGGGAAAATTCCCTGGAGGAGGGCATGGCAACCCAACCGGGTGTTCTTGCCGGGAAAATCCCATGGATGGTGGAATCCAGCAGGCTAGGGTCCATGGGGTCCCACAGAGGCCTACAGGACTAAGGCGACTGACCAGACACACAGGCAAACATCTTTCCAAGTAGCATGTGTGCTTTACACTATCTGAGAAAATGGTTGGAACAAACTCCAAATTCTTGTTTCAGATAGTACATCACGGGATAATGTTACTTAGACCAAAAACACACACAAATAAGTGTCATTCACAGTTTTACAGTTTTTGTCAGACTCCCTGAGAGATTCAGGACCCTAAATTACTGGGCTAGTCAGTGTCGCCTCTCTGGATTTTGCTTCCTCAGTCCTAAAATGAGGAATTTAGACCAGACTCAAAATCCTCTTAGACTCTTTAATTCCTTACTCTTCGATGCAAATAGACACAGTGATTAAGGAATTAAGTTGGATTTTAAACAATCTATGTTTTGCCTAGCTATAAATGCTTTGTAAGAGAGGAATCATTTGGAAACGGACTCGAAATTAATCCCCCTCATCCTTCCTTCCCACTCTCACTCTTACCCCCATCTCCTTTATATTATGCCTCTCCTATCACAGCAACTCTCTGCCCTCTTTCTCCTCCAAACTCATTTAGGTAGGAATGTAAGACATTCAGAGTAGAAAGGAACGAGTGTGAGGAGGGAATGGTAAGTACCACCACCTCTGGGCTCTGACTATACTTCTCTGTTTTCGATTTCTAAGAAAAATATGAGGATATGGGCACTGCCCTCAGGCTCTTTTTTTTTTTTTTTTTTTTTTTTTGGAGCCACCACAATCTCTGCATGGCCTCATTAGGAAATTTGAAGAGCTCAGTAGCTACAAGTCTGTTTGACTGGCCATAGAGAATTTCTAGGCTAATATCTGAGTTAAACATGATGAGTAATGACAGCAAAATAGCACATAGCACCTTCAAATGAAGCAGAGCTCAGCAAGAGCATGATTGATTAATGTATGGAAAGGTGGGAGTCAGGCACCGGGGAAGATTTGGCAGCAGGAAATGTTCACTTTCTTTCTGGCAGTGTATTTTTAGTTCAACCATCCTTTCTTGCTTTATTTCAGGAGGAGAAATTAGGCTGTAGAGTTTACAGCTGCTATTTTTGCAAACATTTTTTTCTATAAAATTGGAAAGTAAATCTGCTTGTTGGGTAAACAAGTGCCTTGTCTACACTGGAATGTCTGAAAACTCCAATCAATTCAGTCAGATAGCAACACTGATTTTTTTCTCCAAACCTTTTTTTGGGGGGGTGAGTGGTCAGCATCCTATAGAAGCTGAGTCGATAACTATGACCATCAGCCTCAGAGAAGAGACAAATTACTGATGACGTTCTTTAGGAGTGTATGTTTGTGTGTGTCATAGAGGAAAAACAAACAGAGAAAGGAAGGAAGTAAAAACTTTAAGAGAATGGCATTATAATTGAGCTCATATACCTCATGTCTTCATATAAATGTTAATCTTATTTATCTGATAACTATGAACTACCTTTAGAGTCACTTTTCTGGGATGCTCAATGCTCCTCCTATAATGTACCTTCTATAAGTATACCTTTAAAGGGTTTGGACTTGACCTAATTTCATCTCTGTGAGTTATTATCTGTGTTAAGATAACTCCTAGCCTTTGTTGACACAGTTTGATTTTTTTGTTATTTATTTAGGAATTTAGAGATAAAGATTACATAGTCAAGAAATGCATTGACTTGTAACTTACCTGATGACCTCAAATCTCTCCTTCGTGTTTGATGAGGACACATCTCATGGTGTGATGTTACTAATATGATGAGTCGAATTCAGAACAGAGGGCCTTAAAAGGATTAAACGTTAGGCAACTGCCCCTGTAACACACAATATTCTAAGGTGGCTTTACTTCTAAGGGGATCTAGTGAAAGGTCCTTCTACTATCATTTCCATGTATAAAAAACAATAATTTCCTTAGTAGCACTTGAGTCAAATCAGTTCAATCTGCCAGCCAGGAGCAATCCCTAGTATATATATTATGATGAATAAATATACTGTTGACCCACAGTCAGGGTCCATCCTTCTCCCTAACTCTTCCTGGCCTAAGTCAGTTTTATGAGGGCTGGTAGAAATTGGGAAACCACACTCATCTTTAGAATGCCAAGACATCCTTAAGGGATTACAAACAACCAGGTATGTGAAAATACATTTGGTATGTGTCAGAACACCAAGGAGAGGGAAAGACTGATTAAACACCACTATCATCTATAATTTCATATACAGAATAGACAAAGAATTGAAAACATCACATAGCATATAGAGGGGTACTGTTTTCTTGTCAAAGGCTTCATTATGCTTCCTGTAACTTAAAAAAAAAATCTATGAAAAGCGAAACAGAAGTTTCCAAATACAAATTTTCTTGCAAATGTATGAATTTTCTTCTATTTTTCTTTATAAGCTATGTAGCCCATAAAAATGATAGTTGTGGGAAACTGGAGCTCTGAGTGATCCATATGATAATCTGGTACAAGAGTTAAAGATTTAATAGACTTTTCTTTTTCATAGAAATATACAAATCCTGCCTTAATAATTTCAAAGAATATTCTTAGTCATTTCAAAATGCCACCATGTTGCATAATTCTAGTAAAAAATAGACTAAAAGTGACTGTTATCCTCTGGAGTTATGCATAGCAATAATCTTAAATATCAGTTTGGCAACCAGGTGGTGGGCGAGATCTGTCTGCCAGATTGTTCAGGTTATTTCTACTTTAAAAAGCTTGCTGATCGAACATGTTAAAATAAGACTGTTAGGAAGGGAAACATAAATTATTTGATACAGAGTGACGTGGGTGAAACTAACCTAGTTTGAAATTTTATAAGGCAGTTTCTAACAGTAAAATAACTTATTGGGCAAAATCAAAAGTAAATTGCAATACAATTTACTTAAAATTTACTTAAAATGTTTACTATGATATAGTATGTACTTCCTACAAATACCCTGTGAAGATACATCGACATTTAGAAGTATTGTCCAGAGACTCAAAAATAGGCCAAAGTTTTCTTTCTCTCCTGATTCAGTCGGGGCTTAACAAAGAAGAGTGGATTCTTTCCAAAACCACCTCTGCTGTAGTATTTTAAGCGTCGGTTTTGTGTGGAAGTCTGTGAAGACATAAGTGAGGAAAGAAATATTGGGGGAAAGAATTAATCATAATTCATACATAGCATAGATATTTCTGAACAAATCACAAAAGCAATTTTGAACTGATGTATCTTGCCATGTGGGGAGGAATAGTTCCATACAAAATTTCCCCATGCTTCCAACTTTTCTTCTTGTTAAAATTTTTTAAAATAATGCTAGTGAAAAGGAAACAGTCTTCCCTCAAACAAGCTTTGTGGTTGCTTGTTTTTGTTGTTCGGTCGTGATGTCCGACTCTCTGTGACCCCAAGAGCTACAGCATACCGGGCTTCCCTGTGCTTCACTGTCTCGGAGTTTGCTCAGACTCATGTCCATTGAGTTGGTGATGCCATTCAACTATCTTATCCTCTGCAAAGTGTCAGCTACAACTGAGCACTGGAGCACTGTCAACCCTGAGTACCACTGGAGGGTCAACCATTCTCTTGCAATCCACTTTCTTTTTTTTACTTGAGAAACAAAAATAGCATTAGTGGTATTTGCTTGTGAATCTAAAACACACTAGTCCAGCAAATAAAACCAGCCACCCTCTAATTAACCTCCTATACAATTTTTCCTTTTCAGGGATTGCAGGAGGAAAAGATTTTAGAGACATTGAAAGTAAATTTGCTCTCAGGACTCCCGAAGACACAGCTGAGGACACTTGCCACCTCATTCCTGGAGTGACGGAATCTGTGGCTAACTGTCACTTCAACCACAGCAGCAAAACCTTCGTGGTGATCCATGGCTGGACGGTAAGGAAGGCTCTTTAGGAAGGAGTAGACTGGCATGAACTAAGCATTCTAACAGGCGTGCTGAGAGCCCAGTGAGTGATGGGAACCCAGTGATGGCTTTGCTTTAAACTGGAATAAAAACAGTTCTGGCTCAGGTGGGGATTGAGAAATCTAAAGCAACAAGTTGCCTACTATACAGAGTGAAGTAAGTCAGAAAGATAAAACTGTGTATGTATGGAATCTAAAAAGCTGGTGCTGATAAAATTATTTGCAGGGCAACAATGGAGATACAGACAGAGAGAACAGACTTATGCACATGAGTGGGAGAGGAAGAAGAGGGTGGGATGTATGGAGAGAGTAACATGGAAAAATACATCACCATATGTAAAATAGATAGCCAATGGGAATTTGCTGTGTGACTCAGGGAACTCACACTGGGCTCTATAACACCCTAGAGGGGTGGGATAGGGAGAGAGGTGGGGTGGAGGTTCCAGAGGGAGGGAGCATAGATATACCTATGGCTGATGCCTGTTAATGTTTGGCAGAAATCAATACAATACTGTAAAGCAATTATCTTTCAATTAAAAATAAATTTTAAAAAAGTATATAAGAAAAGCCACAAATTCATGGGTACTTCCTCTGGACAGTGCTAGCTTTCAGTTTACCATGGTGCCTAGCTGTGACCTCAGACTGGCCATCCCCCTAGCCTTTGCTCAAGTACAGAGCAGAGTGTAGGTTAGCAGAGTGTAGGTTAGTGGAGACCTGGCATGATCCTGGTTCATCCGGTGCATCACCCCAGTCCTTTCCTAAGGGAGATGACCTGTGAGAGGGAGGAGAGGGCTGGGGTGGAGGGAAGAGACTGTTTGTGTTCTGCTTTGCCATTCTCTAGCTCTGTGACTGGATCCAGCCACTTCTCACTACTGGGCCTCAGTTTACTGATCTGTTAAAAAAATGAATTTAGACTGGACATCCCTCCTCTCCCAACATTCTCCAACTGTAAACTTTAGGGAGCTTTTCTAGAGATGAAAGAGGGCTAGCCAGGGAACTGTCATGCAAGATGATTAGCAAAGGTGAGAACTGCTTATATTTACTTTTCAAGAATATGAAAAAAGTAGTTCTCTTTAAATATACCAGCTAGTCCCTTTATATAGTATAGTTCTTACTTAACTAGTTTGTTTTCAATATTTTCAATCCTTAATGAACAGATTTTTATAGCTCATTAAAAAGAACTTAGATAAAATTGATGCTTAAAGAGATATTATCTTTCCATTATGTCCAGAGTTTGTGAATGTGGTAATAGATACTTACCTTTAATGAGATGAATCAGCTAATGGTTGCTATTTCTACTCCTGATTTTTTTTCCTATATAACTTAAGTGCCTTTGTTATTGACAGTATAGGACAATTGCTATTACTTTCATAAAGATGAAGGCAACAACTAACGGATTTCACAGGAACATTTATTTTAACAAAACACATCTATTTGCTAGAGTTCAGGAGCATATTATATATCTTATGATAAAGTTGCATTTTCAAATTTTTGACATAGTTTTTTTACATTTTAAGAAGTTTATACTGGAAAATATAATCTTTGGTTATTTTAGACACATTTTGGCTATATTTAGAACTTAGCTTTTAATACTCTTCAAAAAAGTTTAAGCTTAACATTCATATGACAGAAATAAATATCTCAACTTGTCCCTGAGAGAATTTTGTAATTTAGGAGTTTTTGAAAAATATTTCCTCCTCACACTAAGATGACATGACTCACTCAGTATCAGTAGATAGTGGTAATTTCTATCATTAGCCCCACTCCTTAATAAGACTACTTATGCTCTTCACATGTGTCCTGACATTTTTGAGTGCCTGGGCTCAGAGGCTGGGCCACTGGCTATGGGACTGAGTCTTATTCTGCAGAATTGGTCTGTGCAACAACTCATCTAGGCATTTCAGTGAACAACCTGGCTTCTTCAGTGGGACCACTGGGTGCAGGTGACAAGGAAGACTTCAAGGGCAGCTGTGTGCCTGTGCTGCTGCTGCTGCTAAGTCACTTCAGTCATGTCCAACTCTGTGTGACCCTATAGACGGCAGCCCACCAGGCTCCCCTGTCCCTGGGATTCTCCAGGCAAGAACACTGGAGTGGGTTGCCATTTCCTTCTCCAATGCACGAAAGTGAAAAGTGAAAGTGAAGTCACTCAGTCGTGTCCAACTCTTAGCAACCCCATGGACTGCAGCCTACCAGGCTCCTCCGTCCATAGGATTTTCCAGACAAGAGTACTGGAGTGGGGTGCCATTGCCTTCTCCGTGTGTGCCTGTCAATCAAAGCTATTAAAAATTAGTACTGATTTAAGGAAACTGAGAAGGAAAAAAGCTAGGAAATATTACCTTTTTGGAACTGAAGAAGGTGGGTTCTTGTTTTCCAGTCCTTTGTTGGGTTGTTGTTACTGTTCAGTCACTCAGTCGTGTCTGACTCTTTGTGACCCCATGGATTGCAGCTTGACAGGCTTACCTGTTCTTCAGTATCTCCCAAAGCTTGCTCAAACTCATGTCCATCAAGTCGGTGAAACCATCCAATCATCTCATCCTCTGTCGTCCCCTTCTTCTCCTGCCTTCAATCTTTCACATCATCAGGATCTTTTCTAATGAGTGATCTTTTGTCTTTGCATCAGGTGGCCAAAGTATTGAAGCTTCAGCTTCAGCATCAGTCCTTCCAATGAATATTCAGGACTGATTTCCTTTAGGATTGATTGGTTGGATCTCCTTGCAGTCCAAGGGACTCTCAAGTGTCCTCCCCAACACCACAGTTCAAAAGCATCAATTCTTCAGCGCTCAGCCTTCTTTATAGTCCAACTCTCACATCCATACATGACTCCTGGAAAAATCGTAGCTTTGACTAGACAGACCTTTGTTGGCCAAGTAATGTCTATGCTTTTTAATATCCTTCTAGGTTGATCATAGCTTTCCTTCTAAGGAGCAAGCGTCTTTTAATTTCGTGGCTACTGTCACCATCTGCAGTGATTTTTGAGCCCAAGAAAATAGTCTGCCATTGTTTCCCCATCTATTTGCCACAAAGTGATGGGGCTGGATGCCATAATCTTCGTTTTTTGAATGTTGAGTTTAAGCCAGCTTTTTCACTCTTCTCTTTCACCTTCATCAAGAGGCTGTTTAGTTTTTCTTTAATTTCTGCCATAAGGGTGGTGTCATCTGCATATCTGAGGTTATTGATATTTTTGTTGGGGGTTACTTATAAAAGTGTCTTATGTTAAATTTTAAAAAGAAAGGATAAGATTGTTAGGCAGTTACTAAAATTATCAGTCGCTGTAGGGGTAGGTTGGGTTCCTTGCCCTTTGACAGACTGCCCAACTCAGAAGCACTGATAGTACAGAAAAAACTTGTAATAGGGGTTGAGAGAAAATAAGATTTTCCTGCCTTATCTGAGGTAAGCTGCTCAGCCATTTAAGGGTATGGGACTAAATGAGGAGGTTCTGCAGCTTTGTCATGAGAAACCCAAGGGAATGCTTAGCAGGCGTTGCAGCCACAGATGCCCTGGAGCTTGGCCACCTGCTTGTGTTTAAGTACAGGGTTCCAACTGTGATGGTGGAGCTCCTAACCCCTGGCTAAAAGGAGGGGTGATTAGCATTGTGTTTTGGAGAAATAACATCATCCTCTCTGGAAAGGCAGCTGCAAATGGTGGTTAGCCTTCAACCTCCAAGAGAGGAGAAAGATGGGTCAGCACCAATTCTTTAGGGTTTTATGCTGGGCGGGCATTGCATCTGGTTCTTCCAAAGACCCAGGCTTTGCACCCTGACTGGAAGCAGCCACACAGAGATGTGTTCATAGAAGATTCCAACATGCTCCTAGTGATCTCACATCACCTTTGTGCTTTTTTGGCTTTGCTTTCTCTTCATGCTTGAGATAGCTTATCAGTTCAGTTCAGTTCAGTCACTCAGTCGTGTCTGATTCTGTGATCCCATGGACTGCAGCATGCCAGGTTTCCCTGTCCATCACCAACTCCCAGAGCTTGCTCAAACTCAGTGTCCATCAAGTCGGTGATGCCATCCAACCATCTCATCCTCTGTTGGCCCCTTCTCCTCCTGACTTCAATCTTTCCCAGCATCAGGGTCTTTTCACATGAGTCAATTCTTCTCATCACGTAGCAAAAGTATTGTAGTTTTACCTTCAGCATCAGTCCTTCCAATGAATATTAAGGACTGATTTCCTTTAGGATTGATTGGTTTGATCTCCTTACAGTCCAAGGGACTCTCAAGAGTCTTCTCCAACACCACAGTTCAAAAGCATCAATTCTTCGGTGCTCAGCTTTTTTATGATCCAACTCTCACATCCATACATGACCACTGGAAAAACCATAGGTTTGACTAGACAGACCTTTGTCAGCGAAGTAATGTCTCTGCTTTTTAATATGCTGTCTATGTTGGTCATAGCTTTTTCTCCAAGGAGCAAGCATCTTTTAATTTCATGGCTGTAGTCACCATCTGCAGTGATTTTAGAGCCCTAGAAAATAAAGTCTGTCACTGTTTCCATATAGCTTATAGAGCTGGCATTTTATCACTGCAAGTAGATTGGGAACCAAAGTGGTCACAAGAAGACATTTAGGAGTGGAAAGTAACTTCCAGATCATCTGATCCCTTTGTTTCATAGGTGCCCTAGTAAGGTTAAAACAGTGCCTGTGTTCATAGACATAATTAGGGGAAGAACTGGGATTGGAACCAACATCTCCTGAGTCCCAGGCTTGCTTTTTCCTTCTACAAAGCACAGCAATGTGGTGAAAATTTGTCCACTTTGTTAGTGTCAGGCGTGAATCGAGAGTTCATGTTTTAATGTTTTATCCTACAAAATAGATTAAACAGAATGGAAGTATATGGCTGATTCATGTTGATATATTGCAGAAAACAACACAATACTAGGAAGCAATTATCTTCCAATTAAAAATAAATAAATTTTAAAAAAGAAAACAAATACAAAAAATAATAATAAAGGAAGCAGATCTGAAAGGACCCACCATCTAAGATCAAAGTTTCAAATGAAGTCCCTTGGTTTGGGAATTCAGGAGTCTTATTTTTTCTATTGGCATTACTCTAAGAAGAATACAGGTTTCACAGATTTCCCCTTAAAAGCAGCCTAAGACATTTATTTCAGAATTTTCTTTGTCTGTTGAGTCATAACGTTTACTAGGGCTACAGTATGATCAGCTCTCAGGTTGTAGTAGAGGTGGGTAGATTTAAAACAGGTTGTTGCTATGTATAGGCTCCTGGAGGGATGGCATGGAATTTTGTCATCTGTATTTTTTTAATGTGTTCAATTATTTTAAAATAAGCATATTTGCCAAGATGTTCAGTGTCTCCTCTTTAATGGCATAAATCTTTTCACTTTGAATTTGGGGGCCTTTATCAACAAGAAGCAAAGAATTACAGATAGCAGTTTGCTTATCTCCAAAACAAGACCAATCTCATAGTTTTGGAAATTTGATAATTAAACCTCATTAATTTGCACTCTGATAATCAAGAATTTGAAAGTATGGTGAAAAAGTCCGAGCTGAAGCTAATAATTTTCTAATGTATTAAGAGATTGCTAAATAAAATTATCTTCTGTTAGAATAGTATGTTTAAAATTATTTTGTTCACTATCACATCAAATTTTGTATGTAAATAACCCTTTATAAGAATAAAGGTATGGAATCTAGACAGCCAGCAATGATGACAATCCTACTTGCAGGGCAGCAAAGGCAACACATACAGAAAGAACAAACTTTTGGACACAGTGGGGGAATGAGAGGGTGGGATGATTTCAGAGAAAAGCATTTAAACATATACATTACCATATGTAAAACAGATAGCCAGTGAGAGTTTGATGTATGACACAGGGAACCCAAAGCCAGTGTCTGTGGCAACCTAGAGGAGTGTGATGAGGAAAGAGGTGGGAGGGTTCAAAGCAGGGGGACCTATATATACCTATGACTGATTCATGTTGATGTATGGTCGAAGCCATCATAATATTGTAGTTATCCTCTAATTAAAAATTTTTAAAAGAAAATGAAAAAAAAATAAAGTATACTCACATTCCCCAAAATATTTCTGTTGGGAAATATTTGTTAACCCAATTGAAAGTATTTAAACTAAATTTATTTTAAAATAGTCTGTCATTCTACTGTAAATTTTAACTTATTCAGATTGATCTTTCCTTTCAATACTATAAGTTATTGAAGTTTTACTGATGAACCAATGGGCTTCCTATGGATTTTCCCCCCCCATTAATATATAGGATTAACATATGTATCTATTAATATAATAAGTTGTAGGTGGCATTTTAAGGATGCTTGTATCATCCTCTTCAGGTGACAGGAATGTATGAGAGCTGGGTGCCGAAACTTGTGGCTGCCTTATACAAGAGGGAACCAGACTCCAATGTCATCGTGGTGGACTGGCTGTCCCGGGCCCAGCAGCATTATCCAGTGTCTGCGGGGTACACCAAGCTGGTGGGACAGGATGTGGCCAAGTTTATGAACTGGATGGCGGTAAGACTGGGGGAAGGAGCCTTGTATATCCAGAACAGGCCAGTTGGCTAGAGCTGAACTAACGACTGGTTTCTGTTCCTTTGTGGAAAAAAAGAGAAAGTGTCACTAGCTCAGTCGTGTCTGACTCTTTGCAACCCCGTGGACTACAGCCTGCCAGGCTCCTCTGTCCATGGGATTCTCCAGGCAAGAATACTG
Organism: Cephalophus harveyi; assembly: GCA_006410635.1. NCBI lineage: Eukaryota > Metazoa > Chordata > Mammalia > Artiodactyla > Bovidae > Cephalophus > Cephalophus harveyi. The sequence continues at coordinate 29,119 of SJYT01012910.1, forward strand.
GAGTGGGTTGCCATGCCTTCCTCCAGGGGATCTTCCCAACTCAGGCTTCAAACCTGGCTATCCCAGATTGCAGGCAGATTCTTTACCATCTGGGCCACCAGGGAAGCCCTTTATTCTTTTACATTCAGATATAGATATTTTTTGGATCAGCTCATATCTTCAGAATAAGCATGGACATTATTTTATTCAGCTAAAAGTATTATGATAAAAAATGATAAAGCTATAAAACCCATAAAGCATAGTCCTGCCCTGCACTGTCCTTTGGTATTTTCATGGTGAATAGATTTGCTGAGACCAAGAACTAAGTGGGCAGAACAGACAAAAGTTTGTTATTTCAGGGCAGAGGAAAGATGTCATGTTCTGCCAAATCCTTCCCTACCGGTTAGCTGGTTCAGTTCAGTCGCTCAGTCGTGTCCGACTCTTTGCGACCCCATGAATCATATTTTCATGGTGAATAGATTTGCTGAGACCAAGAACTAAGTGGGCAGAACAGACAAAAGTTTGTTATTTCAGGGCAGAGGAAAGATGTCATGTTCTGCCAAATCCTTCCCTACCGGTTAGCTGGTACATGGAAATTTTATCCAGCCTTTGACTTGTTAGAATACCAATCTTTTGATGAAAATTTTAATATTACTTATTCTTTAGTGTGGATTAAAGATTTGAATTTTTGTTGAGACTTGGAGGAGTGATGGAGATGAGCTAGGGGAAAAAATGGCAGGAAAAGTGTGTAGGATATGAAGTAGCTGAGGGTCAGGAGCTTTATTCACTTTGACTTTCTGAGGTCATCCTCTGAAAATTACCTTTGGAAAGTATCTTGGGGTTGAAATGAAGATAATACTCTCACAGGCTATTATTTAAGCCAAGTACTTAAAAATAAGCTCTGTTTATTGAATCGATCATTAAAAGATAAAAGTTCTTTTCTTGGCTCTTTTGCTAACCAGGAGAGTGAACTTGGACAAATCAGATCACATTCCTGGAACTCAGACTTCTCATCTGTTGAATGAGAAGGCTGGCCCATATGTGTCCCATCTTCTGTAATACTTTCCGATTTTAAGTCATTGCTTGAGTAACCTTAAAGAATAAAGTAACACAGGGTATTTGAGTAGAAAATGATGAGTTAAATATATATTTGTATGTGTGTGTCTATACATATATATAAATACCTATATATAAATATGGTGCTCAGTCGCTTGCTGCTACTGCTGCTAAGTCACTTCAGTCGTGTCCGACTCTGTATGACCCCATAGACGGCAGCCCACCAGGCTCCCCCATCCCTGAGATTCTCCAGGCAAGAACACTGGAGTGGGTTGCCATTTCCTTCTCCAATGCATAAAAGTGAAAAGTGAAAGTGAAGTCGCTCAGTCATGTCCGACTCTTAACGACCCCATGGACTGCAGCCTACCAGGCTCTTCCGTCCATGGGATTTGCCAGGCAAGAGTACTGGAGTGTGGTGCCATTGAGTTAGTTATGTCCAACTCTTTGTGACCCCATGGACTGTAGCCTGCCAGGCTCCTCTGCCCATGGAATTTTCTGGGCAAGAATACTGGAGTGGGTTGCCATTTCCTACTCCAATATATAAATATACACATATAGATATATTTTCAGATGTATGGAAATTCAACATTTCTATTTCAGACATTTGGAAAACTCTAATTTAAATATTAGTAAGGAAAGAGAAAATCTCAACAATATAGTCTATGTTCCTCTTACCTGTAACAAGAAATTAAAATAAATACAGTTAAGTTTCAGTGGGGCTTCCCTGGTGGCTCAGAGGTTAAAGCGTCTGCCTCCAGTGCGGGAGACCCGGGTTCGATCCCTGGGTCGGGAAGATCCCCTGGAGAAAGAAATGGCAATCCACTCCAGTATTCTTGCCTGGAGAATCCCACGGACGGAGAATGATAGTAGGTTACAGTCCACGGGGTCGCAAAGAGTCGGACATGACTGAGCGACTTCACCTTCACCTTCATCTAAGTTTCAGTATTGCCTCTGTTTTGAAAATTATATTTATTTATTTGAAACACTATTCAACTTTTATTTCTTTTAGCATTGATATTTTGCAAAGAACTGTAAAACTTCTTTTTCTGTTCATCTTCCAAAGGATGAATTTAACTATCCCCTGGGCAATGTGCATCTCTTGGGATACAGCCTTGGGGCCCATGCTGCTGGTATTGCAGGAAGTCTGACCAATAAGAAGGTCAACAGGATTACCGGTAAGAAAGCAGTGCCATTTTCTCTTAAAACAAAATAACTGCATTGCCTGTTGCTCTGAAAGAGAATCAGGATGTTTGTCAAACAAGCATATGTGTCTTACCCTCCTGGGTATGCCTAGACATTTGATTATCACATTGGAGGGCTCTTTTTCTGGAATAAAATAAAATTCAGACCCTTGTTCTCATGGGCTCACCATCTACTGGCAGAAGAAGAGAAATGATGCAGAGTTAAACACAGAAAGCCCAGTGGCATCTGAGAAACCCACTTCCCTCCTCCCTTTGCTCTGCGCTTTGATAGTGTATTGCACACATATCTGTCACCTGTCACATCAATACTGGAGAAAAGGAAAAAGGACCCACACCGGAGGCCATTTGGAAAAAGGAGACCTGTCATCTAGGCCAATGGCAATAGATAGCTTGGCCTGTGTGGAGAGGAAGAAAGAGCCCAGCCCCATTTACAGGCCTTTTAACCAGGCACAGAAATAATTCACAAAAGGGAATCAAGTCATCCTGTGTGAAAATTGTTATTTAATGATTAGTTTGAGAAATTCAAATTTTCTTTTTGAAGAAGAGATAAGCCTTCTCTTATGAATCTCAGTAATTTAAAACTCAGTCACTACGGAATTGGAGCTGATAGCAATCTGTGACTGCCAGTTACATTCAAATGATGAGCAATGGAATGCTAAGATGATACTGATGGAGACTAAAACTAATGGGAATTAAAAAATCTCTGAGTAACTTCCCTGGTGGTCTAGTGGTTAAGAATTCACCTCGCATGAAGGGAACACAGGTTCCATCTCTCCATGGGGAACTAAGATCCCATGTGCGGTGGAGCAACTAAGGCCACATACCTCAGCTAGAGAATTCATGCAGCCCAAAGCAAAGATCCCACGTGATGAAATGAAAGATCCCACATGAACAGCTAAGACCTACCTCATGCAGCCAAATATATAAATAAATAAAAATCTCTGAGGACTTTTTGTTTTCCCTCTAAGGCCTAGATCCAGCTGGACCTAACTTCGAGTATGCAGAAGCTCCAAGTCGCCTTTCTCCTGATGATGCGGATTTTGTAGACGTTTTACACACATTCACCAGGGGGTCACCTGGTCGAAGTATCGGAATCCAGAAACCAGTAGGGCATGTTGACATTTACCCTAATGGAGGCACTTTCCAACCAGGATGTAACATTGGGGACGCTCTCCTTGTGATTGCAGAGAGAGGCCTTGGAGGTAAATATAATTCAGAAGTTAACTAAATGTAAGTTGTTGCCTTAACTCTTACTGACCAAGTGCCCTATCATTCTCCACAAGTACATAGTTTGAACACATTTAGCCAAGATGTGTTTTTGAAGAAGTCTGTCACATTTTACCATGATCACCTTGGAGACTCAGTACTTCCTGGGGTCAGATAGACATTTCATCTTGTATTATATTGTAAGCTGCACTGAATACTGCACTTGCAGTAATAAAAGGGAAAAAAAAAAAACAAGCAGTGAGATGGCAAGAAAACTGCCTTGCCTTTGATAAAGTATTATCTTGCTACACATTAAACTTTGAATACAGTGCAAAACCAGTAGAGTTATTTTTAATTCTACTAAAAGTAAAGGACATGTCAGTTAGTCCAAATTTCTTTTGCCAGCCTTTTAAAGAGATGTACAAATCAAAAGCAAATCACCATTCCCTAACAATAAATATTCCAAGTTTTTAAAAAGAAAATACAGTTTAATATTAGTTTTTAATGTTGAATAATCATGTTAAAGTGAAAGTGAAGTCGCTCAGCTGTGTCCAACTCTTTGCGACCCGTGGACTATAGCCCACCAAGCTCCTCTGTCCATGGGATTCTCCAGGCAAGAATACTGGAGTGGGTTGCCATTATGATTTGTTTTAAGGGATCTTTGCATACCTCGTGGACAATGGGACCTACCTATAACCAATATACTCTGGAGTTTTGGGCATATGTTATAGAATTTACAGCATAAATGTTACTAATTTTAATTGGTAAAAAAGTTTATGATAAAAATCTGTACTTTTATGACATTGCTGATTATTTCTATAATTCTATAATTATACATTTATAGAAATATATAAATAATATGTTTTATAATTATAGAATTATAGAAATAATTATTAATAATTCTATTATTTATATAATTTAATGTAAAAATCATGAACAATGACACACTCCTCAATTATTCTGTTAATATGGCAATTATACGTATGATGTGGTTTCTAGGGGTATACTTCCAGAAGCATCTAGAGGTATTATATACTTTCAATATAAGCAAAAGGTGTGATGAACCGGGGGAAATCAACTTCTATCTTGGATGTCCTTATTAACTGGGCATATGTTATAGAATTTACAGCATAAATGTTACTAATTTTAATTGGTAAAAAAGCTTATGATAAAAATCTGTACTTTTATGACATTGCTGATTATTTCTATAATTCTATAATTATACATTTATAGAAATATGTAAATAATATGTTTTATAATTATAGAATTATAGAAATAATTATTAATAATTCTATTATTTCTATAATTTAATGTAAAAATCATGAACAATGACACACTCCTCAATTATTCTGTTAATATGGCAATTATACCTATGATGTGGTTTCTAGGGGTATACTTCCAGAAGCATCTAGAGGTATTATATACTTTCAATATAAGCAAAAGGTGTGATGAACCGGGGGAAATCAACTTCTATCTTGGATGTCCTTATTACAGCTTCATAAACATACTCACAAATATAAGACAGCAGAAGTGTCTAAAGTTCCTGATAAGACTGGCAGCTTTAACACTCTAGGGGTAGGGAGGAAGCTGCTATCCAGAGTGCCTCCTTAAACAGGACCTACAATCAAGGAGATCATTTTGTTCTAACACCACATCTCGGCTGTATTAGACATGCAACGAAACACTCATTGTGAACTGTCACAGAGTTGAAATATGTGTGTCTCTTTTTCCCCAGATGTAGACCAGCTAGTGAAGTGCTCCCACGAGCGTTCTGTTCATCTCTTCATTGACTCTCTGTTGAATGAAGAAAATCCAAGTAAGGCCTACCGGTGCAATTCCAAAGAAGCCTTTGAGAAAGGTCTCTGCCTGAGCTGCAGAAAGAACCGTTGCAACAACATGGGCTATGAAATCAACAAGGTCAGAGCCAAAAGAAGCAGCAAGATGTACCTGAAGACTCGTTCTCAGATGCCTTACAAAGGTAGGCTGGAGACTGTTATAAACAGGAAAATGGATTTGATCCTATTTTTTTATTATCATGCTTGTTGCATCACATGTACTGATTTTGTCCATTGCAATAGAGATGATAAAACAATGTTGCTAAATTCTGAGCCCTCATTTGTGTTTCTGTTGGTAGAGAGGAAGTTGCACTAATCCATTTTGCTGGAGTTGCTAATTCCCACTGATAGTAAGGCCCAGGGCCCAACTGCACTACCCTGTGTAGCAGTTCTGCCTGCCACCATCCTCTGTGCTTGTGCCCATTAGCATGGGCCACCACATGAATACCAGGCTCTGAGTTCATTTGAAACCATTCATACAGAGTCATCAAACTATGGCCTTTGAACCAATTCCAGCCCATCATCTGCTTCTTTAAAAAAAACTTTTGTTAGAATGTAACCACATTAATTTATTTCTGTATTGACTAAGGTTGCTTTCATGCCTCCATGGCAGAGTTGAGTGGTTGAGACAGAGACTATTTGGCCCGCAAAACCTAAACTCTTTACTCTCATCCTTTGCAGAAAAAGGATGCCAACTCCTAAAATCTGCTTTGGGGCTTCCCACGTGGCTCAGTGGTAAAGAATCTGACTACAATACAGGAGACGCAGGTTCAATCCTTGGGTTGGGAAGATCTCCTGCAGAAGGAAATAGCAACCCACTCCAGTATACTTGCCTGGAGAATCCCATGGACAGAGGAGCCTGGTGGGCTACAGTCCATGGGGTCGAAAAAGAGTTGGACACGACTGAACTACTAAACAACAAACAACAAAGTCTGCTTTAAGTGAAGGCAGGAACCACCTGTATTTGAAATGGAACTAGTCCGGAGAGGGAAGAATATACCAAACCTTCTAAGACACTCCCATTTTGTTAAGAATCTGAGTCTCCTGCATTGCAGGCAGATTCTTTACCATCTGAGTCCCAGTACCTGATCAAAGATGACTACTTTCTGGGTCTGCTTACCAAGTCAGATACACCTGGATCCTTCCTATCCACTAGAACCACACTCTTCTGCAAGGGAGTAGAATTCAAAGCCTGGATATTCTAGCAGTAAGCACTGTACAGATATGAAGCAGTCTTTCCGAGTCACGTTTATAGTCATGTATGAACACTTCCTGTTGATCACTAGTAAGATGCAGTCTGCTGTTGAGAGTGCATGCTTGTTTGTGCTGTGGTGTTTCCATAAAGACTGATCAGAGCTTGTTCTGATTTTCTCTCTACAGTCTTCCATTACCAAGTAAAGATACATTTTTCTGGAACTGAGAGTAATACGTACACCAACCAGGCCTTCGAGATCTCTCTGTATGGCACCGTGGCTGAGAGCGAGAACATCCCTTTTACCCTGTGAGTAGCCACAGGATTTGCCTACAGCATGGGGGCTTATCATGCACTGTTACCTGCCCTGACCATCAGTCTGAGGAACAGAAAGGGCATAGGATAGCAGTCCCCAACCTTTTTGTCACCAGGGACCTGTTTTGTGAAAGACAATTTTTCCATAGACCAGGAGATGGGGGATGGTTTCAGGATGATTCAAGCTCATTACATGAATTGTACATTTAATTTTTATTATTAGGACATCAGCTCCACCTCAGATCATCAGGCATTAGATCCCAGACCCCTGGCATAGGACTCCTAAAAAAAGGTGTTCTCAACAGAAAAATTTTTAAAAAGCTTTAAATTTTTTAAAAGGCAAAAGATGTTCATTACAGTGGTACCCACAGTAGCATAAACTAGAAGCAAAGTAAGTGTCCAAAACTGAGGCAATGGTTAAGTGAATTGTGGTTCAACAAATCAATAAAATCAATCTAGCCTCTAAAAAGAGTAGTTATAGAAAACTAGGTAAAGCATGTTAAAAAGTGGAAGGTAAAACATGAAGTGAATAAAGAAAACATAGAGAATTGCATGTACACTATGATTGTGACAAAGGAAACACATGTTCACATATCAATACAAATAAGAAGGAAATATATGAAAATGAAAATAATATCTCTAAATGATGGACTTATGAATTTTTTCTCTTAGGAATTATATTACATAACTCATATTGTTAGGATAAAAGTTGGAATACTTGAAAGGGGTGTAAGCCATCTTTCAAAATACGCTAAGTGCCATTGACATTCATCTTGTGTATTTTGTTGGACATTTTTTGCATTTTTAAAATATTCCCCAAACAATAAAGCTATTTACCTTTTAGGAGAAAGAAAAAGGGAAAAAATTCTGATTTTCAGAACTAACCAAATATGTTGATCTTTTATTCAGGCCTGAAGTTTCCACAAATAAGACATACTCCTTTCTACTTTACACGGAGGTGGATATTGGAGAACTGCTAATGTTGAAACTCAAATGGATTAGCGATTCCTACTTCAGCTGGTCCAACTGGTGGAGCAGCCCCGGCTTTGATATTGGGAAGATCAGAGTAAAGGCAGGAGAGACTCAAAAAAAGTAAATAATTTTTCTCCATTCACTTCTGATTCACTCAAATGTCTTTACCTAGAAATAGTATTTCTGGAGCCTCCAACATTCAGGCATTGTTTTAAAAACTATATACCTATACCCAGGGATTGAACCCAGCTCTCCTGCATTGTAGGCAGATTCTTTACCTTCTGAGCCACCAAGAAAGCCTCATTCAGTATAAGTTTTAAATCCTCTGAGGCTCTCTATGCAATTCATTTAAAACTATATAACTAGATAATTATTCTTATTATTTTTAAGAGTATTATTTTATTATTATACTAGAGTAGTAATAGTATTTCTGCATTTCATGGAAAGAAAACATAAACAACTTTGAGTTGCCACAATCACTGAGTAAAGCTGAGATTGGAAGTCAAGAATCTCAGCTTCTCATTTAACATTGATTCCTGCAAGCACAAAACAGTTATGCAGAGAAACTTAGTGTTGCCACTCGGACATTCAGAGATTAAAACCAACCTCAGAACTTCCCTGGCAGTTCAGTTGTTAAGACTGAAATTTTCCACTGCAGCGGGTGTGGGTTTAGTCCCTGGTTGGGGAGCTAAGATCCCACATGCCAAGAGATATAGCCAAATATTTTTTAAAAATAAAATAAAAACCAACCTCTTCAAGAAGGATGAGATTCCAAGATAATCTCATCCTCTCTCCCCTACCCAAATCCACATAGATCTATAAAATGAATTGCATAGAGAGCCTCAGAGGATTTAAAACTTTTATACTGAATGGGGCCTCCTTGGTGGCTCAGAAGGTAAACAATCTGCCTACAATGCAGGAGACCTGGGTTCAATCTCTGGGTTGGGAAATCACCTGGAGAAAGAAATGGCTTACCTACTCCAGTATTCTTGCCTGGGGAATTCCATGGACAGAGGAGCCTGGCAGGCTGCAGTCCATGGGAATGCAGAGTCGGCTGCGACTAAGCGACTACACTTTCACTTTCTTTCATACTGAATGTACAGGGATTTTGTAAACTTCAGTATACCATTATTGTAAATAAAAGTGACTCTTTAAATTAGGATCAATAATATATTTCTTCTTTGTCATTTTCTTTTATAACCAAAGTAGGGGAGGGAAAGAAGTTGTGAATGGAGAGGCTATACAGAGTAGTGTTTCTCTAGCAGGGCCACTTGAAGGCTGATTTCTGAATTCCTTAATGCAGACACTAAGAAGTGGTAAAGTTGATCTTGTATCATCTTTTGGTAAGAGCCTGGTGATTTTAAACCTGCTCCAGGCTATCTGTATGCCTGTGTATATTAATGAATGAGCTTTATTGCCAAACAGTGCATTAAGCCTGCAAATAACCATCTGATTCAGATGTGTTGCTGACTGGAATGCCCTGAGTATAAATAGTTAATTATTGGAAGTATCAAAACAGTCAGAAGAATCATGTAAGTTTCAAACAACCCTGAAAGAAGAATTTATTTTTGAACAGTCATTTTTATTGTTCCAATATGCTGTGTTCACACACATTTTCTTCCACAGGGTGATCTTCTGTTCCCGGGAGAAAATGTCTTATCTGGAGAAAGGAAAGTCACCTGTGATATTTGTGAAATGCCATGACAAGTCTCTGAATAGAAAGTCTGGCTGGTGAGCATCATGGGCTCAGGCTTTCTGGGTATCTTGAACTTGCTCTCCAAGGGATGCTGCTTCATGCTTTGCCCTTCACCCCTGAACTAGAGGCTTGGACTGAGCCTTGTGATGAGAAGCTTCAGATGGTCTGTACACATTAGGGGGCTTCCCGATGGCTCAGTAGTAAAGAATCCGCGTGCCAATGCAGGAGATGCGAGTTCAATCCCTGGGTCAGGAAGATGCCCTGGAGTAGGACATGTCAACCCACTCCAGTATTCTTGCCTGGGAAATCCCATGGACAGAGGAGCCTGGAGGGCTACAGCCCATGGGGTCACAAAGAGTTGGACACAACTGAGCGACTGAGCATACACACACACACGCACGCACATTAGACCTGTCCATTTGCTTTTAGCAGTACTTCCTCTATTTTCTTCTTCCTGTTCTTTTTGCTAGCTCTGGTGCACTTCGTAGGTTTTATTTTACTTCTTGAATTACCACAAAATCTTCACTTCTGCTTTTTCCTGTACTGCAACCCTGCTCCCTTTACAGACCTGTGTGCAGAGCATGTATCTAAAGTTTGTAGCCATCACTGTGGCTGTGGGAACAGCTCCTCCTGGGAGGTACCCAGGGGAGTGAAACATCAGCCAAAACCAGAGTCCTCCTTGATTCTGAGTGCCAGCAGATTCCAGGACAGGGAGCCACAGGGGCAGCCACCAAGCATCCGTCTCAAAACCCCCAAAGATGGAAAGCTTATGGACTTAAGAGTTTAGAAAATGGTTCTCTTTTCCACCTCAAAACAACTGCCTGGCTCTTTTCTACCTGACCTTTTAATCCACATGGCAGCTGTCAGCTGAATTTTTCCAGAGCGTCAGTGCTAAGTAGAGACGGAACATGTGACTGCCTCTCTCGCCACCATGTCCCCTCCTGGAATTCCCAAAGTATGCCATTTCCATTCCTCCCCTCATCCCCCTGCCAGGTGCAAGTGCTGAAGGGTTGTAGGTATAAAGGGGGAAAGCTTAGATCATATCATACCAGCCAATGACACAAGAAAACAATGGGAAAAGTTGGTCACGACATCATCCGGAAATAGAAAAGCTAATTGCTTTTGGTTTGTCTTCCCCAGTTACATTTACAGACAAAAGTACAGAAGAATTCTCTAATCAGACAAAGCATATTAAAGGCTCTATGTGTATCTCTTTTATTTTTAATTTCTATTTTATAATACAGTTTATCAATGGATAAGTATGGATTTCAGACTTCCTCTATACATGTATAATATTTACCTTCTTTTAGTTTTTTACATTATGGCTTTATGACATATATACTTTGGACAAAATGAAGCCATCTGGATTAAAAACATTAATGTAAGAGCGCTCAAGATAAACTTGAAATGGAGAATAGTTACTGGTGTTGAGCCAGGGAGAATAATTGAATTTTTATCTAAGTATATACTTCTACTAAGAGCTTCATTGCTTTGTTTTTCTTCATTACAAATCTGAGGCAATTCATATTTGTTTTAACTCTTCAAAAGGGACTCCTATAAGAAGTTTTATATATGAATTTATGTTATGTACAAACATACACAAACATTCTTATGTATATATTATCCCAAGGTCATCCACAACTTTAATCTGTAATGTGAATTAAAAAAAAAAAAAAAACTTGAAAAATTTAGGAACCAACTCTTATCTGTTTATCAAGTATTTCTTGTCACATTTGTGTAAGTTATAAGACTTTATCTAAGATAGTCTAATGATATATTCTTCATCTGATGATAAGATTACTGAAACAACAGATATTTAAGGAGTCTTTTTTTTTTTAACTCCTGAACTTTATCTAGGAGGTAATTATGACTCAGACTAATAACCTTCTGCCGTTTCTCACCTCTGTGACTAAGTCAATGAACTAAAAGCTTCTCTCTCATTTTCTAGTAAAGCTCTTTAGAAGACTCATATCACAAGAAAAGGAAAAAAAAAATAGGTATTTTATTTAACAAGTTTTAGAAGTAAGAAATCTTGCTAAATTTTGAAATCATTCAATTCAGTCATCTGAAAAGGATACTCTTTATCAAGACATGGCTGAGTAAATGCTAGACTGTCTTTGACTCCTATGAGCCTGCCACTTCCTCTGATTAGGCTTATTCTCACAACCTTTGTTCTGAACTTCTGGTTGACTGCTTTTTCATCTTGAAGGTGGTGAGGGACGGAAGAAGGTTATAAAACACTAAGCAGATAATAAATTGCCATTCTTCCTCTGTTTTCTCTCAGAAACTTGGCAAAGCTACAGAAGAAAGAACAGCATATGAATTCTATGAAGAATGAAGTAACTTTTGCAAAAGACGCCCCGTGCTTTAGATGGTGAAAAGTGGATTTTCCTGAGTATTAACCCCAGCTCTAGCCTTATTAGTTATTTTAGGAGGCAGTCTCAAATACTAAAACTAATTCAATTTGAGGTGTCTAGTGGCCAAATAGCACATCTTCCAACATTAAAACAAATAACAAATATGAAAAGCACTGCATTCTGTCCTTGGAGAAAAATTGAGTTATTTAAAATGGTAAAATAATCAGATCTCTTCATGTAGTAAGTTTAGCCATAGCCTAAAATTGATTAAAATCTCATTTTTAATTGGGATTCTGCATTTTCTAGATTGATAACCTTCTCAAAGCTTCCTCCGAGTCTAAATATAGAAAGTAGGATTTTTTTGCAGCATGAGTAGGACCCGTTTTCTTATCAATCAAAATCCCTACTTCCTTGGAATTACTCTCCTCTTGCCATTGGAATGTAGTACAGGAGTGAACCAGGAACTAGTGATTTGGAGATAGAAATGAAGAATAGAGTTCATAAACCATTGAACCTTTAAACACCCTCTACGGTTGGTTGCATCATAACTAAGTTACAAATTAAAGGAGATATATAAAGTTGAGATCAATTAAATCTTAATAAACTTTACAGTTTATGGTTTAGCATTTCCCCTTCCTTTTCCTGCTTTGTCTCAAGATTATATTTTAATAGTTTTTCCCTAGATAGGCCTTTCAAATGAGCCTGTTATCATCAGCTGATACAGAATTTTAACTGCAGAGAAAAAAAAAGATACCGTAATTTTATTATCAGATTTTCAAAATTATATTCATTGAAGTCCTTTAATGTATGATAGTTACTGTTCAATTTTTAGGCTTATTTCAGCCATGCTTCAGTCAGACTTCGAGCATGTCTCTTTCTTCCCTAACTATGATAAGAAAATATGTGTTCAAGATGAAACTTTTTGCATCATGCAAAGTCCTACAAATTTTAGACAAAGATTGTTTTTACTAAGTAAAGAAACAGAAAAGTTACAGTCAGTCATATAAGTGCTTAAAACCATTGTGGGCAATGAAAAGGATCAATTTCTATATCCTCGTGAATTGTCATGAAAGTTGTTGTTTTTAACAACTAGTCAAGAGTGAGTGAACATTTATTTATAAACTAGATCTCATATTTTCAGAATGCTTTTCTATATATTATTATAAAATGATAGAGAAGTCAAATATTTCAGAGGCTATTACTGGAAATCCAAACTGTGAATGTGTGTGGGTGTCTGAAAACATATTCACGTATGAAGCCCCACATATATGATTATTCCTCAGCATGGCTTGGAAGATAAATGATTAAGAGGTACGTTAGAACACAGTGCAATAGAAAGTGTTCCAGTGGTGCCGGAACACTCCTTCATCTGAGAGATACGATTGTGCCTGTACAAAGTAGGATGAATGCTGCGATTGACATCAGCCAGTTTGGAATGAATTCTCTCTAAAAATAAAATGTTGTGAGACTTGTTGTTGGCATCCCCCTTCATTGTTATAATTCATTAATTCTCGGGATTTGGGTTTTGAGCAAGGGTGTATCAATTTAAGAAAGTGTAAATTCAATTAGTGTATGGCCCTGGGAACTCTGACTTCTACAGACTTCACTATATATATATCAGCAATGCTTTGACTTTCAATGTTATTTATTAGCTGTAAATATATGTGTGTATGTGTAAAGGGAGATTGTACATATTGGAAAGGTCATTGTGGCTATCTGCATTTATAGATGTTTGGTGCTAATTTTGTACATGTTTTTATCAGTGACAGTTTCACTGAGCCAACTTACTCTGATGAAACAATACAATAAAATGGGCTTTAAAAAAACACAAATCTTACTTGTGTGAAGAAATGGAATCTACTTTTAATAAAACTGACAACATTTTATTACAATGCTAAGTCATTGTTTTGTATCATTTAAACTCCCCTTAAAAGAAATTTATTCTTAGAGCCAGATTCATTCAGCAAATTTTCACTGAATAATCCCTATGCTCAGTTTCTAAAAATTACAGTGCACAGTATATTTTATTTTTTATATTTATATTTGTACAAAGTCTTAGAGATCATTTAAACTATAATGAAAAATGATACAGAATTATTCCTAAATAAAACACACAGAACTTTTCTTGCCTGCCAGATACTTCTTCACAGGTAACATATTAGATTAATACTAAATATCTTTCACCATTTCCTGGAATAATGTCTCTGTTTCTGAGACCTGATCATTAGCTATGAAGCGGATGGCATTTGTATAACAAAATGAACACTTTGGAAGTACATTTTTAGACCTTTTCATTGAATTGTTTTGATAATGGAAAAGAACAACATACAGCCCACCCATGTAACTAAGTAGGGATTGCTTCTTAGTACAGTCAGTACTTAGTATTCTTGAACAAATTCTTGGAGAATAGATTGCTGTTCTAAGACTCGGAATAGTTTACTATTGGTTTGACTTCCTGGCCCACACTTTCTTCATTTAAAGTGTCATGAATTGCATATTTTGCTTTTCTAGTTACCTTAAACTTAAATAAGTATCGTTTTATAAAATCTGTAATGACCTCTTAAGAAATTGGCACAGTTACTAATGTTTAGACACAGCCTCTATCTTGTTCATTAAGGAAAGTCTTTTGGAAAGCAGAATTATTAGACTGAATCTAAATGACATGCATGCTTATCAGCTACTTCTGGACAACCCAAGCTTGTAATCTACCCTATTAGCGTTCCAGCTGTGCCCACTGAGTTTTAGAAATGCAAGATTGTTCTCATTTCTACTCTATAAGTGTCAAATGATTAAGGAACACAATCAATAATGTTGTAACTTCGTATGAGAATGGATGATTACTAGACTTATCATGGTGATCATTTCATGATGAACTCTGGAGTTCAGCTGAGAATCCCCCTCGAGTCTTTGAGTACTGATCACTAGGTATCTGTGTGTGTGAGAGGGATGGGGAGGGAGATAGTGAACTACCAAAGGTTCAGGAAAGAACTCACCAAAAGGAACAAAGAAAATAGTACCTATACAGCTCACATAGAAATAAGATAGTGCCCGTTTCCAACTCACAGACAAGAAAAACCTCATAATTAGTGCTACCAAGTACAATGAACAAAAGAGCTTTGCTTCAATAATTCAACAAAAATAGATCTAAAACACTTCACTGGTCCTGTCAACTCAGCTTAAAAGAAAGACTCAGAAACTAAAGCTGTTTTCAAGAACCTGTATCCCAGAGCAAGGCTAAAGAACATTTATAAGAATTTTGAGCATCCACAAAGGCAAAATCCATAAATGTACCTGATCAAAAACTATTAAGAATGCAAAAGGCAGAAAAATGTGACTTGTACCTAAAAAGAAAAAGAAAATAAAAACAGTTAAAATGACTATATAGTATATGTTTAAAGAGCTAGAGATAAGAATGAGTATGTGAAGTAGAATCATGGAAGCTCTTTTAAAATAATCAAAAATCCAGAGATGAAAACTATACTGTTTGAGATGAAAAGATAAATTGGAGGGAATTAATGGCAGACTAAACATTGGAAGGAATGATGCTAAAGCTGAAACTCCAGTACTTTGGCCACCTCATGCGAAGAGTTGACTCATTGGAAAAGACTCTGATGCTGGGAGGGATTGGGGGCAGGAGGAGAAGAGGACGACCGAGGATGAGATGGCTGGATGGCATAACTGACTCGATGGACATGAGTCTGAGTGAACTCCGGGAGGTGGTGATGGATAGGGAGGCCTCGCGTGCTGCGATTCATGGGGTCACAAAGAGTCAGACACGACTGAGCGACTGAACTGAACTGAACTGAAGCATTGCAGAAGAAAGGATTAAGGGCTTGTAAGACATACTATACAAAATGTAAAAGAGAATAGAAAGCATCAAAAATTAAACAAAGCCTCAGTGAACTGTGGGATAATTGAAATATTTTATTAAATGTATCATTGGAGACTTCAAATGAAAGGAGGACTTCTTAAGGAAGAGAAAAAATATGAAATGAAAAAATGGTGCAAATATTTTAAAACTGATGATAACCACAGATTCAAGAAATAAAACGTAGAAACAAGGAAACTACACCAAGGTTCACAGTAATCAAATGTCTCTAAACAAGTGAGAAAGAAATATTTTGAAGCAGCTAAAGAAATAAGATATATATAGAGGAAGAAATATAAAGATGGTAGAATATTTCTTGTTGAAAAAAAATGCATGAGATACAATTGAGCAACATCTTTAAAGTACTCAAAGAAAAAAACCTGTTGCTTAGAAGTGTATACCTAATAAAAACATCTTTCAAAAACAGAAGTGGGTGGGGGAGAGAGCTTTTCAGACCATGTTGTTCAGTTGCTCAGTCGTGTCCAACTCTTTTTGACCCTATAGACAGCAGCACGCCAAGCTTCCTTGTCCTTCCCTGTCTCCTAGAGTTTGCTCAAACTCACGTCCATTGAGTCAATGATGAGATTCAACTGTTTCATCCTCTGTCGCCCCACATATAAAAGCTAAAATAACTCATCAACAGTAGATTCACACTACGAGAAATGTTTCAGGAATATTAAATATTCCTTAGGTGGAAAGAAAATAGTACCAAATGGAAATATGGATCTATACAACATAATGAAGACCAGTAGAAATGGTAACTATTTGAGTAAATATTTAAGATCTTTTCTTATTATTTAAGTGTGTTTAAACAATCAGGCAATTAAAACAAAAAAATAACAAAAGAATAGTGGGGTTTCTCACATATGTAGAAATAAATAGATGACAATAGACCAGAGATTGGGAGGGGAGAAATGAAAGTATACAATTGTAAGGTTATAATGCTGAAGTGAAGTTATATCCTATAACATCTTTAGAACAGAAGCTATCATAAGGTACAGGTTTACACCATAATTAGTAAGGCAATGAGTAAAATTACAAAACAGTTCGAGTTAATAAACCAAGGAAAGGGAGCTAAAGTTTATGCTAACAAATTCATTATCTTCTATTTCTCCTTGTTGCAAATATGTTCAACAAGATAGCTCTGAGTTGTTCTTCCTAATCAATGTTTTAACATCTAGCTCACCCTCTTCCCCACCAATGCTAGTCCTATTACTATTGATTTCAGTATTCACACTACAGAAAATTTTCTTTTCCAAAGATGGCCACAACAATATCTCTCATTCCATGTGTTTGTTCTTCTGCAATGTTACTTTGCCATCCTTTTCAAAAGCTAGTCTCTATCCTTCACTCTCCCTTGAATCTATGTGGGCCCTGAGACTGCTTCTATTAATAGAATATGGGGAATTTTCCATAGATATAGATTCATTGTTTCTTTGTCTAAAAAGGTATAAAATCTCCCTGCTCTGGTCACGTCTTAGGTCTTATTGATATGAGACCTCCATGCACATAAATGAAATTTACTGTGCCATCATGGTAGTTTGAATCACTTTTATGGGGCATTTCTTCTAGGTTTCCTCTGGCAAATCATCTTGCTTTGCCTGGTTCTGAGTCCATATTTAGTTTATCTCAGGGCCTTCCCATGTATGCATGTGCATCTCTAAGCAAAGATAAATTCTTGTGAAGAGGCCTATGGGTGGGTTGACATCACCTACTATGGGGTGTCACCCCCTCCTTTTTGACTTTCAAGGTAGGTCTCCTTGACTTTGAGAATGAGAAATATGTAGTTTCATATCTGGGCAGGACTTAACTCCTCCTCCTCTTCATCTTGGAGTATTTATCCACAGGGGACAAACTCCAGCTGTTCAGCCTGGGGTCCATCTTCCTCCTGCCTCAATTTCTACTTAACACCAAACAAAAGTCCCATGATCCCACATTCACCTCCAATTGCCATACTATGTATATATTCTCCTTTACAGCAAAGTTGCCTAATGCATCTCCACTTGCTGTCTCTTATTCTCTCCATTCTCAAATGCTAACGAAGCTGTCAATTTCACTCTACCAAAGTTAGTTTTGTTAAGGTTATCGGCAACTGCTGCTGCTGCTGTTCAGTTGTTCAGTTGAGCCTGACTCTTTGCAGCCCCATGGACTGCAGCACGCCAGGCTTCCCTGTCTTTCACTATCCCTCGGAGTTGGCTCAAACTCATGTCCATTGAGTCGATAATGCCATCCAACCATCTCATCCTCTGTTGTCCCCTTCTCCTCTTACCCTCAATCTTTCCCAGAATCAAGGTCTTTTCCAATAAATCAACTCTTCAAATCAGGTGGCCAAAGTTTTAGAGCTTCAGTATCAGTCCTTCCAATAAATATTCAGGATTGATTTCCTTAAGGATTGATTGGTTTGATCTCCTTGCTGTCCAGGGACTCTCAAGAATCTTCTCCAGCACCAGAAGAGGAAAACATTATTTCTTCAACATGCAGCCTTCTTTATGGTCCAACTCGCACATCCGTACATGACTACTAGAAAAACCATAGCTTTGACTAGACGGAACTTTGTTGGCAAAGTAATGTCTCTGCTTTTGAATATGCTGTCTAGGTTTGTCATAGCTTTTCTTCCAAGAGCAAATGTCTTTTAATTCCATGGCTTCAGTCATTGTCCACAGTGATTTTAGAGTCAAAGAAAATAAAGTCTGTCACTGCTTCCATTGTTTCCCCATGTATTTGCCATGAAGTGATGGAGCCGGATGCCATAATCTTTGTTTCTTGAATGTTGAGTTTTAAGCCAGCTTTTTTATTCTCCTTTTTCACCTTCATCAAGAGACTCTTTAGTTCCTCTTTATTTTCTGCCATTTGGATGGTGTCACCTGCATTCAGTTCAGTTCAGTCGCTCAGTAGTGTCTGACTCTTTGCGACCCCATGAATCGCAGCACGCCAGGCCTCCCTGTTCATCACCATCTCTCGGAGTTCACTCAGACTCACGTACATCGAGTCCATGATGCCATCCAGCCATCTCATCCTCGGTCGTCCCCTTCTCCTCCTGCCCCCAATCCCTCCCAGCATCAGAGTCTTTTCCAATGAGTCAACTCTTCGCATGAGGTGGCCAAAGTACTGGAGTTTCAGCTTTAGCATCATTCCCTCCAAAGAAATCCCAGGGTTGATCTCCTTCACAATGGACTGGTTGGATCTCCTTGTAGTCCAAGGGACTCTCAAGAGTCTTCTCCAACACCACGGTTCAAAAGTATCAATTCTTTGGCGCTCAGCCTTCTTCCCAGTCCAACTCTCACATCCATACATGACCACAGGAAAAACCATAGCCTTGACTAGATGGACCTTAGTCGGCAAAGTAATGTCTCTGCTTTTGAAAATGTTATCTAGGTTGGACATAACTTTTCTTCCAAGGAGTAAACGACTTCTAATTTCATGGCTGCAGTCACCATCTGCCTATCTGAGGTTAATGATATTTCTCCCAGCAATCTTGATGATAATGTTTATATCAACCATCAACTTAAAAAACAAAAAAACCTCAGAGTATGAAAATAATTTTGCATGTATTTATTTAACTCTTCTTTAAATAGAAGCATAAATAAATGAATGATGACTATCATAATTAAGTACTGTTAACACCTTGGTGAATAGTACAAATGAATAAAATTCTTCACTCCACTCACTGTATCTCCACTTCTGTAGGTTTCCTTCAGCAGTAGGTGTAATTGAACTTAACCAGTATACACATCCTTCCTGGGATGTTCTAAAAATACATTCTTCTTTGATTTACTAAAATAAATTGCTCAAGTGTAGCAAACATGAACATAATTAGCTCTAGAAAGAGATTTTCCTGTATGTCCTAAGAAGAAGAAAAAAGGAACTGAGATATGGATCCAAAAAAAGCTAAGGAAAGAGTGGGTGAGCTGAGTTTAGGTTAACAAAAAAAAAAAAAAACAGAAAGCAGAAGTTAGAGACAAGGAAGGAAGATAATTATGTCATAGCACTATTTTTTTTAAATTAATTTTAAAAGAAAAAATAACTTTTGTTTCCATCGTATGTGCCAACATCATGTGAAATTGTGTTATACACAGAATGCAATGACAGTACAAGTTAAATAAAGAGTTGATTGAATTCATCACTGTGAACTCAGCACTTTGATATCCAAGTAAGGGCTAAAAATATTAGGCTGTCAAAAATCCTCAAGTTGAAGAGTCTAGGTTGGAAATGAGGCCTTGAGACTCCCCTATTACCACCACATGTGACCTTTGGGCTAAGATATCATTGATTAGCATACTATAGGAGGTAAGGAATATTCTATTTGAATCCAGACCACTAATCATTTCAAGGTGATCATGAGTCAAGGGAACATAATAACTCCACATGCATCAAACAGTATCACCCAGTTCCTTTACCTTTGCTGCTCCTCTAATCCTAAAGAGATGATCTGAATAAATGAGGACAGTAGCTTTTATTCACACCAATTAAAAAAGAAACAAGTTATATTCATTACTTTCTGTGAAAAAAAAATTAGCAGGAATCAGCTCACTATTATTATAAGTTTTACTGCTGTGGACAACTTTCCACAAGATGATTTGTCAAAGGAATTGATAAAACTACAGTATTTCCCACATTTTCTCATAAGGTCCATTTCTAGCTCATCAGAAAAATTAATGGAAATAATGAGATTCAAGTTAAAATACCACCTTTACACACATATCAAAAGCAAAGTCAAAAAATAATAAATTGACTAAGAAACATTGATAAATAAAATAATATCCTAAAAACCAATTTAAAAAGTCATTCACATACACACACACACATACACACAGAGTTAAAAAATGGGAAAAAGATGGGAAGAATGAATATAAAATGTTTCTTAAATAGAAGAAAAGATATTTATAATCACTCATAAAAAGAGATGCAATTTATACATTTACTGAAAAGAGTTTTTACCTGGTGGTAAAAACTTTTTGCCTGATAGTAGGAATATACATTTGTAAAGTTCCTAGGAAGGGCAATTGAGGAAATTTATCTTTAAGATATTAGCCTGATGCCATTTATTATGATCATATTTGTAATAGAAAATTTGTGAACAGCATATGTGTCCATTAATTATTTTTTAACCATTAAAAAAAAAGAGGATTAAAAAAAAACATTTGTTAAAATTTGATATCCATTCATGATTTTTAAAAGAAACTCTCAGAAAATTAGGAGTAGAAGGAGATTTGATGAAGGGCATTGGCTTAATCAGAGTTCTCCAAGAGAAAAATGTAGATTATAGGATATATCCAATAGGATATAGATAGATTAGATGCAGATATAAATAGATATAAGAAGAGATTTATTCATAGGAATTGACTCAAACAGTTATGGAGGCTGAGAAGTTCCACAATCTGCTGTCCACAAAGCAAATAAACCCAGAAAATAGATGGTGCAATTCTGTCCAGTTTCAAAGTCCTGAAAATTTGGAGCCAGTGGTGTAAATTAGTTCTGATCTGAATCCCAAAGCCCCAAAACCAGGAGTGGCACTGTCTGATGAGAGATGATGGATGTCTCAGGTTGAGTAGACTGGCCTGCCTTTTGTTCTATCCACACACTCAATGGGTTGGATGATGCCCACCAGCATTAGTGAGAACTATCTTGACTCAGTCTCCTAATTCAAATGCTAACCTCTTCTGAAGATACTCTTACACACATACCCAGAAATAAGGTTTACCAGCTATGTGTACATCTCTTACCATGGTCAAGTTAACACATAAAGTTAACCATCATAGGCACCTACAAGCTTAGAGCTTGTAGAAAAATCTTAGAGCTAATACCATTTACTGGTAAAATATTAAATTTGTTTTCCCTAAGATCAGGAACAAAGCAAGAATGGTCACCTCACCACTCCATTCAACATTGTACTAAAGGCCCCATTCAGTGCAATAAGGTAACAAAAAAGAGAGTAAAAGGCATCCAGATTGGAAAGGAAGAGATAAAACTGACTACCAAGAGTAAGTTCAATTACAAAATGTTACAGAATTATAGGCACAAATTCAGAAACCTTTGATTTTTGAAGGGAGATAGAGAAGGGTTTTTACATGATGCAAAATAACCAACTTTATTAAAAATTTTTCAGCTTTTCAGTAAAGTTTGTCAGTTGTGCTGTTGGAATAAAAGTGTTTGTACTGCCTACAAACTCTGCTTTTGGCGTGGGCACAGAAATATATAAAATATAGTTGTATAAACATATAATATCTCATATCTACTTACTCTTTACTGTCTGTCAGTTTTGTGCTAAGTCTTTAATGCACATAGACTGATTTAATATTTACAAGAAATGTATGGATAAAGTTCCCTTAGTATTTATATTTCTTCTTTTTTTTAATTTGTCTGCACTGGGTCTTAGTTGCAGCAGTCAGGATCTTCACTGTGGAATGTGGGTCCTAGTTTCCTGACCAGAGATCGAACCTGGGCTCCCTACATTGGGCGCTTGAAATCTTAACCACTAGACAACCAGGGAAGTGCCTATTATCTGTATTTGATGAATGAGAAAATCAAGACACAGAAAAATTAAATAACTAGGTTGAGGTGATGTGTTTAGTAAGTAGAAAGTTGGTATTTTGTAGAACAGCAATCAATAACAAGGCTACAAAGAACAGAGTTTCATGTGTGGTCTTAGGAACTGCAATTTGGAAGACACAGATTTGGGTAAAACCAAGAGTGTACAAGGAAGAAAAACAGTCCGGGAGTTTATAAAGGCAAAAGGCAATGACTGTTAAAGTTACAAGAGTTATGACTGATTCTGATGCAAGCCTCTCAGCTCCATTTTATAGAGCTTTCTTAGCAATATCCATTCCAAAACTGTGATTTTTCCATCACAATTCCAAGCTCACGCTAGTGCCCTCCACACGGGTGAAGTCCATGGATGAAGGCAATAGGGTCATTGCTGAAGGTGTGGACTGGGCTCTAACACAGAAGGGACAAAGGGGCTGGGAGAAGTGTTGAAGGAATTTAGAGAATTCCTTCAGCAGTTGAAGGAATTTAGAGACTTCTGGCAAAAAATAAGGGCTCTAGCGTGAGGTTGGAATTATGATGGAAAAATCACAGTTTTGGAATGGATATTGCTAAGAAAGCTCTATAAAATGGAACTGAGAGGCTTGCATCAGAATCAGTCATAACTCTTGTAACTTTAACAGTCATATGCCTTTTGCCTTTGTAAACTCCTGGCTTTTTCTTCCTTGTACACTCTTGGTTTTACCCAAATCTTTGTCTTCCAAATTGCAGTTCCTAAGACCACACATGAAGCTCTGTTCTTTGTAGCCTTGTTATTGATTGCTGTTCTACAAAATACCAACTTTCTACTTACTAAACGCATCACCTCAACCTAGTTATGGTGGGGTAAGAAATAGCAGCCAATGAGGGTAAAAGGTTGGGAAATCTGTGAAAACCTTAATTAACATAGCAAAGAGAGTGAGAAAAAAATAGTCTGGGGTTGAACAGAGAGGCCTAGCAGAGGGAAATAGAACTTAATTTAGAACTTAATTACCACTGGAATGTTTCTTCTGAGAAGGGCATACCCCCTTTTCTGGAGAAAAAAATAAATTAGCATAACAATGCTATTGATGCTGGGTAGCTGTTATAAAGGGGTAAAAGTATTAGGGGAATCATTGGCTAAAACTGTCCCCAACTCCCTCACTCCCTCATTCCACCCCTCACCCTTAGCCAAGCCCAATAGTAGCCACTTGAATGAGTTATCTTACAACAGGCGGTCCTGGTAAGGAACATGGAACTATTATAACAAGCTACCACCAGCCAGAAGAATTCAGGAAATATCAAAAGGAGAGAGGAGATGCCTGTCCATATATTCTACCAACCTCCCAGAATCCTTCTTGCTGGAATCCATCTTGGCTGAGAGATGTTTGTGCTACCAGGAAGGACTCTAAGTCAGAGTGATTGGCCAGAGACAACCTGGAAAATAACCCCATGACTATAAAACCTGGGACTGCAAGCCATGTAACAGAGCAGTTCTGAGTTCTCTTACCCTGCTGCTCTGCACTTGGGCGCCCCTTCCCAATAAAATCTGTTGCTTTGTCTGCTCATGGGTCTCCTCAGACAATTCATTTCCAAATATTAGACAATTTGAAAGATTGTCTAACAATCTTCAGACCCTAGAGGAAGTCCCCATTCCTGCAACAAAAGGAGTCTATTGCCTGAATTTAAACACAAATTACACAAAAAAGCCTCAATCTCTCAGTCAGTTCCCCTTCTTTCTTCTGACAGGTCACACTTTCCATCAATAATTGAAATGGGAAATGGTGGTTCACTTTCCTGTGTTTCTCGCTTGACTGTGATAAGCAAGAACAGATCCTACTTCTTTTCTACAAATATGTGTTTTGAGATATTTATCCCTCCCCTCCCCTCCAACACATTAATGATTTAAATACATTTATAGTGCCATTAAAAACTGGTAGGGACTCAGTGCTATCCTTTCATCTTGCAAATGAGAAAACTGAGACTTCCAGGAGTGAAGTGACTTCCTCAGGGTCACACAGTAAATTAAGGGATTCCAGATGAATGTGAAGTTACTCTCTACCCAATTCTACCAAAATACATCCTAGTGTTCACATTGTCCCCTGGCTGCTCCTCATTGTGCTGATACGAATGTGCATGTGTGCACACACACACACTTCCAACTGAAACAAGAAGGGAGGGGCATGGCACAACCTTTAAAAGTGTCAGGCAAGTGTATGCTCCTTGGTTTTTGTCTCGTCACAACAAAGATTCGGAGTGACAGACATTAAAGCCCCCTCCACGTGTCTCAGCTCTCGGGTCTTAGACAGACTGTGTTATAGCTCTCAGGTCTCAAACAGACCATGTTATAGCTCTTAGACAAATCAATGTTACAGCTCAGTGTTACAGCTCTATTTTATTTAGAAGTTAGCAGGAAAATCCATCTTTGAGGCGTGAGGGGACGTCGATCCAAAGACGCGAAAAGAAGAGCGCCCCAGAGCGCGGGAAAGAAAGAGAGAGAGCTAGCTTTCTCTCTACTTTTTAAATATTTTTTTCTTTCCCCTGGGCCTGCCCTATGCAAATTGTGCTTAGTCAGGAGTGCTGTTCTACCTGAAGTCCTCACTCCGGTCCTCAGAGTGAGGACCTTCCTCTGTTCTATTTTTGCTGGCTTTTCCCTTCCTTGTCTTTTAGCCACCGCCATTTTGGACTCCTTTTCCCTATTCTAACTACGTAACAAAAGAATAACACAAACAAAGGACGTGACAAAAACTGGTTAGAACCAACTGGGTCCAAGATGACAGGCAAGTCAACTTCCAGGGGAACTTGAACCTCAGTGTACACTTATTGTAATATATCAGCACACTAAATGACACACCCACAGGCACCATGACAGTACTGGCCAACCACCAAAGATCAAGAAGTGGGTTGTGTCCCAATTCCTGAAAATCCCTGCCCCTTATCTAAGATAGTTGGAATAATCTTCCTACTCATTCGCTTATGAAATTATCCACCCCTATAAAAACTGACCACCCTCCACCCTGGTGGTACTCTTGCCTTTGAGATGCCCCATGCTCTGTCAGTGGAGTGTTGTTATTATTGAGTCACTAAGTCATGTCCGATTCTTTGAGACCCCATGGATTATAGCCAACCAGGCTCTTCTGTCCATGGGATTTCCCAGGCAAGAATATTGGAGTGGGTTGCATTTCCTTCTCCAGGAGATCTTCGCAACCCAGGGATTAAACCCATGTCTCCTGCATTGGCAGGCAGATTCTTTACCATTGAGCCATCAATGAAGCCCTTGTGGACTGTGTATCTGAACCTATCTTCTCTTACTTTACTATGGCTTGCTCTTGAATTCTTTCCTGCGCAAAGTCAAGAAATCACACTTGGCGGCCATCCCAGGGACTTGCTTGAAAATTGGTGTGTGACCATCCTCTCCAGCCCCACTTTCTTTCCTACACAAAATTAGTTAATTGAAAAGAAGGACAATATATCAAGCCACTTCTTTCCACCTATGATGTCTTTGGTGGAGACTAAATTCTCCATGGCTTTTAATTCTTTCCTCGTTTTCTGCTAATTGCTTTACAGTTTTCACATGAAACAGTGAAGAAAAAGTGTAACTAATGCAGATTAAACCTAAAAGTAAGTTGTGACTGTTGCCATTACTTTGTGAATAACACAAAGAATTGAGGAATATTTTTCCAGTATTTAAAAACTGTTATCTGATTTGGCAAAAATGTCCTTGTGTCATTAGAGAAACAAGTGAAATTTTGACATACATCATTATTTCACTTTCATCTTACTTGTTAGAATAAAGGAAAATATCAACAAATATTTATGGCAGAAGTACATGTAGAGAGATTGCTAAGTATTTACAAGGGTAGCTCAGACGGTAAAGCATATGCCTGCAATGCAGAAGACCTGAGTTTGATTCCTAGTTCAGGAAGATTCCCTGGAGAAGGAAATGGCAAGCCACTCCAGTCTTCTTGCCTGGAGAATTCCACGGACAGAGGAAGCTTGAGGGCTATAGTCCACGTGGTCACAAAGAATCAGACATGATTCAGCAACTAACACTACTATTTCTAACCTAAGATCTGAGAACTTAGGTCTCCTAGGTATGGATATCTAATGTATGTCCTCTCCTGTTTGATTCTAATAACGTAAGAAGCAAGTCCTAAATCTACTTAGATGTGAAAATGGGATTCAGAGAAGTTAAATGATTAGGCCAAATGCATAAGGAATAGAGTTGGATTTTAGAATACAGGTTGCCTAAAATATTTTTCCTGCCAGTCTGGTGCACCACATGTTACACCAGTGATTCACACATTTTTTGGTTTGTTATATTCTTTCAGAATCTGATGAGTGCTATGGTCCACCTCACAGAAAAGTGTAAGTTCTCATCTATTTACTTCTTGAACTGTGTGACCTTGAGCAAGTCATTTAACCTAGCTGGATCTGAACTCTAGCAGCTTTGACCTGCATGGGCTAGAAGCAGGATTTTGATTCCCTGGCCAGAGACTGAAGTCAGGTCACAGCTGTAAGCGTGCTGAATCCTAGCCGCTAGACCACCAGCAAAAGTGATCCTGGTCTGTGGGCCTTGTAGAAATGAATTTCCACAAAAAACCAGAAACTAGTGAAACAAGTAAAGTGTTTATTAGGAGGCAAAAAGTATATGTGGATAGACTCACGTGAGCAGTTCAGAGAGAGAGTTATACCCTCATGGTATGAAACGCTTATATGGAGCAATATCTTCGGGGTTTCCTCTGTCCAATCATCTTGCTTTGTCTGGTTCTGAGTACATGCTTGGTTTATCTCGTTCCTCCACTATGTGTGTGCACACATCTCTTAGCCAAGATAGATTCTAGTGAAAAGGACTATGGGTGAATTCTAGTGACGAAACCCATCTATCTCCTGCCTCATTTCCATTGTAGTGGTAGGGGAGGGTGTGGTTTCCCCAAATCCAAGCAATTCTCTAGCACTTGCCAGGTATCTTACAGTTCAGTTCAATCTTGACATTATTTACCTGGCCATAGCCTCAGATCCCACAAGTGAAGGGTTCAGTCCTATAACTTCAAATGTAAATCACAAGCCTAGGTTGCTACCTGTCTTTCTGACTGACTGGCTGCAAGTTGAAAATTTCTGTGACCTCCTCCTTGGGTTCAACTAATTTGCTGGAGTCATTAATAGAATTCATAGAGACATTTTACTTACTAGATAACTGGCATATTATAAAATGATATAACTCAGGAACAGGTTGATGGAATAAATGCATAGGGCAAGGTGTGGGGAAAGGGCCTGAAGCTCCCATGACTTCTCTGAGCATACCACTCTCTCCAAATCTCTGCTTGTTCACCATCTCATAAGATCTTGAACTTCATCCTTTTGGGTTTGTATAGAGGCTTCATTTCTTACATATGATTGATAAAATTATAGGCCATTGGCAATTGAATTCAATTTCTAGTCCTTGTCTCCTCTCAGAAGGTTTCAAGGAAGGGGGCGGGGGGTGGGGGGCAAGTGGTTGGAGGAATTGAAAGTTTTCAGCACTCAAACCACCTTGTTGGCTCCACTGGAAACCAGCACTCATCCTCACATTAACATAACAAAAAACATCTTCCCTACAAAATTCCAAGTATTTTAGGAACTCTGTGCCAGGAATGGAATCAAAGACCAAATATTTCTTTCCTAGACTAAATCACAATATCACAGCATTTTTGAAATTTTTAGTTTTAGCAGAACCCTTTCTTCAAATGAAATCACACATGTAGAACTATTATAAGAAGTATATGAACTATTATCAGAAATATGTGTGTATATTTTATGCCATCCCAAAATATGCCTATTTGGTGTATGGATTATTTTGAGCTGGTTATTTTTAAGGAATAGCAGACACAGGGAAAGCTCTGAAAACTGAGTATAAATAACCATTTTGTAAGGGAAATTTACATTTACAAGGGCAACTTTTACTTGTAAGGGTGTTTCCCTCTCAGTTCCCTGAAGAGGAAGATGACAAACATTTTAGAAACTCTTATCAATGGGAGAAGATCATTTAAGCACCAACTAAAATCTGCATTAGAGCCATACCCTTCTTTGCTGTGCTTTGTATGATAACCTCCCATAGCTAGCTACTCCCCTAACCCCACCCCACCTCAACCTTTTCTTTTGTCTTGTGGACAAGGAATGTTCCCTGCTACTCCAGTAAATAAAGAATTTTGCCCACAATTGCATTTCTACAAAGATCAAGTCATCAGTCTCTAGTTGCCCTGATGGTGGATTCTGAGAGAAATTCAGGATGGAGAAAAGCAGGAAGAATTTTGTGCTTTGGATACTGATCCTCAGACAGTTTAGTTGTATATCTAAGGGATACTTTCAATGAACCCAAACTCTTGTATCTTCTCATAACACTAAAATCATTAACTTGAGATGCCTGTTCTTTGTGATTAGCAGGGGAAACAGTGGAAACAGTGTCAGACTTTATTTTTTTGGGCTCCAAAATCACTGCTGATGGTGACTGCAGCCATGAAATTAGAAGACGCTTACTCCTTGGAAGAAAAGTTATGTCCAACCTAGATAGCATATTCAAAAGCAGAGACATTACTTTGCTGACTAAGGTCCGTCTAGTCAAGGCTATGGTTTTTCCAGTAGTCATGTATG
>SJYT01012914.1:1990-31242 GCA_006410635.1 Cephalophus harveyi
GGGAGTTGGTGATGGACAGGGAGGCCTGGCGTGCTGCAATTTATGGGGTTGCAAAGAGTCAGACACAACTGAGCGACTGGACTGAACTGAACTGACAGCCACTTAGCATAAATCTCTGACGAATCTATGACTACTAATACGCGGGAAAAACTCCAAATAGTCCTATTGTGGCTATTTGGGAAATTGAGTTTCACAGATTAAATTCAGCCAAGTTATATTTCTTAGAAAATAAAATTCAAAAAATAATTATCAGTGAGTCATAAAATCATCTATGCTATGCTAAGTCACTTCAGTCGTGTCCGACTCTGTGCGACCCCATAGACGGCAGCGCACCAGGGTCCCCCATCCCTGGGATTCTCCAGGCAAGAATACTGGAGTGGGTTGCCATTGCCTTCTCCAAAATCATCTATAGTTTCTAAGAAATACTAGTTGCAATGTCCAAGACAAGAGAGTAAACAGCATAGCTCCAGTCTGAGCGCCAGCAGGTTTGCACTCACTTTCACAATCAGAAAGAGATGATATTTCCATTTGAGTCTAAGGGCAAAAGTCCAAAGTTTAGGGTGGTTTATGCAGAAGGAGCTCCTTCTTACTCATAGGAGGGTTAGCTGTTTCATATTGATATTACTAAGGCCCTGAACTGACTGCATGAGACCCACCCAAATGAAGGATGGCAATCCATTCTTTCTCAACTTACCGATTCAAATATTAGTCACAACTAGAAATACCGTGAAAGACAACTCTAGAATAATGCATGACCAAATGTCTGGGCACTCATGGCTCAGTCAAGTTGAAACATAAAATTAACCATCATAAATTCATCCTTAACATGATGCTAACATGATTGCATCCTGTGTGCATGCATGCTAAGTCACTTCAGTTGTGTCCAACTCTGTGACAGAACTGTTGTCCACCAAGCTGCTCTATCTGTGGGGATCTCCAGGCAAGAATCCTGGAGTAGGTTCCTCCTCCAGGGCATCTTCCTTATCCAGAGATCAAACACCCCTCTCTGCAATGACAGGTGGATTCTTTACCATTGTGTAACCTGGGAAGCCCTGACACACACATGCACACACACAAAAACACATTTGTAACAAAATAGGAGTCACAAAATTCATGACAGTTACAGTCTCTATTTCTGTTACTTGTTACTTGATCATAGCTGGTAATTACCTACTACAGTTTTCCACTACCCATTCTGATTTACCTTTGCCTTCAGCAAGCGTCTCCACCTGAATGTGATTCTTTAGCTGGTGAGTGACCTAAACTTTCATTCGTGGAGAGTTTGGGTCACTACTCATCCTTCCTGGAATAGATTTTTGTAGTTTTTCATTGACTTTTACCACAGGGCATGGTAAATGGTAATACTAAAAGACTCCCTAAAAGATCTCCTGTGTCCTAGATATATTCTTCCTTTTCTCCATTGTGCAGTAAGAGTCCAATTTCTCCTTGGTAGTCAGGAACAATCATCTAAAACAATATAGCAATTTGTTTCTTTGCCTGTTGATTCAGAGGCCTAGGAATTCAAAGTGACCATGTGGAAGTGTTCACTTCCAGTTCAAGGGAATCTAAACTGGTGGACACATTTACCACTTCAGTACTAAGTCTTCTAGGCCAGTAGAGCATAGGTTGTGGAAAGAAATGAAAACTTTGCTATAAGTCACTGGGGGTAAAATTGAGCGATGCCACTTGTATTTCGACCCCTTGATTCCTAGGTCTGTGAATCCTAGCTATGAGAGAAACAGCACCATATATTAAATGCTTATTTCTGGGTGGGATGATAATGATAAGGTGTGCTGGTGATGCTTTATGCATTGAGCCTGGTTTGATTNGGGTAAAATTGAGCGATGCCACTTGTATTTCGACCCCTTGATTCCTAGGTCTGTGAATCCTAGCTATGAGAGAAACAGCACCATATATTAAATGCTTATTTCTGGGTGGGATGATAATGATAAGGTGTGCTGGTGATGCTTTATGCATTGAGCCTGGTTTGATTACATGAGTCTTTTTGTTTTTTTTTCTGCTATACTGAGATATTACTTGAGTGTTTTTGGACTGTAATCATTCTTCAAGCTATAAAGTTTTAATTTTGTCCACTCATGTTAAACTTCTTAAAACATTTTGTAATCAAATACAAAATCAAAAATAATCAAATAAGTAAGCAGAAATATATTTAAAATAGAAGTACATGGAGAAAAGTCTTGTCAGTTATTAAAATGTTCTATAAACATACCATGATTTTATAGGGTTGAACTGGTATGATACTGTTAAGAGAAAGACAGAACATAGATAAAGAATAGAAATTGTGAATATTATTAGATAAGATAGAAAGGTAAAATATATATCATGGGAACGCAGAAAAGGCCTCTATAAGAGAAATACAAACTCAGAAGCAAATGATAGAACAACTGCATTTGAAAATGTCAGAATAAATAGGTTTAAAAGACTATGATATATATCATGGGAACATAGAAAAGGCCTCTATAAGAAGAACACAAACCCAGAAAAATGACATAATGACTACATTTGAAAATGTCTGAATAAACAGATTTTTAAAACTATAGACAAATTAGAATTATTTGTAAAATATGTGATAAATATCTAAAATATTACCACTCAACAAGTTATTTATTGCCTAATCACCAACTCAACGTGAGTTTGAGTGAACTCCGGGAGTTGGTGATGGACAGGGAGGCCTAACGTGCTGCGATTGATGGGGTCACAAAGAGTCGGACACGACTGAGTGACTGAACTGAACTGAATAGAAAAATATTTCATAATACAAATTTTACAGTAAAATACAAATATCTTGAATATAAATGCTCAATTTGATTCATGATCAGAGTTTCTAACTCTGTTTTTTAACTTTACAGTAAGCATGCATTTACCTCATGAGAAAAAACAAAGCTATCTATAAAAACAATTTTTATTTTTAGAATTACAACTTAAGTCTTGCTATGCATGGAAAAATTTTTCACCAAAATTTGCTATTAGGTTGGTACAAACATAATTACACTTTTGGACTTTGAATTTTTGATCATTATAACACTCTTAAAATAAACAGCAAGTAATAAGTCATTAGCAAAAAAAAATAAAATGAGAAGTGTACATTAAAATGATGTGTAGTATAACCAAATTTATTTAGAATGTATTCCAATATTAAGTGGAAAATTTTAACAATGCAAAAACCACAATAATTTCTGCACCAACCTAAGATTATGTTTAACAGTTTCTAAAAAACTTCTTCAGAATCCTATCAGGGATTTTCACAGTGTGAAAAAAAATCTCTCAATTATAAACAAAAAGGTCTTATATAGTCTTAATTGCAAGTAAAAGGATAGCATTAAAGAGTTTTTCTGTTCCCAAAGTATAAACTTTTCCACTCTTCTTTCTGCCTTCAAAATAATACAAGTAATGACTTCTTGTACATTTCAACATTTTCCTTATACCTTTAACTGTATTTTGCCATTTTCAAGGCTGTCATGGGTCAAAGTTTCAGCCATTTCTTTCTGTCATTTTCTACTTTCTGTTACTCCAAGAAATAGTGTGCTATTCTGAATATAGATTGGGAACTATCATTCTTCATTCTCTGCTAAAATCTAATTTCAGGCTTATATTATCAAAACTACTATGAAAACATCAATTTGTTATCAAATAACTGTGTATGTTTCATAGCACTAGAAAAATAGTGGCAATCACTCCTAAATTTATCTTAAAAGTTAAATGGAATTATGCATAAAGCCATAATGTTTTCATATTAGGATGAATCAGGGAAAGGTAAACTGTAAAGGCCATTATGAGGAGAGGGGCTATTACATTTTTAGGAGATGATTCTTATTTCATGATGTGAAAATAAGACTTAAAATGTCTTGTGAACCTTTTTAATTATAGTAAATGTCTTTACTTGTATTACAGCCCTCATAAAAGATAAGGCAACTCCTAGGAATGTTTATATTTGCCTTTTTTTTTTTTTTACTTTGAAAAATGTCAGGTCTACAGAAAAGTTGTATGAAAAGTCTTATTTTAATGACACACACTTACTCCTTAGTAGGATTCACCAATTGTTAACTTTTTAGCACATTTGTCTTCTCTTCTCTTTCACTAAGTATTTAAAAGTAAATCACTGACATTACGGTACTCATTTCTAAATATTTTGTTATCTTCCTCATAAAATCAAGAACACCTACGTAACCAGTTTCATTTTCAACACAAGAAACATCTTTGATACTGTAATTTATATAAAATACAATCCAGAGAGGAGGAGATCAAGATGGTAGAGTAGGACTCTGATCTCATCTTCCTCCATGAACACATCAAAAATACATGTACATCCTGAAAACTAAATGGAAACTAAATGGAGGCAGTATCAATTATGAATTGGCACTTGCCAAGGAAATTTGCCATCACAGAGTCAGGTAGGAAAGGAAGAGACGTGATCAGGTCAGGACCTGTGCCCCCAGGAGGGGAAATGGAAGAGGTAGGTAATTATACAGGAGATCCTCCCTGGGGAGTGAGTGGTTAAAACTGCATATTGTGTAGTCCAGCTCTCGGGTCTGATCCTGGGAGGGCAAGTCACCTTATTTGGTTTGAAAACCAATGGGACTGATAGCAGGGCTATAAGATGTGTAGATTCCTCTCATGAGGAACATGTACTTACTTGCTTACTCCTGCAACAAGGCAGAAGAAATAGATTGAAATGCCGGTGAACTTGGCCAGTTTTCTGTGACTATCTTAGCACATATTCCAGCCAAGCCGTCTTTCCAGGCCCTCTTGCTCCACAGAGCAGCCCCACACTAGAGTGATGGCTGACATGGCCAAGGAGAGGGAGCAGTTGAAAGAGATAGAGCCAGCTCTGATCCAGCACATCATCTGAATGGGGTCATGACAACCACTTTGAAAAGCCTTGACTAGTTCAGGAACCACCTCAACATGTGCCCTGATCCACACCAGGCACACACTTCAGCCCCTCTTTCTCCAGCACTGCTCCCCTCTAGGGATAAGGTGCCAATGCTGGGAGCAGGGATAGCACATACATAGAAAAAGAACCAAGGTGGACCTGAATCTTAGGGCTTCTGCTCCAGCAACATGGGACTTGACTTGCCCCCAGTAGGGTGGTATGAGCCACTGATCACAGGAGAACCCTGGATCACAACACCCTGGCTCTCCTCCTCCTACCCATAGCTGTCAGCACATTCTGGGGAGAGATATGATTTGTATTTACATCAGATCCAATTCTTCCACCAAAACTGCTGGGCACATGCAGACTCCATAGGGAGGCTCCCACACAAGGACACCATTTCAATACTGGGATAGGTAACTGTTTCACCTAATTTCACAGAGACAGCTGAATTAGTTTCAAGTGAAAGAAAAAATAACTTGGGGAAAAAACTAATGAAAGAGATAAATAATTAACTAGACTAACAGTTCAAAGCATTAGTTAAAAGAATGCTAACTAAACTGAGGTAGCGAATAGATGAACAAGCTGAGAATTTTAACAAGAAATTAGAAAATAACAAAAAGAAATCAGAACTGAAAAACAGAATATCGGAAATGAAATATAGACTAGAAGGAATTAACAGCAGGCTAGGTGATACAAGGTAACATGCATTGATCTGGTAGACAGAGTTAAAAATATCTCCCAATCAGAGAAACAAAAACAAATTTGAAAAATGAGAACAATTTAACAAGCCTCAAAGACAACAGACATCAAGCATAACAACATTCACATTTTAGGAGAACCAGAAGGTGAAAAGAGAAATGTTAAGGGTTAAAAATATATTTGATTAAATTCTGGTTGAAAACTTTCTGAACCTGAAGAAGGAAATATATATCTAGGTACAGGAATCAAAGAGAGTCCCAAACAAAATGAATACAAAGAGACTTGCACCATGACATATAATAGCTAAAATACCAAAAGTTAAAGATAAAGGGAGAATTCTCAAGACAGCAGGAAAACAACAAAGGGCCACATACAAGCAAACCCAAATAAGGCTATCAGCTGATTTTTCTGCAAAAACTTGCATACCAGAAGTGAGAGGCATGATATATATAAAATTATTAAAGGAAAAAAATATTATGAAAAGGAAAATCCTACAATCTAAGACATTCCACTCAGCAAGATTATTATTCGAAATCGAAGGAGAGACAAAGAACTTCTCAGATAAACAAAAGCTAAGAGTTATCAATTCCAGTTCAGTTCAGTTGTTCAGCCATGTCCAACTGTTTGCAACCCCATGGACTGCAGCATGCCAGGCTTCCATGTCCATCACCAACTTGCTAAGTTTACTCAAACGCGTGTCCATTCTGTCAGTGATGGCATCCATCCATCTCATCCTCTGTCATTCCCTTTTCCTCTGGCCTTCAATCTTTCCCAGCATCATGGTCTTTTCAAATAACTCACGTCTTCACACCAGGTGGCCAAAGTATTGGAGATTCAGCTTCAACATTAGTTCTTCCAAAGAATATTCAGACTGATTTCCTTTAGGATGGGCTGGTTGGATTTCCTTGCTGTCCAAGGGACTCTCAAGAGTCTTCTCAAACACCACAGTTCAAGAGCATCAATTCTTTGGCACTCAGCTTTCTTTATAGTCCAACTCTCACATCCATGCATGAGTACTGGAAAAAACACATCTTTGACTAGATGGACTTTTGTCAGCAAAGTAATGTCTCTTCTTTTTAATATGCTGTCTGCTGCTGCTGCTGCTAAGTCTCTTCAGTCGTGTCCGACTCTGTGCGACCCCATAGACTGTAGCCTACCAGGCTCCTCTGTCCATGGGTTTTCCAGGCAAGAGTACTGGAGTGGGGTGCCATTGCCTTCTCCGAATATGCTGTCTAGGTTGGTCAAAACTTTTCTTCCAAGGAGCAAGTGTCTTTTAATTTCATGGCTGCAGTCACCATCTGTAGTGATTTTGGAGCCCCCCAAAATAGTCTCTCACTGTTTCCATTGTTTCCTCATCTATTTGCCATGAAGTGATAGGACCNTCCTTTGCCTTTTGCTTCTCTTCTTTTCACAGCTATTTGTAAGGCCTCCTCAGGCAACCATTTTGCCTTTTTGCATTTATTTTTCTTGGGGATGGTCTTGATCACTGTCTCCTGTACAATGTCACAAACCTCTGCCCATAGTTCTTCAGGTACTCGGTCTATCAGATCTAATCCCTTGAATCTATTTGTCACTTCCACTGTATAATCATAAGGGATTTGATTTAGGTCATACCTGAATGGTCTAGTGGTTTTCCCTACTTTCTTTAAGTCTGAATTTGGCACTATGGTGTTCATGAATGAGCCATAGTAACCTCCCAGTATTGTTTTTGCTGACTTCAAAGCTTCCCCATCTTTGGCTGCAAAGAATATAGTCAATCTGATTTCATTATTGACCATCTAGTGATATCCATGTGTAAAATCTTCTCTTGTGTTGTGAGAAGAGGGTGTTTCCTATGACCAGTGTGCTCTCTTGGCAAAAATCTGTCAGCCATTGATCCTCTTTGTTTTGTATGCCAAGCTCAAATTTGCCTGTTACACCAGTTATTTCTTGACTTCCTACTTTTGCATTCCAGTCCCTAATAATGAAAAGGACTTCTTTTTTTGGTATTAGCTATAGAAGATCTTGTAGGTCTTCATAGAACCATTCAACTTCAGTGTCTTCAGCATTACTGGTCCGGGCATAGACTTGGATTAATGTATATTGAATGGTTTGCCTTGGAAATGAACAGAGATCATTCTGTCATTTTTGAGATTGCATCCAAGTACTGTATTTTGGACTCTTTTGTTGACTATGATGGCTCATTTCTTCTGAGGGATTCTTGCCCACAGTTGTAGATAAAAAGGTCATCTGAATTAAATTCACCCATTCCAGTCCATTTTAGTTCACTGATTCCTAAAATGTTGAGGTTCACTCTTGCCATCTCCTGTTTGATCACTTTCAATTTGCCTTGATTCATGTACCTAACATTCCAGGTTCCTATCAATGCTAAAATGACCCTAAAAGAAATGTTAAAGGATCTTCTGTAAATGGAAAACAAAAGGCTTCATCAAAAGTAAAACTGTATGGCAAAGGAAAAATCCCACAAGTAAAGATAAACATATTGTAAAGACTGTGGATCAACCACATAAATAAATTAGCATTGTTGGGAAAGTTTGTAAGTTCCTCATTCTGTCTCACTGCAGCTAAATTTAATGCAATTTATTGGTCAATGTTATAGCTCAGTTTTATTTGGCAAGCAAAGGAAAATACATCCTCGAGATGTGAGAGTGGGCTGCCCAAAAGATGCAAAGAGAAGAGAGGCTGAAGGTTCAATTTTGTCTCCTCTTTTTATATGTTTTTTTCTCCTCTCCATGAGCCTGCTCTATGTAAATTTGGCTAGCCAGGAGGGCTGTTTTGTTTCACCTGAGGTTCTCTCTTGGGTCCTCTGACCTTCCTTTGTTCTATTTTCATGGGCTTTTCCCATCTTTGTCTTCTAGCCATTGGCACTTTGGACTCCTTTTTCCTATTCTAACTACCTCACAGTATTAATATTAAAAGGGGAAAATTATAAAAATCATTTATAACTATAATACACAGTTAAATGATAAACATGAGGATATAAAATATGACATCAAAAACAAAAAAACGTAGGAGAAAGGAGTAAACAATTATAGATCTTCAGAATGTGTTTGAAATTATCAATTTAAAACAAGTAGATATATTTATAGGTCAATATATATGAACCCATGGTAACCACAACTCAAAAACTTACAATAAACACAGGAAAACAAGGGAAATAGGAACACCAGTAAACCACTAATGAAAATTACCAAAGCCACAAGGGAAGAAACAAAAAGAACTACAAAAAAAAAAAAAAAAAGTAACAAAATGGCAATAAATACACATCAATAAATAATCACTTTAAATGTCAATGGACTTAATACTCCAATGAAAAGAAATAGAGATTACATTTAAAAATATACAATGTCCATCTATATGTTACTTACAAGAAACTTACTTTAGAATTAAAGACACACAGAGATTGAATATGACGGAATGAAAAAAGATTTTTCATGCCAAGTAGAAATGAAAAGAAAGCTAGGGTAGTAATACAGATATCAGTTTAAATATAAATTTTAAACCAAAATCTATAACAAATGCAAATAAGAGCACTATGTATTGATAAAGGCTTCCCTTTGTGGCTCAGCTGGTAAAGAATCCGCCTGCAATGTGGGAGACCTGGGTTTGATTCCCTGGTTTGGGAAGATCCACTGGAGAAGGGAAAGGCTATCCACACCAGTATTCTGGCCTGGAGAATTCCATGGACTGTATAGTATATGGGGTCACAAAGAGTTGGACATGACTGAGCGACTTCCACTTTAAAAGGAGTCAATGCAAGAAGGGGATATCATGTTCACTAAGGCGATGGCACCCCTCTCCTGTACTCTTGCCTGGAAAATCCCATGGATGGAGGAGCCTGGTAGGCTGCAGTCCATGGGGTCACAAAGAGTCGGATACGACTGAGCGACTTCACTTTCACTTTTCACTTTCATGCACTGGAGAAGGAAATGGCAACCCACTCCAATATTCTTGCCTGGAGAATCCCAGGGACAGGGGAGCCTGGTGGGCTGCCATCTATGGGGTCACACAGAGTTGGACCCAACTGAAGCAACTTAGCAGTAGCAGCAGCAGCAACATATATGTGCCTAATATAGGAGCACATGAATATATAAAACAAATATTAACAGACAAAAAGTGGAAATTGATAATATTACAATGATAGCAGAGGACTTTAATACTTCACTTACATCAATGGACAGATCATCCAGACATGAAATCAAAAAGGAAACGGTAGTTTTAAGTAACACATTAAACCACTTGGACTTAATAAGACAACCTATACCAAAACAGCAGAATATATATATTCCTTTCAAGTGCACATGGAACATTCTCCAGGATAGATCACATGATAGGTCATAAACGTTAAGTTTTAATCACTCAGTCATATCTGACTCTTTGTGACCCCATGGACTGTAGCTCACCTGGCTCCTCTGTCCATGGGAATATCTAGGAAAAAATACTGGA
This sequence comes from Cephalophus harveyi, assembly GCA_006410635.1. Lineage (NCBI taxonomy): Eukaryota > Metazoa > Chordata > Mammalia > Artiodactyla > Bovidae > Cephalophus > Cephalophus harveyi. Next base: position 12,033 of record SJYT01012914.1, read on the forward strand.
TTGGGTTGCCATTTCATTCTCCAGGGATCTTCCTGACCCAGGGACTGAACCCAGGTCTCCAGCAATGCAGGAAAATTCTTTACTGTCTGAGCCAGCAGGGAAGGTGATAAAACAAGTCTTAATAAATTTAACAGGATAGAAATTATATCAGCCTTATTTTCTGACTACAATCATATGAAAATAGAAATCAATTACACAAAGCAAATGGGAAAAATAAGAAACATGTGGAGAATAAACTATATTACTAAAATATCAAAAGGTCAATGAGGAAATAAAAGTAAAATTAGAAAATAGCTCTAGACAAAAAGTTTTCCAAAATTTATGGGATGCAAAGCAAAATGGAAGTTTATAGCAACATGGGCCTAAATCAAGAAAATGAAAAATCTTAAACAACCTAATGTAACATCTTAAGAAATTAGGGGAAAAAACAAAACAAAACCCAAAGTCGGTGAAGGATGGAAAATAATAAAGATCAGAAAGGAAATAAATAAAATAGAGACCTGAAAAGGAACAGAAAATAGCAATGAAACTAAGATTTGGTTTTTTGAAAAGTTCAAGTTAATAAGCCTTGAGTCAAACTCATCAAGAAAAAAATAAATAACTCAAATAAATAAGAAGCAGAAGTAACAACTAATATCCCGGAGATACAGAAAATTATAATAATACTATGAACAGTTATATGTGAAGAAATTGGAAAACCTAATAAATTTCTAGAAACTACAATCTTCCAGGACTGAATCAGGAAGAACTAGACAATCTGAACATAGCAATCAGTAGTAATGAAGTTGGATTTATAATTATAGAAATTATAATTAAAGATAGTCATAGACCAATATCTCTGTTGAATATAGATGCACTGAATTTAACAATATGTAAGAAGCATAATACACCAGGATTTATTCCAGGAATGAAAAATATTTCACTATCTGCAATACAATCAGTGTGCTACACCACACGAAAAAAAAGTAAGGATAACATTAACTTTGATCATCTCAATAGATGTCTGTCTCTTATACACATCTAGATGTGTATAAGAGACAGATGCTTAGCTTATATGTAAGAAGTATAATACACCAGGATTTATTCCAGGAATGAAAAATATTTCACTATCTGCAATACAATCAGTGTGCTACACCACACGAAAAAAAAGTAAGGATAACATTAACTTTGATCATCTCAATAGATGTAGAAAAAGCAAGTGACAAAATTCAACATCTATTCATGATAAAAGCTATCATCTAAATTGGGGCTTCCCTGATAGTTCAGTTGGTAAAGAATCTGCCTGCAATGTAGGAGACAATGTTCGATTCCTGGGTCTGGAAAATCCACTGGAAAAGGGAAAGGCTATCCACTTGAGTATTCTTGGGCTTCCCTGGTGGCTTAGCTGGTAAAGAATCTGCCTGCAATGCGGGAGACCTGGCTTCTATCCCTGGGTTGGGAAGATCTCCTGGCAAAGGAAAAGGCTACCCTCTCCATTATTCTGGCCTAAAGAATTCCATGGACTGTGTAGTCCATGGGTTCGCAAAGAGTCGGACACGACTGAGTGACTTTCACTTTTCACTTCAAAGTTGGTATAGAGGGAACATATCTCAACATAATAAAGGTTATATATGACAAACTCACAGCTAACATCACACTTGAGAGTGAAAAGCTAAAATCTTTTCTTCAAGATCAGGAACAAGAGAAGGATATTCACTCTGACCACTTCTATTTAACATAGTATTGGAAGATTCTGAATTGCCAAAGAAATTTGGAGAAAAATTAACAAAGTTGGAGTTATCATGCTCCCTTACTTCAAACTATACTAAAAACTAGAGGAATCAAAACAATATGATATGAGCACAAAAATAAACATAGAGATCAATGGAAAAGAATACAGAACCCAGAAAAAAATCCATGTACTTATGGTACACTAATCAATGACTAAGGAGGCAACAATATATAAATGGGAAAGAAATAATCTTTTCAATCAGTGGTGCTGGGAAAATTGGAGTGATACATTAAAAAATGAATTTAGAACATTTTCCCACACTGTATATAAAAATAAACTCAAAATGTACTAAAGACCTAAATATAAGCTCAGAAACCATAAAACCCCTAGAAGAAAGCATAGGCAGTACACTCTCTGACACAAATTTTAGCAATATATTTTTGGATCTCTCCTCTCAGGCAAAGGAAGAAAAAGCAAATATAAACAAATGAGACCTAATTAAATTTTAAAGCTTTTGCACAACAAAGGAAATCATGTATGAAATGAAAAGAGAATCTACTTAACAGAAGGTATATTTGCAAATGATATGACCAATAAGGAGTTAATGCCCAAAACATATAATCGGCTCATACAACTCAAAGTCAATAAAACAAACAACCCAATTGAAAAATGAGTAGAAGATCTGAATAGATATATTTTCAAAGAAACAGACAGATAGCCAACAGACTTGAAAAGATGTTAAGCACTGGAGAAATACAAGTCAAATCCACAAGATATCACCTCATACCTATCAGAATGGCTATCATCAAAAAGTCTACAAATAAGAAATATTGGCAAGGACAGAGAAAATAAAACCCTAATACACTGCTGGCAAGAATTTAAATTGGTGCCACCACTATAGAAAATAGTATGGAGTTAAAAGAAAAAAGTAAAAATAGAACTATCATATGATATAGCAATTCCAGTACTAGGCATATATCCAAAGAAAATAAAAACACTAATTTGAAAAGATACATGTACCCCAATGTTGATAGTAACATTACTTTGCCAAAATAGAAGCAACATGTGTCCATCAATAGATAAAGACAATATGATATATGTACGTATATATACCATATATATGTTATATATATAGACACACGCACACACACAATAAAAAATCCTACTTAGAAAATTTAGAAATGCAACAGCCTTTATGGACACAGTAATTAGACAAGATTATTCAAAGAGTACATTTAAAAACAAGGGTTCCCAAATCAAACAACTGAATGGGATATCTATTTTCATTGTTATCCAGAAAACTCCAAAAAACTTCAAGGTTCCAAAATAACTTCATTGACAGATTCATTGCAAAAGGCTAATGAAAAAGTAAAGACATGAGACCCAAAGCAAAACTGAAACGGATGTGATTCCTACGGCTCCCCTCTATCCTCCTCACAAAGTCGGACACAACTGAAGCCACTTAGCAGCAGCAGCACAGTCTACCAATCCTCTCTCTGAATCACCTTTTCACTCTGAAGAGACAAGACCATAAACAAAAGTCCAAGTTTGTGATCCTACAACTGCAACAAGTCCAGAAACCTAAAACAATCCTTAGTCCTCCCCAATATCATCCTCCTAGGAGTCCAACATCAAAACACTAAGCCAGAAATTGCTATCTCACTTACAATAAACTTGCAAATGGACATCAGAATAAAATGTCCTCAAAGGTGGTGCAAATTCTTCCACACCAACTTGAACACCCTATCTACCCTCAAAGGAGGAACACCATTTAGTGCCCCTCCTGGGATGATTACACTCTCAGGGATTCTGTAGTAAATTTATATGAGTTATTACCTGAAACGGCCCAGAGGAAGCTAAAATTAAAATCGATAGAAAACCTAGGAAATTCTGGTAGTTGCCAGGCCTTCATAATCTACTATAAACCCCATTCGCTATGGGGCTTACAGTTTGGGTCCTGATATAACTAGCAGAAGCTGGTGAAAGGTAAAAATTCTTACCTATGTCAACTCTTCTGGATCTCTCTAGTGCCCAGTCGAGAAGGGAAGGTAAAATTTCACATTGTTTCTTAATGGTTATCTATCCTTTTCTCTTCAAGCACCAGCTGTTGTCTTCTTGTTTGTTCCGTTTTGTGTCCCGAGAACTTGACTTGGCTTTCAGTCTGTCTGCAGCATCTAGGTTGTTGATTCTTTGACATGCTGGTGGTTCAACTATCAGGTTGGGAGGCCCCAAAATGTAACCAAACAGAAATGTGGATTGTCATCTCTCTATGGCTAGGGTTTGTCAAATGATGAATCTAAAAAAAAAAAAAAAATTAGCAATGAGTTTGATGCCTTTTATTCAAAGGAAAGCAATCCTCTTGATTTGGGCAAATACAGTGACTCGCAAGCAGTGGGAATGCTGTTCCTACGGGATCTGGGGCAAGACTGAGCTTTACAGAACTTAGAAGAGGCAACAGCGAAACTGGGCTTGATTGGCTAGGAGGTCAATTACCCTTTCAGGCTAGCAGCTTCTACTTCTTAGGGTAAGGTAAACTAGCTGCAGCTGAGTTAGAGATGTGTAATTGGTATTGTTAGGATTCTTTGACAGGTGTTTCTCCTAATTGCAGGCTGACTTAAGTTTAGATTGGTAATGTAGACTGGGCTGCTGAAGCAGCCTCCATTTTGTGGATGCTGATACACAAATTAACTTTATCAGGTACTATTAACTGTTGCCAGCTTTCAGAGAAATTATCTAAGTCTTTCTTCCTTTTGGCTCTTTTTTGGGGAGTAGCTCTGTATCTTGGGAGGGTAATATCATTTGTACCCACTGGCTAGACACCTCTTGTGTCTAAGGGAGTCAGTCATTCATTTCTGCCAGGAATACTTATTCTCTTTGTCCTGGCTGAAACCTATTGAAAGCTGTTTTTTTTGTTTTTTTTTTTTTTTTTTTAAGTAGCTCTAGGGTAAGAAGTTAGCCAAATTGGAAGCTGATATTCAGAACCTGATAGGAACTTTTTCCTCAGGACTTCCCTCCTCAGCTAATGAAACTATATACCCAGAGGGAAAGAAAAATATTCTAAAAAGAAACAGCTCTAAATTGAGAACATGGGAATCTTTTGGTTTCTTAGTTGAATATTCTCTCCCTGATATTAGCAAGTGAATTAAAGATAAATATGATTATCTTAGACCCTTGATAGCATTCAGGTTACAACTCAATTCCTCGATGAATTAAAATCAACTGTCCTATAGAGGACAGCTTGTAAAATTTTCTTAGGAATTGTGCCTTTACAAAAACAGAAAAAGCCTTCCTATTCTTCTTAAGAAGGCCCAAACCTCCCATACTCAAATGCTCATAAGTATTGTAAAAACTCTGAATTTAGGAAACAAAAGTCCTGAGAGGAAACTACACCTTTCCTTTGTGTCTTTGAGATGAAAATGTTCTACCTTATCGTTACAGAAACTGAGGGTTCTCTATTTGAAACACAAACTTCAGTGAGTTAATTCTTACCACAAGGGGGAAAAAAGGAGAGGTTATTTGATTAGTATGTGAATGAAACATCTTGAAAGCTTTCTCTATACTAGTAAAAAGCTTAAGCTATCTGAGCAGGTGAACTTAACTTACTTTTTCTACAAGAAACACAATTTGCATCCAACTGTTCCATATGAAGTGAGTTTAAAAACCCAAGCAAGTTCCTACGAGGTTCTCCCAGATACGAAAGTCTTTCTATGTCTCCAGTCTCTTGTTTGTAGGAAATAGGCTTTATTGAGCCTCCTGTGCCTTCCTAGAGTTCCAAAGGGCAGATTCAAACAGTTGCTAATCAGAGAAGGGAGAGGATGCAGAGACAAGGCAGAAGCAGTCAGGAAACAATAAAAACAATGCAGTGTTGGGAGGTGTTCTAGGAATCCTGTGCTCAGCCTATAACTATCCTCTATCTGGGTGAGGGACCTAGTTCTGCAGAAGAGCTCAAAGAAAGTGTTAGTGCACTCCTTCGGGGGGAACCAAGATTTTGCTTTATGCTTCTCTATTGTGTGATTGTTTTTTCTTTGTTTCTACATTCCCTCCCTTCCCTGATTAGTAACTGTTTGAATCTGCTCTTTGGCACTCAAGGAAGGTCTACCAGCCCGGCTGAAGCCTTTTTCCTACAAAGAATAGGGGGCATGGGAAGGCATCTCTACTCAGGGAGATCCCCACAGGGTCTTCCTGGGACAGACCCCGCCCCCATATTCTCTGCTGTAGTTCCTCTCTGAAGTACCTAGATAATAATAGTATCTTGGGCACATTTCCTGGAAGAATTATCTACTTGATGATCCTGAGCAGATAGCCCCCAGACCTACTGGTGCCTAAGGACTGATAATGTTATCCACCTTCCCCTCCCTCACCTGGCCTTTAAAAGTGGTTTGCTAAACCCATCATGGAGTTTGGGGCTTTTTGAGCCCTAACCTACCAGGAATCAGTGTCTGGCACCATACAATAAACACTGTACTTTCCTCCACCGTAACCTGGTGTTAGTAGACTGGCTTTACTGCATGGGCTAGTGGACACAGCACCCCAGTTTGGTTCAGCACCACAACTCGGTTTCAGTTCCCTCTTTTCTTTGCTTTTTCTCAATCTTCAAGGGAATACATATTAGACAAAAAAAGGAATACAGTAACATTTTGGATAAAGAGGTTAATCATAAACTTGGCAGAGGAACTCAGCTTCAGTTACATTGAGATAGGATAAATGATATTCATTGAATATCTAGATCGTTATGAAATAAGACAAAATCCTCATTCATTATGACCATAACTTCTAACCACTTTTGGCTTAATTTTACAGAAGAATAAAAGATATTAGATTTATTAGTAAATATATCTTGTGCCACATTGAAAAATTTACTGTAAGGAAGGACATACACTTCAAGAAACTATAAAATGTATTTATACATTTGTGAATCCACAGAGAGTTAGTATCAAAGACAGTCTACAACTGTTAGGGGAAGCACACTGATTGAAACCTTCCACCCTGGCCAGGCACCATAGTAACCATTTCCATTAACTGTTTTATGACAGGAGGTCCTGGTAAGGAACACGGAACTAATAAGCCTCCACCAACCGGAAGAGTTCCGGAAAGGTCAAAAGGAGCCACCACAGGTCCAACCACCTCCCAGAATCCTTCTCGCTAGCATCCATCTTGGCTGAGCGATGCGTGCACCACCAGAAAACACTCTGAATTAGAATGATTGGCCAAAGACCACCCGGAAACTAATCCCATCACCACAAAACCCGAGACTGCGAGCCACGCGGCAGAGCTGTTCTCCTGCGTCCCCTTACCCTGCTGCTCTCCACCCGGGTGCCCTTCCCAATAAAATCTCTTGCTTTGTCAGCACGTGTCTTCTCAGACAATCCTTTTCCAAGCGTTAGACAAGAGCCCAGTTTAGGGCCCTGGAAGGGGGTCCCCTTTCCTGCAACACAACTGTTTACTTTGTCATTTTCATTAGTAATTAAGAATGTTAAGGGTTAAAATTCTAATCAATGGAAACTACTTAGAAATGACAAGGGTAAAAGTAAACAGTTTTATATGAAAACTAGTTAAGGAAAGTAGAATGTGTTTTTTAGATAAAGTTAGAGAGGATATATTTGGTTTTTTAAACAATTTCTTTAATCCCACTTAATTAGCTGAAATTGATGTCCTTTTATGTCTTAATATACATTTCTGTCACAATATTTTGCCTTAATTGACCTTTCCTATTTATTTTTCTGTGGATTGCCTAGGCATGTATTTCAGTGCTTATGTTTTCCTATCAATTTGTTGTAATATTTGTCATTGTTTTTTAGGAGCTCTTGATCAGTCCCCTTAAACAGAAATAATTTACAGTAGATGAAAAATGATATAATTTTTTAATGTGACCATTAGTTTGACAATAATCATTACACAGAAAAGTAAATAGAAGTAGCTTTAGTCCACCTACACTGAGTTCACTCAATCTAACGTTCAGATTTGATTTTAATTGAAGTAATTTTGACATGTACACTATAAAGAGTCAATAAATATTTGATATGTTCCTGTTGATTTAAACTTGCTAGTTTGCTTCCCTAGTGGTTCAGACAGTAAAGAATCTGCCTGCAATGCAAGAGACCAAGGTTCAGTCCATGAGTCAGGAAGATGTCCTGGAGAAGGGAATGGCTACCCACTTCCACTATTACTGCCTGGAAAATTCCAAGGACACGGAAGCCTGGTAGGTTGCAATCCATGAGGCTGCAAAGAGTCAGACATGAATGAGTGACTAACAAAACTACAGCTTTGAAAAAAAGTCTGTTGCTGCTGCTGCTGCTGCTGCTGCTGCTGCTGCTGCTGCTGCTGCTGCTAAGTCGCTTCAGTCGTGTCCGACTCTGTGCGACCCCATAGACAGCAGCCCACCAGGCTCCTCCATCCATGGGATTCTCCAGGCAAGAATACTGGAATGGGTTGCCATTTCCTTCTCCAATGCATGAAAGTGAAAAGTGAAAGTGAAGTTGCTCAGTCGTGTCCAACTCTTCGAGACCCCATGGATTGCAGCCTACCAGGCTCCTCCGTCCATGGGATTTTCCAGGCAAGAGTACTGGAGTGGGGTGCCATTATGCCCAATTTATAATTATCATTAAAGAACAAAGTATTTCACTTTATCCAGTTTCTTCTCTTTGTATTATATATATATATATATTTCTCCATGAAGAAAAATAAAACTGGCCAATATTTCTCTGACAAATTCTGTACTGGTAAACCATAAGCCAATCTTTAAAAGCACTTTCCACTCTTATTATTAACTTACTTTAAAAAAAAGAATATCTAAAGTACTGTTGACCCATTTTTTTGATGCATTCTTTTTTTTACCACCCACTGAATATATGTGTGTGCATAAAATAAAGGTTCAAAATGTTAAAGACTGCTCCATAGCTGATTCAATGTGTGTGACTACTTTGATACAGTCTGCTATTTCCCTCAATTTCATCTGCTACCAATTTGATTCTGTTACATCTGTATACTTTTTCCAGGAGATGGTGTGATTTCTGAAATTACATACATTTCTCAAAAGGTCTTTACTACATATTTTACCATCAAGCACAGATTAACCATCTCATTAAAATGCCTCCCCCCACTGACTTCATCCATCTGTCTGATAATGACAGTGCTTAATCATTCTAGAAACTCAGAATGTATTTTGACGATATTAAAATCTTTGTTGCTGTTAATTACCGTCTAACTTTCACATTGGCCATCTTGTTTACTGAGTCAGACAAAAATATATCTAGGTTAGCACCATAAGTTTTCACTGATTTAATTTGTGATAATTTAAGTCACTACAGTGCATACATATATTATTTTTTAAATATTTTATGTATTGTGATGACTATCTTGATATGAAAAAATCTCTAATGATAGCAAAAAAAAGTGTCCTGTTTTTGTTATGAATATTTAGTCCATATCTCTATGGTACTAATGTATGATTCTCTGGGAGACCAATTATTAATAGGGTCATATACAAGAGAAATGGTTACCTCATTGTGGGGATGTTGAAATGATAAAAGGAGATAATCAAGAATCTTTATACAGCAAATTCCTACTGACTATCTACTTTACATGTGGTAATGTATATCTTTCAATACTACTCTCTCAGGTCATGATACAGGTAACCCAAAGCTGGTGCTCTGTGATGACCTAGAGGGGACGATGAGGGTAATGGGAGGGCAGTGTAGGAGCAGGTAGTACTTATGTATACCCATAGCTGGTTCATGTTGATGTATGCTGGAAGCCATCACAATACTGTAGAGTAATTACCCTCCAAATAAAAGTAAAATAAAATTTTTAAAAAAGAATCTTTAGTAAGAGCATTGTAAAAGATAAGGGAAGAGACTAAATCCATCTATGAAAACGTTAAATTTTATATCAACTCTCTTTCAATGTCCAAGATATATGAAAAGAAACAAAAATCTGGTGTACAAAGAACTTTTAAACTACTGTCTGATAGTGAGGCAATAATTTAGTTTTGAAGTGGTCTTTTTCCCCACTCATTCCGGAGAATGGAAGAATGATAAGGATTGATTGCAGTGCCTAATGTCAGAAAGTTGACATCTTCTTTTCAAAAAAATATTTAAGAGCTGTAATTTTACTTCTCATCTTTGATCTTCATAGCGACTCAAACTGGCAGCAGCAGGAGTCCCATTCTCAAAATAATAGGTAGTTCCTTAAAAAGCCAAACAGTGTTTGGAAATATACATTTTAAAGGTTCTTTCACACCAACCAATGCAACAAGAAAAATAATATTTTTAATGTGGACTCAAAGCAAAAATACCAGACTCAAATGTGATATGTACGGTGGTGTGTTTGTGTATATGTAGTGGGGGGAGGGGGATGATATTTCACTTGAATAAATTTTCTCATTTGATAGAGACCATTGATCAAGACGAAAAAAGTACAACTTCATTAAATTCTTTGTATCTCATTCCTACATAACTAAAATTTCAACAAACAACTCTAAACACTATCTAAATCATACATCAAAATATGCAGTTGACATTTTATTAGAAAAATAATGTTGGTTTCTAAAATTGCATTTTTGGCCTTTATCTGATTACCAAAGTAGTGTATTGCAGGTCATTTGAAAAATATAAGGAAATAGAAAGAAAAAAATAATTCTAGAGTTACTTGCATAATGCAATCATTTTACAAAATATGAATATCCCAGAGTGGGATGTCAAACAGTAACCTGATATTTCTTCTAAAAATAAAATGAGAATTGTTTCCATGTTGTTAGATCATCAGGAAGCTATTATTCTAGTTTGTTTCTCTGTAATAGCTATAAATTTTCCTCTATTATTGAACTTCAATTTTCCCCCTAATATATGCTATTATCAACAAAGTTCCTGTTGCTGCTAAGTCACTTCAGTCGTGTCCAACTCTGTGCAACCCCGTAGACAGCAGCCCACCAGGCTCCCCCGTCCCTGGGATTCTCCAGGCAAGAACACTGGAGTGGGTTGCCATTTCCTTCTCCAAACAAAGTTCCTATGGAAGATTAAAACAATTTTTAAGGATAAATTTTCTTATACATATTTCAAACTATGAATAACAATGCTATAGTTTAAATCTGCAATTCACTTTTTTCATTATATGGCTTAAAATGTTATATTAAAATCTCTAACATACACATAGATCAATGGACTAGAATAGAGAGTCCAGAAATAAACCCACACTTGAATGGCCAATTAATCTATGACAAAGAAGGCAGGACTATGCAAGAGGGAAAAGACAATCTCTACAATAAGTGTTGCTGGGAAAACTAAACAGCTACATGCAAAGGAATCAAACTGGACTACTTAATCATACCATACACAGAAGTTAACTCAAATGGATTAAAGACTTTAGTGTAAGACCTGAAACCATAAAGCTCTGACAAGTAAGCATAGGCAGTATGCTCTTTGACACAGGTCTTAGCAGGTTTTTTTTTTTTTTTTCAACTTGTCTCTTCAGGTAAGAGAAATTAAAGTGAAAAAAAAAAAAAACTGCATCAGACTAGAAAGTTTTTGCACAGATATTGTTAACAAAAGGAAAACGCTGCCTATTGAATGGAAGATAGTTGCAAAAGATAAATCTGACAATGGGTTAATACCCAAAATATCAAACAATTATATATCAAGAAATAAAGCAGAAACAAAAACAAACAACCTGATTAGAAAATGAGCAGAGGACTTAAAAAGATATTTTCCCAAAGAAACATACAGATGGCCCACAGATACATGAGAAGATGCTCAACAGTGCTAATCATCAGGGAAATGCAAGTCAAAACCACAGTGAGATGTCATATCACACCTGTCAGAGTGGCTGTTATCAACAAAGAACAAATAACAAGTGTTGGGGAGAATGTGGGAAAAAAGGAACATTCATACACTATTGCGGAGAAGGCAATGGCAACCCACTCCAGTACTCTTGTCTGGAAAATCCCATGGATGGAGGAGCCTGGTGGGCTGCAGTCCATGGGGTCACGAAGTCGGACACGACTGAGTGACTTCACTTTCACTTTTTACTTTCATGCATTGGAGAAGGAAATGGCAACCCACTCCAGTGTTCTTGCCTGGAGAATCCCAGGGACGGGGGAGCCTGGTGGGCTGCCGTCTATGGGGTCGCACAGAGTCGGACACGACTGAAGTGACTTAGCAGCAGCAGCATGGTAAACTTCAACCCACAGGGTAAAGTGTCTAAAACAAGAGAGAATGTGTTAGGAAACAATTAAGAAGAGCATGGAACTAATAACTTCAAGATAGCAGCGATTGAAATAGAAGACAAACTAGAAGTTTAACAGAGAGAAATCTTGCCTGGAGAATCCCAGGGACAGGGGAGCCTGGTGGGCTGCCGTCTATGGAGTCGCACAGAGTCGGACATGACTGATGTGACTTAGCAGCAGCAGCAGAAGGAAGAAAGCCAGAATCTAAGTTTTAAAAGATTTTAGAAAATTGGAGGCTCCATCAGAAATGACCAACCCGAGAAACTGTGGCTACAAGAAAAACTATTATTTGAACACAATTACTTCCTCAGAGACTTCAAATTAATCCTTCTGTGTGTGCACTCCCTTCCCTAATCTTCCCGAACACAACTTGCTTAAGCGGTCTCCTTTGTTATTCCCTGGTTTTCTCTCCATGCAATCACCGCCATCTAACTAGAGGGTCAGAAGGGAAGGCTTGTAAATGCTCTGCCCCCATGAGCCTTCATTTGGGGCTGAATGCACAGGCCACATCCCTGGAGGCCTGTGGGCAAGCCTCAAGCATCAGAGAAAGGGGGAAAGTTGGAGGAGGGCTGCAGGCCGTGGTTAATTGTCTATTGAGTCCCAGTAAGACCAACTGCATTTGGAACAAACAGAACACTGCCTACATTTTATTAGGCCTATCCATGCCAATGTTCAATTGTATGTGCATGCCTGTGTAAGTGTGTGAGCGTATGTGTATACACACACACACATACTTCTAACGAATTTCTTTTTCATGTTATAGTAATGAGGACTTGGAAACTACTGCGTTGGTTTGAGTTTCCCCTTAAAATACAGGAGTGCTCTCACAAAATGTCATTTCAATTACAGAAACCCAATAATGAACCAAAAATACCCTTCTATGCTCTCTTGGCTCATGAAGTACCCACTGACTGTGACAAGCACTAGTAGAGGTTTGGGGGTTGTATTATTAATAAAAGGATGCAAATGAAATGAGTTGGCTTTTAGAGATCATTATCGGGAGTCTAGACAGCAAAGGTTTGTCAGAAGCTGTTTTGCATTTTGCCGTATCATCATCACAACAAAAGGCAGAACATACACTATTGGTGGTAATATAAACTGATGTAGCCACTATGGAAAATGTATGGAGTTTCCTCAAAATAATTAAAAACAGAACTATATGCTCCAACAAATCCACTCCTGGGTATTTATCTGAAGAGAATGAAAATACCAATTAAAAAAGCATATCCACTCCTATGTTCATTACAGCATTATTTATGACAGCCAGGATTTGAAAACAACCTAAGTGGCTCATCAATACGTGAATGGATAAACAAAGATATTATTTATATATATGTATATACACATGCAATAGGATATTATTCAGCCATAGAAAAGAATGAAATCTTGCCAATTGCAATCACATGGATGAATCTAGAGGGTATCATGGTAGAATAAGTGATACAGAGAAAAACAAATACCATATGATTTTACTTATATATGGAATCTAAAATACAAAACAAATGAACAGACATAAAAATGTCATATTTAAGAGATATAAAGAACAAACAAGTAGTTGCCAGTAAGGAGTGGGATGGGTGAATGAGAGAAATAGGTGAGGGAGATGAAGAGTTACAAACTTTCAGATACAAAATAAATGAGTCACAGGGAGGAAATATATAGTGTGGGGAATATAGTCAATAAAAATATAATATCTTTGTACAGTGACAGGTGGTAACTAGACTTACCTTGGTGATCATTTTGTAATGTATAGAAATACTGAATACTATGTTGTATACCTGGAACTCCCTGGAGAAAGGAATGGCAACCTGCTCCAGTATTCTTGCCTGGATAATCTCATGGACAGAGAAGGCTGGTAGGCTACAGTCAATGGGTCGCAAAGAGTCTGACATGACTGAACGACTAACACACAGACCAGGAACTAACATAGTGTTGTAAGTCAATTAAATTTCAAAATCAAACTCAACAGTACAGAGGCCAGATTTGTGGTAAACAGAGGCAGGGGGTAACTGGCTTCATTCGGTTACCCCCTGCCTCTGTTAACCACAAATATCCAGAAAAATAGTGTGTTTTAGTTGCTCAGTTGTGTCCTACTCTTTGCAACCCCATGGACTGAGCTCTGCCAGGAATCTCTGTCCATGAAATTCTCCAGACAAGAATTCTGGGAGTGGGTTACCATTTCATTCTCCAGAGGAATCTTCCCAACCCAGGGATTGAACCCACGTCTCCTGCATTACAGGCAGATTCTTTACCACTGAGCCACCAGAGAAGCCCACTACATAAATAGTAAATAGGAATGTAACAGAAAACATGATAAATGCTATTAACACTGTTCTATGTTATATATGCGGAGAAGGCAATGGCATCCCACTCCAGTAATCTCGCCTGGAAACTCCCATGGACGGAGGAGCCTGGTAGGCTGCAGTCCATGGGGTCGCGAACAGTCGGACACGACTGAGCGACTTCACTTTCACTTTTCGCTTTCCTGCATTGGAGAAAGAAATGGCAACCCACTCCAGTGTTCTTGCCTGGAGAATCCCAGGGATGGCGGAGCCTGGTGGGCTGCCGTCTGTGGGGTCGCACAGAGTCGGACACGACTGAAGCGACTTAGCAGCAGCAGCAGCATGTTATATATGCAAGTGGTTAAGAGAATAAATCCTGAGAACTCTTACCACAAGGAAAAAGATTTTTTTCTTTTTCTTTTGAGTATGTAGGAGATGATGGATGTTCACTAAGCTTACTGTGGAAATAGTTTCATGGTGTATGTAAGTCAAATCATTGTGCCATATACCTTAAACTTATACAGTGCTATATGTCAATTATATCTTTAAAACTGAAGGAGAGATATAATATTAAAGTCTGATTAATAAATGTTAATCAGTTTATTCACATATTGTCCCTAGATACTTTTAATGTATTTCAAACCCTATGTTCTCTTTGTGGATTTATCCTTACTTACATAAAATAATTTGTCTTCCCATGCTTTAAGACTCTCAATTCTTTTTATATAACAGTATAACCATCACAGCTTTCATTTTGTTTTTGCCATTATATATATTTCATCCTTCTTTATTGCTAGTCCTTTATTTCTTTTAATGAGTATCTTTTAAATAATTCAGCTCATTTTTATTACATTAATGAATCTACTTGATATATGGTTGGCTTCCCTGTGGCTCAGACAGTAAAGATTCTGCCTGCAAGGCAGGAGACCCAGGTTCGATCCACGGGTCAGGAAGATCCTCTGGAGAAGGGAATGCAAACCACTCCAGCATTCTTGCCTGGAGAATCCCATGGACAGAGAAGCCTGGCCGGCTACAGTCCATACAGTCAGCAAAGTACCAGATACAACTGAGTGACTGATGCTCTTAACTTTTCTTTCTCATTAAGTTAATGCTTCTTTCTTCATCACTTTCTCCTGTCTTTTCATTTCTCTCTTTTTTATTGATAGTCTATTGTAAGTTGCTGCTTCTTTCTTGATAATTTTCTCCTGTATTTTCATTTTTTTTTTTTACTTCTCCCATAATCTTCTCTTCCTCCTCCTCTTTCTTAATCTGCTTCTCCTTTTGCATTTCTCTGCTACTGCCTTTTGTTCTCTATTTTGTTAGTGTCTTCCCTATCTGCCCCAAGACATTATTGGCAGATTAGCAATATTTTCTAGATCCCAATTTTCTTATCTCCAAAGGATACTAAATGCATTGCATGTCTCTTTGGATTTCTCCATGTATCAAATGACACATTGTGTGTAAATATTTAGAAAAATATCTGCAACTTAATCATAATATTCAGTTCAGTTCAGTTGCTCAGTCGTGTCCGACTCTTTGAGACCCCATGAATCGCAGCATGCCAGGCCTCCCTGTCCGTCACCAACTCCCGGAGTTCACTCAGACTGGCGTCCATCAAGTCAGTGATGCCATCCAGCCATCTCATCCTCTGTCATCCCCTTCTCCTCCTGCCCCCAATCCCTCCCAGCATCAGAGTCTTTTCCAACAAGTCAACTCTTCGCATGAGGTGGCCAAAGTACTGGAGTTTCAGCTTTAGCATCATTCCTTCCAAAGAAATCCCAGGGCTGATCTCTTTTAGAATGGATTGGTTGGATCTCCTTGCAGTCCAAGGGACTCTCAAGAGTCTTCTCCAAGACCACAGTTCAAAAGCATCAATTCTTCGGCGCTCTGCCCTCTTCACAGTCCGACTCTCACATCCATACATGACCACAGGAAAAACCATAGCCTTGACTAGATGGACCTTTGTTGGCAAAGTAATGTCTCTGCTTTTCAATATACTATCTAGGTTGGTCATAACTTTTCTTCTAAGGAGTAAGCGTCTTTTAATTTCATGGCTGCAGTCACCATCTGCAGTGATTTTGGAGCCCAGAAAAATAAAGTCTGACACTGTTTCCACTGTTTCCCCATCTATTTCCCATGAAATTAAGGCTGGAAAATTGTAATAAGGATTGTTGATGTTCAGTTGCTAAGTTGTGTCTGATTCCTTGTGACCTCATTAATTGCAGCACATCAGGCTTACCTGTCCTTCATTGTATCCTGGAATTTTCTCAATTCATCTCCACTGCGTAGGTGATACCATCCAACCATCATCCTCTGTTTTCCCCATCTCCTTCTGCCTTCAATCTTTCACAGCATCAGGGTCTCTTCCAACGAGTTGGCTCTTCACATTAGGTGGGCAAAGTATTGGAGCTTCAGCTTCAGCATCAGTTCTTCCAATGAATATTCAGGATTGATTTCCTTTAGATCTGTGTGCTGTTCAAGGGACTCTCAAGAGTCTTTTTTCCAGCACCATAGTGGAGAGCATCAGTTCTTCAGTGCTCAGCCTTCTTTAACTCTCACATCCATACATGACTACTGGAAAAACCATAGCTTTGACTATATGGATCTTTGTCAGCAAAGGGATATCGCTTCTCTCCATTTCAATATGTGATCTAGGTTTTCTTCTATAATGATATAGGTTTTCTTCCAAATCACATATCTTTAATATTCGATCATAGCTTTTCTTCCAAGGAGCAAGTCTTTTAATTTCATGGCTATAGTCATTGTCAGCAGTGATTTTGGAGCCCATGAAAATAAAATATGCTGCTGTTTCCACTTTTTCCCCTTATTTGCCATGAAGTGATGGGACCAGATGCTGTGATCTTAGTTTTTGAATGTTAAGTTTTAAGCCAGCTTTTTCGCTTTCCTGTTTCACCCTCATCAAGAGGCTCTTTAGTTCCTCTTCGCTTTCTGCCACGAGGGTGGTATCATCTCCATATCTGAGACTGTTGACATTTCTCCCCACAATCTTGATTCCAGCTTGTGATTTATTCAGCCCAGCATTTTGCATGATGTACTCTCATATAAGTTAAATAAGCATAATGGCAACATACAGCCTTGACATACTCCTTTCCCAATTTTGAACCAGTCTGTTGTTCCATATTGAGTTCTAATTCTTGCTTCTTGACCTGTATACAGGCTTCTCAGGAGGCAGGTAAGGTGGTCTGATATTCCCATTTCTTTAAGAATCTTCCACAGTTTAATGTGATCCACACACTATTATTGACTCACAAAAGATTATGTATTAATAATATATTTGGTTTATAAAGCACCTTGTTGAGTAAAGACCAAAAAATGAAACATAAGATTAGTGTCATCAAAAAAGACAAAATATGAAGCTTATTTCATTAATATATCTTGTTCAGAATATGTAATTTAAATACTCTAAATTAGAAATTTAACTTTCTAATTAAAAATATATATTAACATATCAGCTCTGACACTTTTGGCTGTGTGACACTGAACAATTTGCCATTTTTCCTCACCTATAAGAAAATATGTGATGACATAATTTTAATGATAATGGTCCTATTAAGTGAAATAATGTAGATTGCCTGGCATATAGTAAATGCTTAATGACTGTATATCATGCATAAAAGTATATTTGCTTTTACAAACAAAACAAAACAAGATCAGATTTCTTGAGATAGCTTCTCTGGTGAAATTGAAACATATTTTAATTCTCAACAATGTTTGTATATGATGCATTATAGAATAAATTTATTTTCATTATATTCACACTAATTCAATAAATTAGATATAATCATTTACATAGTTAAATATCTCACGGTATATATCTTTTTTAAAGAAATAAATGAAAAATGATGGTTGTCATGTTTAAAACAAGATATGAGTATTTAACTGCAAGACATCTCATTTCAATCTTTTACCTTTTGTTTTTAAAGTATCTGCAGTTCACCCTCCTACTATAAAATGTACTTTGTTACTTGCTGTTGTTGTTTAGTCACTAAATGGTGTTCGACTCTTTTGCAACTCCATGGACTGTAGCCCATGAGGCTCCTTGGTCCACAGGATTTTCCAGGCAAGAATACTGGAATGGGTTGTCATTTCCTTCTCCAGTTACTTGCTATAACCACATAGCTAATTCTGTTTACTTTTGACACCATATTGCACTTTAATTAAGAACATTTCCAGAAAATCACAAGGCCAAAGTTGTGCTTTTCTAATTAAAAGAAAAAGCATAGTAAGCAGTTTTATTAGTAATGTGAATGATACTATTAAGAACACATAGTGATTTAGGGAAGTAAAGTTAGAATAATGTGAACTTTAATGCAGAGTACACAAAACAAAAACTACATGCATATTAATCGATTATTTCATGGTTCCCAAATATTTTTACATAGCTATGAAAGATAAAGCTTTGCTTTTGTTCCATATTCTAAAGTCCCATGTCTCACAATTAGAGATTACATGCTTTTAAAAAATTTATAGAATTGTAATTGTATGTTTGCATGTGTGTATGAACATGAAGAAAGATAAAAGAATGCATATATAAATATACATTCAGAATATTTATAGCATAGTAGAGAAATCATCACATTAATTTTTAAAGCAATGGAGAGGAAAAAACTGAAATTGGCAACATAATCAACTGGTTAAATAAGTCACAGTATATTTACAGAAAAATTATCATAGAGTCAATAAATAGATCCAAGCTATATTATTTAAGAAGGGGGGAAACAAGATGTAGAATAGTTTGTATTATATATTGCTATTTGAAATAGCCAGATAAAATTTTAGAATCTCAGTAAGCAGTTTTGAGGGTTGCTTGATAAGCTAGGCATGCACATTATCTGCAAGAATAAGAGTTTTTATTCCAGACTACAGCAATTATTACAGTAAAGGCATATAGAAATAGTTGACTTCTTTTAGGAATATAGGATAACAATAAGAAACTATTAGTAGTGGAAAGATGTAAGTATGATTTTAATGGTTATT
>SJYT01012924.1:0-29257 GCA_006410635.1 Cephalophus harveyi
CTCAAAGGCATGACCCAGCCTTCTTGAGTGCAGCGCTTGGGATGTTGGATCACCCATGTTTCCTGGGGGACTGCACAATAACGGTGCACACCATAGGTCCGAGGGATGGAGCTACTTGTTGGCACAGGATTGCTTGCCAGTGGCTCGAATAAGGCTGGGAACTGGCATGAGAGTCAGATACAGGCTAATCTACGTTGGATGGGGCCTTGAATAAGTTCAGGACCTAGTCTGGTTCATGGCAGGCACGGAGATATGGGAGCAGGAGTGTTTCTCGGGGGCATAAAAAAAGGCCGGACCCAGCATGGATCAGCACAGGAACCGAGATGTGAGCTCAGGAGTATTTGTTGGGGGCTTGAACAGAGTCAGGGCCCCACCGGGATCAGGGCAGGGCCCATGTTGTGGGCTCAGGAGTAAGTGTTTCTCGGGGGCATAAAAAAAGGCCGGACCCAGCATGGATTAGCACAGGAACCGAGATGTGAGCTCAGGAGTATTTGTTGGGGGCTTGAACAGAGTCAGGGCCCCACCGGGATCAGAGCAGGGCCCGTGTTGTGGGCTCAGGAGTATTTGCTGGGGTGCACCAGGAGCAGCTTTCCAAATGCTTCAGTGCCAGGCTCAAAATGTCACCTCAGGCCTGTTATTAGGGGTCATGAGCATGGGCAACGCTTAGCCTTGTGCCGAGCAAGACCCGACATTTGGCCTCAGGGTTGTCTGTTGGTGCCTGCACAAGGGAAGAAGCTAGCCTGGGTCAGTGCAGGGACCAAGACCAAGACGTGGGTTCTGAAGTATCTGTCATGTCTTTGAAGAAGGGCAGGACCCAGCCAGGTCAGTGTAAGCAACGAAATGAGGCTCAGGAGTCTTTGTCAGGTTGGAAGAAGTGCAAGACCCAGCCTAGTTCACCGCAGAAACCAGGATGGAAGCTTGGGAGTGTTTGCAAGGGTCTTGCAAGAGGTCTGGAAAACGGGAACTGGAATTGGTTGGACCACGTGTTCTCCAGTCACTGCTGAGTCACCACTTATCTCACCTCAGTGTTCAGCAGGGCCCAGGTGGCTAAGCCCAGCCGCACAAACGTTAGTTCCACCTTGGGTACCCTGCTTTCCCACAAGGTGACCTTGAGCTATTCCCTGTTTTGCCCCATGCAGCCGCAATTCAATTTGCTGCCCTAAAACAAGAGATGAGGAGTGGGGGCTGGAGTGAAGGCCTAAGTGGGTGAGGAGCCAGCTGGGGCCATGAGTTCTGGAAAGAGGTGAGGGGGCCACATGCTCTCAAAAGTGGCCATGGAGCCACACTGTGGATGCCATAATCCAGTGAACCAGGGCCTGCTGCCACTTGGCACTGGATGTGTGGTCCCCTCTAGAGGTGCCAGGGCATGGTATACCATGAGAGGGACAGAAATGGGCCATGAGATGGTGGTCAGTCTCCACAGAAGAAGGGTCCTTTGACCCAAGCACCAGCTCGGCACTTCAATTTTCCACTGGTCCAGCCACTGAGAAATTGCTCAAATTTCAAGATAAGAGGAGACAAGCGGTCACATGATGGGGTTGGCTCTCTAGTTTTCAGTTTATTCTCCAGCTTCCTAAATGCATGTTAACTTAATGTCTTTTGTTTTTGGAGCATTTTGGGTCTTGCTTTCAGGCTTGGATGGACACAGGTGACTGAGAGAATAGGAGACAAGGGAAACCAGGTGTTTGAGGACATGAGGCCATTGTGAGCTGAACCAGTGCGGGTGGAGGTCATCTTCAGGTAACCTGGTTCCCTTCACCACACCACTGGTGCCCACTCCGTGCTGGTCATCGTGGAACTGGGTAGAGTCTGCAGCCTGAGACCCTCAGGGCAGGAGGAGGATGAGCACCCTTTAGTTTCCCAAGTCATTTTCCTAAGGGAGCTTTGGTCCTGCTGCCATCTTAGAAGAGGCAGCTGCAGCGTGATGGGGACCCATTCCCAAAGCCACAGTCAGGTTCAGAACCTGTGCTTGGGAGGCTGGTTTCAGATCCCAGACACTCGACTCCTGTGTTGAACTGGGCAAGGCCTGGTGGTGAGCCCAGAGAAGTTTTGATCTCCCTACGTGTGGGACCCCTGGAAGTGAGGCACCCCTGGAAAAAAAGCACTCAGGCAACAGAGTGAGTCCTATAGCTGCAGCTGGAGGAGGCCAGGAAGTCCATGTGGCCAGACGTGGAATGAAGAATGGAATCTGGTGGAATGTCACCAGATTCTGCTGGTGACACCCAAAAGTGAATCTCCTTACTTTCCCCTGTAGAGGGCAGGCAGGACTGGAATGTTTGCTTCTGGGAGATGGACTGAGCCTGAGCCCTTGGAGGACAGCTGTTGAGGTGAGGAAAGGTGTAAATCTAGGCCTTTCTGCATTTCTCCCCAAATATTGTACTGTTTCCCAGTCCTCCTGGATGACCTGACAGTAGCCACAGACCTCAGATCTCAAAATTATTTCCAAGTTCATGCTCCATCTCAACAAGAAATAGTCAAAATTGTTGCGGATTCAAACACTTCAAGAGTTTGAAGCCTGTAGACCTCCCCGTGTTCCAAGAGTAATTTTGATAAAAGGAGATAGGAAAAAAAAAAAAAACAGAAACAAAGGGAAATCAAGTGGTAGAGAATAGTAATGATTTATCAATTAAGCAAAAACAAAGGTCTTTAGTTCCTCCTCAAGGGCCATTGAAAACATTCTGAGCAATATTCTGTGAACAGTTTTAGAGATGCTAAAGCACAACCCAGGCTGAAATGCATGTACATAGACCACAGTCTCAAGTGGTAGAGAATAGTAATGATTTATCAATTAAGCAAAAACAAAGGTCTTTAGTTCCTCCTCAAGGGCCATTGAAAACATTCTGAGCAATATTCTGTGAACAGTTTTAGAGATGCTAAAGCACAACCCAGGCTGAAATGCATGTACATAGGCCACAGTCGGATCTTAGTGCACAGATGTTCATTAAGGAGTGTTGTAGGTGTCTTGCACAAGGGCAGGACATAGCGTGATTCAGTGAACGGACCTAGAGCTGGGCCCAGGAGTAATTTTTGGAAGCTTGGATTACAGACGGGCACTGAGGAGTGTTTGCCAGAGGCTTGAACCAATGCAATATTCATCCTGGTTCACAAGGACCTAGAGTCCTAGGGCTCAGGAGTATTTGCCAGGGTCTTGCTCAAAGGCATGACCCAGCCTTCTTCAGTGCAGCGCTTGAGATGTGGGATCTCCCGTGTTTCCTGGAGGGCAGAACAATGGCAGTGCACACCATAGGTCCAAGGCCTGGAGCTACTTGTCAGCTCAGGATTGCAGCAGGTGGCTCAAATAAGTACGGGAATTAGCATGAGTGTCAGATATAGGCTCAGCTATGCTGGTCGGGGCCTTGAATAAGTGCAGGACCCAGCCTAGTTCATACCAGGGACAGAGATGTGGGCACAGGGGTGTTTCTTGGGGGCATAAACAAAGGCCGGACCCAGCATGGTTCAGCGCAGGAACTGAGATGTGAGCTCAGGAGTGTTTGTTGGGGGCTTGAACAGAGGCAGGGCACTGCCAGGTTCAGGGCAGGGCCCATGATGTGGGCTGAAGAGCATTTGCTGGGATGCACCAGGGGCAGCTCCCAAAATGTTTAAGTGCCAGGCTCAAGATATTGGCCCAGGACTGTTATTAGGGCTCATGAGCATGGGCAGCGATTGGCCTGGTGCCATGCAGGACCCAACATTTGGGCTCAGGATTGTCTCTCGGTGCCTGCACACGGCACGAAGCTATCCTGGTTCAGTGCAGGGACAGAGACCGAGTTCCAAAGTACGTGTCGTGGCCTTGAAGAAGGGCAGGACCCAGCCAGGTCGGTGTAAGCAATGAGATGAGGCTGAGGAGTATTTGTCGGGGTGGAAGAAGTGCAGAACCCAGCCTGGTGCACTGCAGGGAATGGGAGGTATGCTCGGGAGTGTTTGCAAGGGTTTGCACAAGGCCTGAACCCAGCCTGGGTCAGTGCAGGTCCTTAGATGTCGATTCAGGTGTATCCGTTGAGGCTTCAAGATGGGCAGAACGTAGCCTGCTTCAGTACAGGGACCAAAATGCAGCTCAGGAGTATTTCTAGGGGGTCTTGAACAAAGGCAGGACCGAGCATGGTCTCTGTAGGGATTGCAATGTGGGCTGGGGAGTGTTTGTTGGGTTATTGCACAAAGGCACGTCGAGCCTCATTCAGTGCAGCAAGTGCGATGTGGGATTGGGAGTGTTTCTTGGGCGGACTGACCAAGGGCAGGACACACCCTAGTTCAGAGGCAGGGAGCGGGTTGTGGGTTCAGGATTGTAAGTCGGTGGCTTG
This sequence comes from Cephalophus harveyi, assembly GCA_006410635.1. Classification (NCBI taxonomy): domain Eukaryota; kingdom Metazoa; phylum Chordata; class Mammalia; order Artiodactyla; family Bovidae; genus Cephalophus; species Cephalophus harveyi. The sequence continues at coordinate 4,299 of SJYT01012924.1, forward strand.
AATCTGGCCAGGACTAGGCTGAGCATCAGGGAGAGGATCAGCAGTGTTGGCCGGCACCTTGAACAAGTGCAGGACTCATCCTAGGTCAGTGCAGAAATGAAGTTGGGGGCTCAGGAGTGTTGGTCGGGGCTTGAATCAGGGCAGATTCCAACCTGCTTGAGTTCTGGGAGTGGGATATGGACTGAAGAGTTTTGACCGGGGCATGAAGCTGTTACAGGCCCCAGCAGAATTCAGTTCAGGGACTGCAGTGTGGGCCCAGGAGCGATTGTTTGAGACTTGAAGAAGGCCAGGACCCAGTCTGCATCAGTAGAGGGACCGAAATGTGGGCTTCAGGATATTTGTCGAGGGCTTGTGGAAGTACAGGGCCCACCCAGGTTCAGTGCAGGGACCGTAGGTGGGCTCATGAGTGTCTCGTGGGGTCTGAACAAGCACAGGATCAGCCTGGGTCAGCGAAGGGACCTAGATGTAGGCTCCAGAATCGTTTCCAGGGGCATGAACAAGCACAGAATCCAGCTTGGTTCCGTTCAGGGACACAGATGTGTGCTAAGGAGTGCTGAAGGTATCTAGCACAAGGGCAGGATCCAGACTGATTCAGTGAACAGACCTAGAGCTGGGCCCAGGAGTATTTTTCGGAAGCTTGGACGACAGACGGGCGCTGAGGAGTGTTTGCCGGAGGCTTGAACCAATGCAAGATTCAGCCTGGATCACGGCAGGAACCTAGAGTCCCAGGGCTCAGGAGTGTTTGTAGGGGTCTTGCTCAAAGGCATGACCCAGCCTTCTTGAGTGCAGCACTTGGGATGTTGGATCGCCCATGTTTCCTGGGGGACTGCACAATGACTGTGCACACCATAGGTCCGAGGCATGGAGCTACTTGTTGGCACAGGATTGCTTGCCAGTGGCTCGAATAAGGCCGGGAACTAGCATGAGAGTCAGATACAGACTCAGCTATGTTGGACGGGGCCTTGAATAAGTGCAGGACCTAGCCTGGTTCATGGCAGGCACGGAGATATGGGAGCAGGAGTGTTTCTCGGGGGCATAAACAAAGGTCAGACCCAGCATGGATCAGCACAGGAACCGAGATGTGAGCTCAGGAGTATTTGTTGGGGGCTTGAACAGAGTCAGGACCCCGCCGGGATCAGGGCAGGGCCCATGTTGTGAGCTCAGGAGTATTTGCTGGGGTGCACCAGGAGCAGCTTTCCAAATGCTTCAGTGCCAGGCTCAAAATGTCACCTCAGGCCTGTTATTAGGGGTCATGAGCATGGGCAATGCTTAGCCTTGTGCCGAGCAGGAACCGATATTTGGCCTCAGGGTTGTCTGTTGGTGCCTGCACAAAGGATGAAGCTAGCCTGGTTCAGTGCAGGGACCAAGACCAAGACGTGGGTTCTGAAGTATCTGTCATGTCCTTGAAGAAGGGCAGGACCCAGCCAGGTCAGTGTAAGCAACGAAATGAGGCTCAGGAGTATTTGTCAGGTTGGAAGAAGTGCAAGACCCAGCCTAGTTCACCGCAGAAACCGGATGGAAGCTTGGGAGTGTTTGCAAGGGTCTTGCAAGAGGTCTGGACACATCCTGGGTCAGTGAAGGTCTTTAGATGTCGATTCAGGAGTATCTGTAGAGGCTTCAAGATGGGCAGAACCTAGCCTGCTTCAGTACAGGGACCTAGATGCGGGCTAAAGGGTATATGTTGGATCTTGAACAAGGGCAGGGCCAAGCATGGTCCACATAGGAATCGCAATGTGGGCTCGGGAGTGTTTGGGGGGGGGGCGTCTTGCACAAAGGCATGTCGAGCCTCGTTCAGTGTAGAGAATGCGATCCAGGAACAGGTGTGTTTCCTGTGCAGACTGACCAAGGGCAGGACACACACTAGTCAGAGGCAGGGAGCGAAGTGTGGGCTCAGGATGGTAGGTAGGTCGCTTGAATATGGACAGGAATAGCCTGAGTGTGAGAGAGAGGATCAGCAGTGTTGGCCGGCACTTTGAACAAGTGCAGGACCCATCCTAGGTCAGGACAGAGACGACGTTGTGGACTCAGGAGTGCTTGTCAGGGCTTGAATGAAGGCAGGGTCCAGCCTGCTTGAGTTCTGGGAGTGAGATATGGGCTCAAGAATGTTGGTCAGGGCATGGAACCAGTTCAGGACCCAGCAGAATTCACTTCAGGGACCGCAATGTGGCCCAGGAGCGATTGCCTGGGCTTGAAGAAGGCCAGGACCCAGTCTGCATCAGTACAGGGGCCAAAATATGGGCTCTGAGATATTAGTCGAGGGTTTGTGCAGTTTCAGGGCCCACCCAGGTTCAGTGCAGGGACCATAGATGGGCTCATGAATGTCTTGCAAGGTCTAAACAAGCAGAGGACCAGCCTGGGTCAGCAAAGGGACCTAGATGAGGTCTCCAGAGTCATTGCCAGGGACACGAACAAGCGCAGAATCCAGCTTGGTTCCATTCAGAGACACAGATGTGCACTAAGGAGTGTTGTAGGTGTCTTGAACAAGGGCAGGACCCAGCCTGATTCAGTGAATGGACCCAAAGCTGGGCCCAGAGGTATTTTTCAGAAACTTGGACGATAGACGGTCCCTGAGGAGTGTTTGCCAGAGGCTGAACCAGTGCAAGATTCAGCCTGGTTCACGGCAGGGACCTAACGTCTGAAGACTCAGGAGTGTTTGTCGGGGTCTTGCTCAACAGCAAAACACAGCTTTCTCGGTGCAGTGCATGGGATGTGGGATCACTGTTTCCTGGGGGACTGAACAGTGCTGGTGCACACCATAGTTCCGAAGCATGGAGCTACTTGTCAGCTTAGGATTACTTGCTGGTGGCTCAAATAAGGCCGGGAACTAGCATGAGATTCAGATACAGGCTCAGCTATGTTGGACGGGGCCTTGAATAAGTGCAGGACCTAGCCTGGTTCATGGCAGGCATGGAGATATGGGAGCAAGAGTGTTTCTTGGGGGCGTAAACAAAGGCCATACCCAGCATGGTTCAGTGCATGAACGCAGGTGTGAGCTCAGAAGTGTTTGTCAGGGGCTTGAACAGAGGCAGGGCTCATGATGTGGGCTCAGGAGCATTTGCTGGGGTGCACCAGTGGCAGCTCCCAAACTGCTTCAGTGCCAGGCTCAANGATTCAGTTCAGGAACCGAGATGTGAGCTCAGGAGTGTTTGTTGGGGGCTTGAACAGAGGCAGGGCCCTGCCGGGTTCAGGGCAGGGCCCATGATGTGGGCTGAGGAGCATTTCCTGGGGTGCACCAGGGGCAGCTTTCAAAATGTTTCAGTGCCAGGCTCAAAATGTCATCTCAGGTCTGTTATAAGGGGTCATGAGCATGGGCAGCACTTAGCTTCGTGTCGTGCAGGACGGGACATTTGGGCTCAGGGTTGTCTGTCTATGCCTGCACATGGGAAGAAGCTAGTCTCATTCAGTGCAGGGACCAAGACCAAGGCGTGGGTTCCAAAGTATCTGTCATGGCCTTGAAAAAGGGCAGGACCCAGCCTGCTCAGTGTAAGCACCAAAATGAGGCTAAGGAGTATTTGTCATGTTGGAAGAAGTGCAGGACTCAGCCTGGTTCACTGCAGACACCAGGAGGGAGGCTCTGAAGTGTTTACAAGGGTCTTGCACGAGGCCGAGACACAGCCTGGGTCAGTGCAGGTCCTTAGATGTCAATTCTGGAGTATCCACTGAGACTTCAAGATGGGCAGAATGTCCTGCTTCAGTACAGGGACAAGATGCAGGCTCAGGGGTATTTGTCGGGGTCTTGAACAAGGACAGGACCAAGCATGGTCCGCATAGGGATCACAATGTTGGCTCGGGATGACATTGTTTGTTGGGGTCTTGCACAAAGGCACGACAAGCCTCATTCAGTGTAGCGAGTGCGATGCGGGGATACAGAGTGTTTCCTGGGCGGACTGTCCATGGGCAGGACACACCCTAGTTCAGAGGCAGGGAGCGGGTTGTGGGCTCAGGATTGTAGGTCGGTGGCTTGAATACTGTCAGGACTAGGCTGAGAGTGAGAGAGCCTCAGCAGTGTCAGCCGGCACCTTGAACAAGTGCAGTACCCATTCTAGGTAAGGGCAGAGATGACTTTGTGGGCTCAGGAGTGTTTTTCAGGGCTTGAATCAATGCAGGGTCCAGACTGCTTGTGTTCTGTGAGTGAGATATAGGCTCAAGAGTGTTGGTCGGGGTGTGGAACTGGTGCAGGATCCAGCAGTATTCCATTCAGGGACAGGGATGTGGGCCCGGGAGCGATTGTCTGGGGCTTGAAGAAGGCCAGGACCCAGTCTGCATCAGTAGAGGACAAAATGTGGGCCCAGGATATTAGTGGAGGGATTTTGCAAGTACAGGGTCCACCCCCGGTTCAGTACAGGGTCCATAGGTGGGCTCATAAGTTTCTCATGGTGTCTCAACAAGTGCAGGACCAGCCTCGGTCAGCAAAGGGACCTAGATGCGGGCTCCGGAGTCATTTCCAGGGGCATGAACAAGTGCAGAATCCAGCTTGGTTCCATTCAGGGACACAGATGTGTACTAAGAAGTGTTGTAGGTGTCTTGAACAAGGGCAGGACCCAGCCTGATTCAGTAAACAGACCTAGAGCTGGGCCCAGGAGTATTTTTCGGAAGATTGGAAGATAGAAGGGTGCTGAGAAGTGTTTGCCGGAGGCTTGAACCAATGCAAGATTCAATCTGGTTCACCACAGGGACCTAGTGTCCTAGGGCTCAGGAGTGTTTGTTGGGGTCTTGCTCAAAGGCATGTTCCAGCCTTCTTCAGAGCAGTGTGTGGGATGTGGGATCACCCGTGTTTCCTGGGGGACTGGACACTGGTGGTGCACACCATATATCCGAGGCCTGGAGCTACTTTTCAGCTCAGGTTTGCTTGCCAGTGGCTCGAATAAGGCCGGGAACTAGCATGAGAGTTAGATACAGGCTCAGCTATGTTGCTCGTGGCCTTGGATAAGTGCAGAACCCAGCCTGGTTCATGGCAGTGATGAAGATGCAGGGGCAGGAGTGTTTTTCGGGGGCCTAAACAAAGGCTGGACCCAGCATGGTTCATTGCAGGTACCGACATGTGAGCTCAGGAGTGTTTGTCAAGGACTTGAACAAAGGCAGGGGCCTGCCGGGTTCAGTGCAGGGCCCATAATGTGGGATCAGGAGCATTTGCTGGGGTGCACCTGGGGCAGCTCCCAAAATGCTTCAGTGCCAGGCTCAAGATGTTGGCTCAGGCCCGTTGTTAGGAATCATGAACATGAGCAGTGCTTAGCCTTGTGCCATGCAGGACCCGACATTTGGGCTCAGGGTTGTCTGTCAGTGCCTGCACATGGGAAGAAGCTAGCCTGTCTCAGTGCAGGGACCGAGACGTGGGTTCAGAAGTATTTGTCATGACCTTGAAGGGCAGGACCCAGCCTGGTCAGTGTAAGCATTGAAATGAGGCTCAGGAGTATTTGTCGGGGAGGATGAAGTGCAGGACCCAGCCTCGTTCAGTGCAGAGACCGGAAGAGCGGCTCAGGAGTGTTTACAAGTGTCTTGCACAAGGCCTGGACCCATCCTGGGTCAGTGCAGGTCCTTAGATGTCGATTCATGAGTATCTGCTGAGGCTTCAAGATGGGCAGATGTAGCCTGCTTCAGTACAGATTCCAAGATGTGGGCTCAGGGTATTTGTCAGGGTCTTGGGCCAGGGTGTACTGAGCATGGTCTGCATAGGAATCAATATGTGGACTCGGGAGTATTTGTTGGGGTCTTGCACAAAGGCATGTCCAGTCATCTTCAGTGCACCAAGTGTGATGTGGGATACAGAGTGTTTCCTGGGCGGACAGTCCAAGGGCACCACACAGCCTATTTCAGAGGCAGGGAGCAAGTTGTGGGCTCAGGATTATAGGTCAGTGGCTTGAATATGGCCAGGACTAGCCTGAGAGTCAGAGAGAGGCTCAGCAGTGTTGGCCGGCACCTTGAACAAGTACAGGACCCATCCTAGGTCAGGGCAGAGACGACGTTGTGTGCTAGGAGTGTTTGTTGGTGGTTGAATCAAGGCAGGGTCCAGTCTGCTTGAGTTGTGTGACTGAGATATGGGTTCAAGAGTGTTGGTCAGGGCATGGAACTGGTGCAGGACCCAGTAGAATTCAGGGACCCCGATGTGGGCACAGGAGCAATTGTCTGGAGCTTGAAGAAGGTCAGGAACCAGTCTGTAGTCCAGTCTGCTTGAGTTGTGTGACTGAGATATGGGTTCAAGAGTGTTGGTCAGGGCATGGAACTGGTGCAGGACCCAGTAGAATTCAGGGACCCCGATGTGGGCACAGGAGCAATTGTCTGGAGCTTGAAGAAGGTCAGGAACCAGTCTGTATCAGTAGAGGGACCAAAATGTGGCCACTGGGATATTTGTCGAGGGCTTGTGCAAGTACAGGGCCCACCTGTGTTCAGTGCAGGGAACATAGGTGGGCTCATGACTATCTTGCAGGGTCTGAGCAAGTGCAGGAACAGCCTGGGTCAGCTAAGGGACCTTTGTGTGGGCTCTTGAGTCGTTTCAGAGTTTGAACAAGCACAGGATCCAGGTTGGTTCCATTCAGGGACACAGATGTGCACTAAGGAGTATTGTAGGTGTCTTGCACAAGGGAAGGACCCAGCCTGAATCAGTGAACGGACCTAGAGGTGAGCCAAGGAGTATTTTTCGGAAGCTTGGACGACAGACGTGAGCTGAGAATTGTTTGCCGGAGGCTTGAACGAATGCAAGATTCAGCCTGGTTCACTACAGGGATCTAGTGTCTGAGGGCTCAGGAGTGTTTATTGGGGTCTTGCTCAAAGGCATGACACAGCCTTCTTCAGTGCAGCGAGTAGGTTGTGTGATCGCCTGTGTTTCTTGGCAGACTGAACAATGGCTGTACACACTATAGGGTCGAGGCATGGAGCTACTTGTCGGCTCAGGATTACTTGCTGGTGGCTCCAATAAGGCCAGGAACTAGCATGAGAGTCAGATACAGGCTCAGCTATGTTGGTCAGGGCCTTGGATAAGTGCAGGACCCAGCCTGGTTCATGGCAGGAATGGAGATATGGGTGCAGGAGTGTTTCTCAGGGGCGTGAACAAAGGCAGGACCCAGCCTGGTTCAGTAAGGAACCAAGATGTGAGCTCAGGAGTGTTTGTCAGGGGATTGAACAAAGGCAGGGCCCCACCAGGTTCAGTGCAGGGCCCATGAGGAGGGCTCAGGAGCATTTGCTGGGGGGCACCAGGGGCAGCTCCCCAAATGCTTCAGTGCCAGGCTCAAGATGTTGGCTCAGGCCTGTTATTAGGGGTCATGAACATGGGCAGCACTTAGCCTCGTGCCATGCAGGATCCGACATTTGGGCTCAAGATTGTCTGTCAGTGCCTGAACATGGCAAGAAGCTAGCCTGGTTCAGTGCAGGGACCAAGATGTGGGTTCCAAAGTATCTGTTGTAGCCTTGAATAAGGGCATAAACTAGCCTGGTCAGTGTAAGCTTCGAAATGAGGCTCAGGAGTATTTGTTGGGGTGGAAGAAGTGCAGGACCCAGCCTGGTTCACTGCAGAGACCAGGAGGGAGGCTCGAGAGTGTTTGCAAGGGTCTTGCACAAGGCCGGGACCCAGTCTGGTTCCGTGCAGGTCCTTAGATGTCGATTCAGGAGTATCCACTGCTTCAAGATGGGCATAACATAGCCTGCTTCAGTACAGGTCTGAGATTCGGGCTCAGGAGTATTTGTCATGGTCTTGAACAAGGGCAGGACCGAGCATGGTCCCCGAAGGGATCAAAATGTGGGCTCTGGAGTGTTTCTTGGGTCTTGCCCAAAGGCATGTAGACCCTGTTCAGTGCAGCGAGTCAGAAGTTGGATCAGGATTGTTTCCTGGGGGATTGACCAAGGGCAGGACATACCTAGTTAAGAGGGAGGGAGCGAGTAGTTGGCTCAGGATTGTAGGTCGGTAGCTTGAATATGGCCAGGACTAGCTGAAGAGTCAGAGAGAGGCTCAGCAGTATTGGCTGGCACCTTGAATAAGTGCAGGACCCAATTGGATCAGGATTGTTTCCTGGGGGATTGACCAAGGGCAGGACACACCTAGTTAAGAGGGAGGGAGCGAGTAGTTGGCTCAGGATTGTAGGTCGGTAGCTTGAATATGGCCAGGACTAGCTGGAGAGTCAGAGAGAGGCTCAGCAGTATTGGCTGGCACCTTGAACAAGTGCAGGACCCATCCTAGGTCAGGGCAGAGATGACGTTGTGGGCTCAGGAGTGTTTGTCAGGGCTTGAATCAAGGCAGGGTCCAGCCTGCTTGAGTTCTGGGAGTGAGATATGGGCTCAAGAGTGTTGGTCAGGGCATGGAACCAGTGCAGGACACAGCAGAATTCAGTTGAGGTACCGCAATATGGGTCCAGGAGCGATTGTCTGAGGCTTGAAGAAGGCCAGTACCCAGTCTGGATCAGTAGAGGGACCAAAATGTGGGCTCAGGAATACTTGTTGTGGGCCTGTGCAAGTACAGGACCAACCCTGGTTCAGTACCTTGACCGTATGTACTCTCAGGAGTGTCTCTCAGGGTCAGAACAAGCTCAGGACCAGCCTGGTTCAGTGAATGGACCTAGATGTGGGCTAAGGAGTAGTTTTCAGGGGCTTGAACAAGGGCAGGATCCAGCTTGGTTCCGTTCAGGGTCACAGATGTGCACTAAGGAGTGTTGTAGGTGTCTTGCACATGGGCAGGACCCAGCCTGATTCAGTGAATGGACCTACAGGTTGTCCCAGAAGTGTTTTTTGGAAGCTTGGAAAACCGATGTGTGCTGAGGAGTGTTTGCCAAAGGCTTCAACAAAAGCAAGATTCAGTCTGGTTCACTGCAGCGACCTAGTAGTTGTCTCAGTGGAGGAGTGATAAATTATGATATCTCTTCTGTGGAATAGCGATAATAATAAACAGACTTTTCAGGACCCTCTGCACTTTCGCCTCAGAATGCTGTATCTTCAACTTGCCTGAAATTAGAAGTACCCGTTGAAGAGACTAATACTTGGCCTAGTCCCTACTTAAGGGCATAACAGCAGCTTCAGGTTCAGGGGAGCAAACTAGCGGTATTTTCTCCTCCCCGAATATTTCTTGAAGGGTTAGGATACAAGATGGAATAGGTGTTAGGACATAGTGAGGGAACATGTTGCAGCCATCCTTGAAATTCTGCATCAGCAGCTATAGTTCTGCATAGTTTTGCTGCTGCTGCTTGAGCCCCTTTTGGACTCTCTGGGGGAATCCCACTCCCAATCCCAAATCTGGTGAGATTTGTCTGGGACAAAACAGAAACTGGAATTGGTTGGACCACGTGTTTTCCAGACACTACTGAGTCACCACTTATCTCACCTCAGTGTTCAGCAGGGACCAGGTGGCTAAGCCCAGCCGTACAAACGTTAGTTCCACCTTGGATACCCTGCTTTCCCACAAAGTGACCTTGAGCTATTCCCTGTTTTGCCCCCATGCAGTCGCAATTCAATTTGCTGCCCTAAAACAAGTGATGAGGACCGGGGGCTAGAGTGAAGGCCTAAGTGGGTGAGGAGCCAGCCAGGGCCATGTGTTTTGGAAAGAGGCGAGGGGACCACATGCTCTCGAAAGTGGCCATGGAGCCACACTGTGGACGCCATCATCCAGCGAACCAGGGCCTGCTGCCACTTGGCACTGGATGTGGGGTCCCCTCTAGAGGTGCCAGGGCATGGTATACCATGAATGGGACAGAAATGGGTCATGAGATGGTGGCCAGTCTCCACAGAAGAAGGGTCCTTTGACCCGAGCACCAGCTTGGCACTTCAATTTTCCACTGGTCCAGCCACTGAGAAATTGCTCAGATTTTGAGATAAGAGGAGACAAGCGGTCACATGATGGGGTTGGTTCTCCAGTTTTCAGTTTATCCTCCAGCTTCCTAAATACACATTAACCTAATGTCTTCTTGTTTTTGGAGCATTTTTGTTCTTGCTCTCAGGCTTGGATGAACACAGGTGACTGAGAGAATAGGAGACAAGGGAAACCAGGTGTTTGAGGACATGAGGCCACTGTGAGCTGAACCAGTGCGGGTGGCGGTCACCTTCAGGTAACCTGGTTCTNTCCAGCTTCCTAAATATACATTAACCTAATGTCTTCTTGTTTTTGGAGCATTTTGGTTCTTGCTCTCAGGCTTGGATGGACACAGGTGACTGAGAGAATAGGAGACAAGGGAAACCAGGTGTTTGAGGACATGCGGTCATTGTGAGCTGAACCAGTCCGGGTGGAGGTCATCTTCAGGTAACCTGGTTCCCTTCACACCACTGGTGCCCACTTCATGCTGGTCATCGTGGAACTGGGTAGAGTCTGCAGCCTGAGACCCTCAGGGCAGGAGGAGGATGAGCACCCTTTAGTTTCCTAAGTCATTTTCCTAAGAGAGGTTTGGTCCTGCTGCCATCTTAGAAGAGGCAGCTGCAGCGTGATGGGGACCCATTCCTGAAGCCACAGTAAGGTTCAGAACCTGTGCTTGGGAGACTGGTTTCAGATAGACCCTCAGGGCAGGAGGAGGATGAGCACCCTTTAGTTTCCCAAGTCATTTTCCTAAGAGAGCTTTGGTCCTGCTGCCATCTTAGAAGAGGCAGCTGCAGCGTGATGGGGACCCATTCCCGAAGCCACAGTCAGGTTCAGAACCTGTGCTTGGGAGGCTGGTTTCAGACCCCAGACACTCGACCCCTGTGTTGAACTGGGCAAGGCCTGGTGGTGAACCCAGGGAAGTTTTGATCTCCCTACGTGTGGGACCCCTGGAAGTGAGGCACCCCTGGAAAAAAGCACTCAGGCAACAGAGTGAGTCCTATAGCTGCAGCTGGAGGAGGCCAGGGAGGCCATGTGGCCAGACGTGGAATGAAGAATGGAATCTGGTGGAATGTCACCAGATTCTGCTGGTGACACCCAAACAGTGAATCTCCTTACTTTCCCCTGTAGAGGGCAGGCAGGAGTGGTATGTTTGCTTCTGGGAGATGGACTGAGCCTGAGCCCTTGGAGGACAGCTGTTGAGGTGAGGAAAGGGGTAAATCTAGGCCTTTCTGCATTTCTCCCCAAATATTGCACTGTTGCCCAATCCTCCTGGATGGCCTGACAGTAGCCACAGACCTCAGATCTCAGAATTATTTCCAACTCCATGCTCCATCTCAACAGGAAATAGCCAAAATTGTTGCTGAGTCAAAGACTTCAAGAGCTCAAAGCCTGTAGACCTTCCCGTGTTCCAAGAGTAATTTTGATAAAAGGAGATAAAAAAAAAAAAAAAAAAAAAAACAGAAACAAAGGGAAATCAAGTGATAGAGAATAGTAATGATTTATCAATTAAGCAAAAGCAAAGGTCTTTAGTTCCTCCTCAAGGGCCATTGAAAACATTCTGAGCAATATTCTGTGAACAGTTTTATAGATGCTAAAGCACAACCCAGCCTGAAATGAATGTATGTAGACCACAGTCGGGTCTTAGGGCACAGATGTGCCTTACGGAGTGTTGTAGATGTCTTGCACAAGGGCAGGACATAGCCTGATCCAGTGAACGGACCTAGAGCTGGGCCCAGGAGTATTTTTTTGGAAGCTTGGATGACAGACAGGCACTGAGGAGTGTTTGGCAGAGGCTTGAACCAATGCAGTATTCAGCCTGGTTCACAGGGACCTAGAGTCCTAGGGCTCAGGAGTATTTGCCAGGGTCTTGCTCAAAGGCATGACCCAGCCTTCTTCAGTGCAGCGCTTGGGATGTGGGATCTCCCGTGTTTCCTGGAGGGCAGCACAATGGCAGTGCATACCATAGATCCGAGGCCTGGAGCTACTTGTTGGCCCAGGATTGCTAGTCGGTGGCTCAAGTAAGTACGGGAATTAACATGAGTGTCAGATATAGGGTCAGCTATGCTGGTCGGGGCCTTGAATAAGTGCAGGACCCAGCCTGGTGCAACCAGGGACAGAGATGTGGGCACAGGAGTGTTTCTTGGGGGCATAAACAAAGGCCGGACCCAGCATGGTTCAGCACAGGAACCGAGATGTGAGCTCAGGAGTGTTTGTTGGGGGCTTGAACAGAGGCAAGGCACCGCCAGGTTCAGGGCAGGGCCCATGATGTGGGCTGAAGAGCATTTGCTGGAATGCACCAGGGGCAGCTCCCAAAATGCTTAAGTGCCAGGCTCAAGATATTGGCTCAGGACTGTTATTAGGGCTCATGAGCATGGGCAGCGATTGGCTTCGTGCCATGCAGGACCCAACATTTGGGCTCAGGGTTGTCTGTCGGTGCCTGCACATGGCATGAAGCTATCCTGGTTCAGTGCAGGGACCGTGACCGAGAAGTGGGTTCCAAAGTACTTGTCGTGGCCTTGAAGAAGGGCAGGACCCAGCCAGGTCGGTGTAAGCAATGAGATGAGGCTGAGGAGTATTTGTCGGGGTGGAAGAAGTGCAGGACCCAGCCTGGTGCACTGCAGAGACTGGGAGGGATGCTCGGGAGTGTTTGCAAGGGTTTGCACAAGGCCTGAACACAGCCTGGTTCAGTGCAGGTCCTTAGATGTCGATTCAGGTGTATCCACTGAGACTTCAAGCTGGGCAGAACGTAGCCTGCTTCATTACAGCGACCGAGAGGCAGTCTCAGGGGTATTTCTAGGGCGTCTTGAACAAAGGCAGGCTTGAGCATGGTCGGCGTAGGGAACGCAGTGTGGGCTGGGGAGTGTTTGTTGGGGTGTTGCACAAAGGCATGTCGAGCCTCATTCAGTGCAGCAAGTGCAATGCGTGATCGGGAGTGTTTCTTGGGCAGACGGACCAAGGGCAGGACACACCCTAGTTCAGAGGCAGGGAGCGGGTTGTGGGTTCAGGATTGTAAGTCGATGGCTTGAATCTGGCCAGAACTAGCCTGAGCATCAGAGAGAGGATCAGCAGTGTTGGCCGGCACCTTGAACAAGTGCAGGACTCATCCTAGGTCAGGGCAGAAACAAAGTTGGAGGCTCAGGAGTGTTTGAATCAAGGCAGATTCCAACCTGCTTGAGTTCTGGGAGTGGGATATGGACTGAAGAGTTTTGGCTGGGACATGAAGCTGTTGTAGGCCCCAGTAGAATTCAGTTCAGGGACCACAGTGTGGGCCCAGGAGCGATTGTTTGAGGCTTGAAGAAGGCCAGGATCCAGTCTGCATCAGTAGAGGGACTGAAATGTGGGCTTCAGGATATTTGTCGAGGGCTTGTGGAAGTACAGGGCCCNTTGAGTTCTGGGAGTGGGATATGGACTGAAGAGTTTTGGCTGGGACATGAAGCTGTTGTAGGCCCCAGCAGAATTCAGTTCAGGGACCGCAGTGTGGGCCCAGGAGCGATTGTTTGAGGCTTGAAGAAGGCCAGGATCCAGTCTGCATCAGTAGAGGGACTGAAATGTGGGCTTCAGGATATTTGTCGAGGGCTTGTGGAAGTACAGGGCCCACCCAGGTTCAGTGCAGGGACCGTAGGTGGGCTCATGAGTGTCTCATGGGGTCTGAACAAGCACAGGATCAGCCTGGGTCAGCAAAGGGACCTAGAGGTAGGATCCAGAATCGTTTCCAGGGGCATGAACAAGCACAGAATCCAGCTTGGTTCTGTTCAGGGACACAAATGTGCGCTAAGGAGTCCTGAAGGTATCTAGCACAAGGGCAGGACCCAGCCTGATTCAGTGAACGGACCTAGAGCTGGGCCCAGGAGTATTTTTTGGAAGCTTGGACGAATATGGACGCTGAGGAGTGTTTGCTGGAGGCTTGAACCAATGCAAGATTCAGCCTGGATCATGGCAGGGACCTTGTGTCCCAGGGCTCAGGAGTGTTTGTCGGGGTTTTGCTCAAAGGCATGACCCAGCCTTCTTGAGTGCAGTGCTTGGGATGTTGGATCGCCCATGTTTCCTGGGGGACTGCACAATGACTGTGCACACCATAGGTCCGAGGCATGGAGCTACTTGTTGGCACAGGATTGCTTGCCAGTGGCTTGAATAAGGCCAGGAACTAGCATGAGAGTCAGATACAGGCTCATCTACGTTGGACGGGGCCTTGAATAAGTGCAGGACCTAGCCTGGTTCATGGCAGGCACGGAGATATGGGAGCAGGAGTGTTTCTTGGGGGCATAAACAAAGGCCGGAGCCAGCATGGATTAGCACAGGAACTGAGATGTGAGCTCAGGAGTATTTGTTGGGGGCTTGAACAGAGGCAGGGCCCCACCGGGATCAGGGCAGGGCCCATGTTGTGGGCTCAGGAGTATTTGCTGGGGTGCACCAGGAGCAGCCTTCCAAATGCTTCAATGCCAGGCTCAAAATGTCACCTCAGGCCTGTTATTAGGGGTCATGAGCATGGGCAACGCTTAGCCTTGTGCCAAGCAGGACCCGACATTTGGCCTCAGGGTTGTCTGTTGGTGCCTGCACAAGGGATGAAGCTAGCCTGGTTCAATGCAGGGACCAAGACCAAGACGTGGGTTCCGAAGTATCTGTCATGTCCTTGAAGAAGGGCAGGACCCAGCCAGGTCAGTGTAAACAACAAAATGAGGCTCAGGAGTATTTGTCAGGTTGGAAGAAGTGCAAGACCCAGCCTAGTTCACTGCACAAACCGGGATGGAAGCTTGGGAGTGTTTGCAAGGGTCTTGCAAGAGGTCTGGACACATCTGGGTCAGTGAAGGTCTTTAGATGTCGATTCAGGAGTATCCGCTGAGGCTTCAAGATGGGCAGAACCTAGCCTGCTTCAGTACAGGGACATAGATGCAGGCTAAAGGGTATATGTTGGATCTTGAACAAGGGCAGGACCGAGCATGGTCCACATAGGGTTCGCAATGTGGGCTCGGGAGTGTTTGGGGGGGTTTTGCACAAAGGCATGTCGAGCCTCGTTCAGTGTAGAGAATGCAATGCAGGATTGGGTGTGTTTCCTGGGCAGACTGACCAAGGGTAGGACACACACTAGTCAGAGGTAGGGAGCGAAGTGTGGGCTCAGGATGGTAGGTAGGTCACTTGAATATGGACAGGAATAGCCTGAGTATGAGAGAGAGGATCAGCAGTGTTGGCTGGCACCTTGAACAAGTGCAGAACCCATGCTAGGTCAGGGCAGAGATGACGTTGTGGGCTCAGGAGTGTTTGTCAGGGTTTGAATCAAGGCAGGGTCCAGCCTGCTTGAGTTCTGGGAGTGAGATATGGGCTCAAGAATGTAGGTCAGGGCATGGAACCAGTTCAGGAACCAGCAGAATTCAGTTCAGGGACCGCAATGTGGCCCAGGAGCGATTGCCTGGGCTTAAAGAAGGCCAGGATCCAGTCTGCATCAGTAGAGGGACCAAAATGTGGGCTCTGGGATATTACTCGAGGGTTTGTGCGGTTTCAGGGGCCACCCGGGTTCAGTGCAGGGACCATAGATGGGCTCATGAATGTCTCGCGAGTTCTAAACAAGCACAGGACCAGCCTGGGTCAGCAAAGGGACCTAGATGAGGGCTCCAGAGTCATTGTCAGGGACATGAACAAGCGCAGAATCCAGCTTGGTTCCATTCAGAGACACAGATGTGCACTAAGGAGTGTTGTAGGTGTCTTGAACAAGGGCAGGATCCAGCCTGATTCAGTGAATGGACCCAGAGCTGGGCCCAGAGGTATTTTTCAGAAACTTGAATGACAGACGAGCCCTGAGGAGTGTTTGCCAGAAGCTGAACCAATGCAAGATTCAGCCTGGTTCGTGGCAGGGACCTAATGTTTGAAGACCCAGGAGTGTTTGTCGCGGTCTTGATCAAAGGCAAAACACAGCCTTCTTCGGTGCAGCGCATGGGATGTGGAATCACCCATGTTTCCTGGGGGATTGAACAGTGCTGGTGCACACGATAGTTCTGAAGCATGGAGCTACTTGTCAGCTCAGGATTGCTTGCTGATGGCTCGAATAAGGCCAGGAACTAGCATAAGATTCAGATACAGGCTCATCTATGTTGGACGGGGCCTTGAATAAGTGCAGGACCTAGCCTGGTTCATGGCAGGCACGGAGATATGGGAGCAGGAGTGTTTCTCGGGGGCATAAACAAAGGCTGGACCCAGCATGGTTCAGTGCATGAACGCAGGTGTGAGCTCAGAAGTGTTTGTCAGGGGCTTGAACAGAGGCAGGGCTCATGATGTGGGCTCAGGAGCATTTGCTGGGGTGCATCAGTGACAGCTCCCAAAGTGCTTCAGTGCCAGGCTCAGGATGTTGGCTCAGGCCTTCTTTTAGGGGTCATGAGCATGGGAAGCACTTAGCCTCGTGCCATGCAGGACCCGATCTTTGGGCTCAGGATTGTCTTTCGGTGCCTGCACATGGGAAGAAGCTAGCCTGGTTCAGTGCAGGGACCAAGACCAAGACATGGGTTCCAAAGAATCTGTCCTGGCCTTGAAGAAGGGCAGGACCCAGCCTTGTCCGTGTGAGCACTGAAATGAGGCTCAGGAGTATTTGTCGGGGTGGAAGACGTGCAGGACCCAGCCTGGTTCGTTGCAGAGACTGGGAGGGAGTCTCAGGAGTGTTTGCAAGGGTCTTGCATGAGGCCTGAACACAGCTTGGGTCAGTGCAGGTCCTTAGATGTCTATTCAGGAGTATTCACTGAGGCTTCAAGATGGGCCGAACGTAGCCTGCTTCATTCAGTACAGGGATCGAGATGCGGGCTCAGGGGTATTTGTCGGGGTCTTGAACAAGGGAAGGACTGAGCATGGTCCTCGTAGGGATTGCAGTGTGGGCTCAGGAGTGTTTCTTTGGGTCTTTCACAAAGGCAGGTCAAGCCTCGTTCAGTGCAGCAAGTGCGATGCAGGATCGGGTGTGTTTCCTAGGCAGATTGACCAAGGCCAGGACACACCTTAGCTCAGAGGCAGGGAGCAGTTTGTGGGCTCAGAATCGTGTCAGTGAACAAATCCATCCAGGACTAGCCTGAGAGTTAGACGCTCTGCAGTCTAACCTGAACAAGTGAAGGCACCTTGAACAAGTGCAAGAGCCATCCTAGGTCAGGGCAGAGACGACGTTGTGGGCTCAGGAGTGTTTGTTGGGGCTTGAGTCAAGCCAGGGTCCAGCCTGATTGACTTCTGGGAGTGAGATATGGGCTCAAGAGTGTTGGTCATGCCACGGAAGTGGTGCAGGACCCAGCAAAATTCAGTTCAGGGACCACATTGTGGGCCCAGAAGCGATTGCCAGGGGCTTGAAGAAGGCCAGGACCCAGTCTGCATTTGTACAGGGACTGAAATGGGGCTCTGGGATATTAGTTGAGGACTTGTGCAAGTACAGGGCCCACCCGGCTTCAGTGTATGGACCATAGATGGGCGCATGAGTGTCTCGCGGTGTCTGAACAAGGGCGGGGCCAGCCTGGGTCAGTGAAGGGACTTAGATGTGGGCTCTGGAGTCATTTCCAGGGGCTTCAACGAGCCCAGAATCCAGCTTGGTTCCGTTCAGGGACACAGATGTGTGCTAAGGAGTGTTGTATGTGTCTTACATAAGGGCAGGACCCAGCCTGATTCAATGAATGGACCTAGAGCTGGGCCCAGGAGTGTTTTTCAGAAGTTTGGAGGACAGACGGGCCCTGAGGAGTGTTTGCCGGAGGATTGAACCAATGCAAGATTCAGCCTGGATCACGGCAGGGACCTAGTGTCCAACGGCTCAAGAATGTTAGTCAGGGTCTTGCTCAAAGGCAAGACCCAGCCTTCTTCAGTACAGCGCGTGGGATGTGGGATCGCCCATTATAACTTGGGGACTGTACAATGGTGATGCACACCACAGGTCCGAGACATGGAGCTACTTGTTGGCTCAGCATTACTTTCCGGTGGCTCAAATAAGGTCAGGAACCAGCATGATAGTCAGATACAGGCTCAGCTTTGTTGGTCGGAGCCTTGAATAAGCGCAGAACCCAACCTGGTTCATGACAAGAATGGAGATGCGGGCGCAGGAGTGTTTCTCGGGGACATAAACAAAGGCCGGACTGAGCATGGTTCAGTTCAGGAACCGAGATGTGAGCTCAGGAGTGTTTGCCGGGGGCTTGAACAGAGGCAGGGCCCCGCCGGGTTCAGGGCAGGGCCCATGATGTGGGTTGAGAAGCATTTGCCTGGGTGCACCAGGGGCAACTTTCAAAAGGTTTCAGTGCCAGGCTCAAAATGTCATCTCAGGTCTGTTATAAGGGGTCATGAGCATGGGCAGCACTTAGCTTCGTGTCATGCAGGATGGGACATTTGGGCTCAGGGTTGTCTGTCTATGCCTGCACATAGGAAGAAGCTAGTCTCATTCAGTGCAGGGACTGAGACCAAGGCGTGGGTTCCAAAGTATCTATCATGGCTTAAAAAAGGGCAGGACCCAGCCTGCTCAGTGTAAGCACCTAAATGAGGCTAAGGAGTATTTGTCATGTTGGAAGAAGTGCAGGACCCAGCCTGGTTCACTGCAGACACTGTGAGGGAGGCTCTGAAGTATTTACAAGGG
Source organism: Cephalophus harveyi (assembly GCA_006410635.1). Taxonomy (NCBI): domain Eukaryota; kingdom Metazoa; phylum Chordata; class Mammalia; order Artiodactyla; family Bovidae; genus Cephalophus; species Cephalophus harveyi. Next base: position 22,637 of record SJYT01012924.1, read on the forward strand.
TCTTGCATGAGGCCTAGACACAGCCTGGGTCAGTGCAGGTCCTTAGATGTCAATTCTGGAGTATCTTCTGAGGCTTCAAGATGGGCAGAATGTAGCCTGCTTCAGTACAGGGACAAGATACAGGCTCAGGGGTTATTTGTTGGGGTCTTGAACAAGGACAGGACCAAGCATGGTCCATGTAGGGATCGCAATGTTGGCTCAGGACGGCATTGTTTGTTGGGGTCTTGCACAAAGGCACGACAAGCCTCATTCAGTGTAGCGAGTGTGATGCGGGGATATGGAGTGTTTCCTGGGCGGACTGACCATGGGCAGGACACACCCTAGTTCAGAGGAAGGGAGCGGGTTGTGGGCTCAGGATTGTAGGTCGGTGGCTTGAATACTGCCAGGACTAGCCTGAGAGTGAGAGAGCCTCAGCAGTGTCTGCCAGCACCTTGAACAAGTGCAGTACCTATTCTAGGTCAGGACAGAGATAACTTTGTGGGCTCAGGAGTGTTTTTCAGGGCTTGAATCAATGCAGGGTCCAGCCTGTTTGTGTTCTGTGAGTGAGATATAGGCTCAAGAGTGTTGGTCGGGGTGTGAAACCAGTGCAGGATCCAGCAGTATTCCATTCATGGACCGGGATATGGGCCCGGGAGCGATTATCTGGGGCTTGAAGAAGGCCAGGACCCAGTCTGCATCAGTAGAGGGACGAAATGTGGGCCTGGGATATTAGTGGAGGGATTGTACAGGTACAGGGTCCACCCCGGGTTCAGTACAGGGTCCGTAGGTGGGCTCATAAGTTTCTCACAAGGTGTCTCAACAAGCGAAGGACCAGCCTGGGTCAGCAAAGGGACCTAGATGTTGGCTCCGGAGTCGTTTCCAGGGGCATGAACAAGGGCAGAATCCAGCTTGGTTCCATTCAGGGACACAGATGTGTGCTAAGAAATGTTGTAGGTGTCTTGCACAAGGGCAGAACCCAGCCTGATTCAGTGAACAGACCTAGAGCTGGGCGCAGGAGTATTTTTCGGAAGATTGGAAGATAGAAGGGTGCTGAGGAGTGTTTGCTGGAGGCTTGAACCAATGCAAGATTCAATCTGGTTCACCACAGGGACCTAGTGTCCTAGGGCTCAGGAGTGTTTGTTGGGGTCTTGCTCAAAGGCATGTTCCAGCCTTCTTCAGAGCAGCGTGTGGGATGTGGGATCGCCCGTGTTTCCCGGGGGACTGAACAATGGTGGTGCACACCATAGATCTGAGGCCTGGAGCTACTTTTCAGCTCAGGTTTGTTTGCCGGTGGCTCAAATAAGGCCGGGAACTAGCATGAGAGTTAGATACAGGCTCAGCTATGTTGCTCGCAGCCTTGGATAAGTGCAGGACTCAGCCTGGTTCATAGGGACGGAGATATGGGTTCAGGAGTGTTTCTCAGGGGCGTGAACAAAGGCAGGACCCATCCTGGTTCAGTCAGGAACTGAGATGTGAGCTTAGGAGTGTTTGTCAGGGGATTGAACAAAGGCACGGCCCCGCCGGGTTCAGTGCAGGGCCCATGAGGAGGGCTCAGGAGCATTTGCTGGGGGGGCACCAGGGGCAGCTCCCAAAATGCTTCAGTGCCAGGCTCAAGATGTTGGCTCAGGCCTGTTATTTGCTGTCATGAACATGGGCAGCACTTAGTCTCGTGCCATGCAGGACCCAACATTTGGGCTCAGGGTTGTCTGTTGGTGCCTGCACATAGGAATTAGTTTGTCTGATTCAGTGCAGGGACCGACACGTGGGTTCAGAAGTATCTGTCATGGCCTTAAAGAAGGGCAGGAACCAGCCTGGTCAGTGTAAGCACCGAAATGAGGCTGAGGAGTATTTGTCGGGGTGGAAGAAGTGCAGGACCCAGCCTGGTTCATTGCAGAGACCAGGAGGGAGGCTCAGGAGTGTTTGCAAGGGGCTTGCATGAGACCTGGACCCAGCCTGGGTCAGTGCAGGTCCTTAGATGTTGATTCAAGGGCATCCGCAGAGCCTTCAAATGGGCAGAACATAGCCTGCTTCAGTACAGTGACCGAGATGTGGGCTCAGGGGTATTTGTAGTGGTCTTGTACAAGGACAGGACTGAGTATGGTCCCCATAGGGATAGCAGTGTGGGGTCAGGTGTGTTTGTTGGGGTCTTGCACAAAGGCATGTGGAGCCTCCTTCTTTGCAGCCAGTCCAATGCGAGATCGGGAGTGTTTCCTGGGGGGACTGACCAAGGGCAGGACACACCCTAGTTCAGAGTCAGGGAGTGGGTTGTGGGCTGAGGATTATAGGTCGATGGCTTGAATCCAGCCAGGACTAGCCTGAGAGTCAGAGAGAGGCTCAGCAGTATTGGCTGGCACCTTGAACAAGTGCAGGACCCATCCTAGGTCAGGGCAAAGATGTCATTGTGGGCTCAGGAGTGTTTGTCAAGGCTTGAATCAAGGCAGGGTCCAGCCTGCTTGAGATCTGGGAGTGAGATATGGGCTCAAGATTGTTGGTCGGGGCATGGAACCGGTTCAGGACCGAGCAGAATTCAGTTCAGGTACTGCCATGTAGGCCCAGGAGCGATTGTCTGGGGCTTGAAGAAGGCAAGGACCCAGTCTGCATCTGTACAGGGACTGTAATGTGGGCTCTGGGATATTTGTTGAGGGCTTGTGCAAGTACAGGGCCCACCCGGGTTCAGTGCAGGGACCATAGGTAGGTTCTTGAGTGTCTCTCAGGGTCAGAACAAGCTCAGGACCAGCCTGGATCAGCGAAGGGACCTAGATGTGGGCTCCGGAGTTGTTTTCAGGGGCATGAGAAAGCGCAGGATCCAGCTTGGTTCTGTTCAGGGTCACAGATGTGCACTAAGGAGAATTGTAGGTGTCTTGCACATGGGCAGAACCCAGCCTGATTCGGTGAACAGACCTAGAGGTGGGCCAAGGAGTAGTTTTCAGAAGATTGGACAACAGACTGGCACTGAGGGGTGTTTGCTGGAGGCTTGAACCAATGCAATATTCAGCCCGATTCACTGAAGGGACCTAGTGTCCTAGGGCTCAGGAGTGTTTGTCAAAGTCTTGCTCAAAGGTAAGACCCGGCCTTCTTCAGTGCAGCGCGTGGGATGTGGGATCGCCCATGTTTCCTGGGGGACTGAACAGTGGCGGTGCACACCATAGGTCTGAGGCATGAAGCTACTTGTCAGCTCAGGATTGCTTTCCTTTGGCTCAAATAAGGCCAGAGTCAAATACAGGCTCAGCTATGTTGGTTGGGTCCTTGAATAAGTGCAGGACCCAGCCTGGTTCATGGCAGGGATAGAGATTTGAGTGCAGGAGTGTTTCTCGGGGACATATACAAAGGCAGGGCCCAGCATTGTTCAGTGCAAGAACCGAGATATGAGCTCAGGAGTGTTTGTCAGGGGCTTGAACAAAGGGAAGGCCACACCGGGTTCATGGCAGGGCCCATAATGTAAGCTCAGGAGCATTTGCTTGGGGGCACCAGGGGCAGCTCCCAAAATGCTTCAGTGCCAGGCTCAGGATGTTGGCTCAGGCCTGTTATTAGGGGTCATGAACATGGGCAGCGCTTAGCCTTGTGCCGTGCAGGACCCGACATTTGGGCTCAGGGTTGTCTGTCGGTGCCTGAACATGGCAAGAAGCTAGCCTGGTTCAGTGCAAGGACCGAGATGTGGGTTCTGAATATCTGTCGTAGCCTTGAATAAGGGCAGAAACTAGCCTGGTCAGTGTAAGCTTCGAAATGAGGCTCAGGAGTATTTGTCGGGGTGGAAGAAGTGTAGGACCCAGCCTGGTTCGCTGCAGAGACCAGGAGGGAGGCTTGGGAGTGTTTGCAAGGGTCTTGCTCAAGGCCTGGACCCAGCCTGGTTCAGTGCAGGTCCTTAGATGTCAATTCAGAAGTATCCACTGCTTCAAGATGGGCAGAACATAGCCTGCTTCAGTACAGGTCTGAGATTCGGGCTCAGGAGTATTTGTCATGGTCTTGAACAAGGGCAGGACCAAGCATGGTCCCCAAAGGGATCAAAATGTGGGTTCTGGAGTGTTTCTTGGGGTCTTGCCCAAAGGTATGTAGACCCTGTTCAGTGCAGAAGTCGGATCAGGATTGTTTCCTGGGGGATTGACTAAGGGCAGGACACACCTAGTTAAGAGGGAGGGAGCTAGTAGTTGGCTCAGGATTGTAGGTCTGTGGCTTGAATCGAGCCAGGACTAGCCTGAGAGTCAGAGAGAGGCTCAGTAGTATTGACTGGCACCTTGAACAAGTGCAGGACCCATCCTAGGTCAGGGCAGAGACGATGTTGTGGGCTCAGGAGTGTTTGTCAGGGCTTGAATCAAAGCAGGGTCCAGCCTGCTGGAGTTCTGGGAGTGAGATATGGGCTCAAGAGTGTTGGTCGAGGCTTGGAACCAGTGCAGGACGCAGCAGAATTCAGTTGAGGTGCCGCGATATGGGTCCAGGAGTGATTGTCTGGGGCTTGAAGAAGGCCAGTACCCAGTCTGGATCAGCAGAAGGACCAAAATGTGGGCTCAGGAATACTTGTCATGGGTCTGTGCAAGTACAGGACCCACCCTGGTTCAGTACCTTGACCGTATGTAGTCTCATGAGTGTCTCTCGGGGTCAGAACAAGCTCAGGACCAGCCTGGTTCAGCGAAGGGACCTAGATGTGTGCTAAGGAGTAGTTTTCAGGGGCTTGAACAGCACAGGATCCAGCTTGGTTCTGTTCAGGGTCACAGATGTGCACTAAGGAGTGTTGTAGGTGTCTTGCACATGAGCAGGACCCAGCCTGATTCAGTGAATGGACCTAGAGGTTGGCCCAGAAGTATTTTTTGGAAGCTTGGAAAACCGATGTGCACTGAGGAGTGTTTGCCAAAGGCTTGAACAAATGCAAGATTCAGCCTGGTTCACTGCAGCGACCTAGTAGTTGTCTCAGTGGAGGANGACCCAGCCTGATTCGGTGAATGGACCTAGAGGTTGGCCCAGAAGTATTGTTTGGAAGCTTAGAAAACCAATGTGCGCTGAGGAGAGTTTGCCAATGGCTTGAACAAATAGAAGATTCAGCCTGGTTCACTGCAGCGACCTAGTAGTTGTCTCAGTGGAGGAGTGATAAATTATGATATCTCTTCTGTGGAATAGCAATAATAATAAACAGACTTTTCAGGACCCTCTGCCCTTTCGCCTCAGAATGCTGTATCTTCAACTTGCTTGAAATTAGCAGTACCAGTTGAAGAGACTGATACTTGGCCTAGTCTCTACTTCAGGACATAACAGCAGCTTCAGGTTCAGGGCAGCAAACTAGTGGTATTTTCTCCTCCCTGAACATTTCTTGAAGGGTTAGGATACAAGATGGAATAGGTGTTAGGACTTAGTGAGGGAACATGCTGCAGCCATCCTTGAAATTCTGCATCAGCAGCTATAGTTCCGCATAGTTTTGCTGCTGCTGCTGCTAAGTTGCTTCAGCCGTGTCCGACTCTGTGCGACCCCATCGACGGAAGTCCACCAGGCCCCCCCATCCCTGGGATTCTCCAGTCAAGAACACCAGAGTGGGTTTCCATTTCCTTCTCCAATGTATGCAAGTGAAAAGTGAAAGTGAAGTCACTCAGTCGTGTCCGACTCTTTGCGACCCCATGGACTGCAGCCCACCAGGCTCCTCCATCCATGGGATATTCTAGGCAAGAGTACTGGAGTGGGGTGCTATAGTTCTAGCAGCATGATTAAAAGCATATTTACTTTCTTCAGATTTTCATTGCTGGAATTTGACACCAACAGCCCCTGTAAGACTTCCTGCTGGGCACTGGTGCTTCTGGTTACACACCAGCCCCTCTTCAACCCAGCACCTAGCTGCATTTATTATATTAACTGTAGATACAAAGACTACCACGGTGCCTCGTACCTATTGATCTATCTCACGGTCTGCATGATCTACAGACCATGTGCAAGAGGGATAAGTTGTAAGAACTTCTTAATCTGCAATTGGTTCTCTATGCCTATAGATTCTGTGTCCATTTGGGACTTGTGAAGACCTGGTCTCTACAATCTATAACAAAGAATATAAACCCTAGATGTATTGACTTATGCCTGGAGCCCTTAGGGAAAATCAGTGCCAGTAGCTCGTGGGCCCATATTACCATCCCCAAGGCAACAACAAATCTGCAACATCATTATCATTGTGTGCAAATTTTGAGAGATGACGTCTAGAAAAAAAAAATGTGAAAATACAAAAATTAGTTGTGTTGGACAGAGAGATTCACATTCTTCTTCTCTGCACTTTGCTCCATCTATCTGACTTACTCCTGCTTCAGGTATGGAATGGTGGAAAAGAAAGGATCTTTCTTTCTTTCTCTCTTTTTTTGTTAAAAAAAAAAATGGGGTGAATTACATTGATTGATTTGCGGATATTGAAGAATCCTTGCATCCCTGGGATAAAGCCCACTTGGTCATGGTGTATGATCTTTTTAATGTGTTGTTGGATTCTGATTGCTAGAATTTTGTTAAGGATTTTTGCATCTATGTTCATCAGTGATATTGGCCTGTAGTTTTCTTTTTTGGTGACATCTTTGTCAGGTTTTGGTATTAGGGTGATGGTGGCCTCATAGAATGAGTTTGGAAGTTTACCTTCCTCTGAAATTTTCTGGAAGAGTCTCAGTAGGATAGGTGTTAGCTCTTCTC
>SJYT01012924.1:37520-65846 GCA_006410635.1 Cephalophus harveyi
ATAAAAAAAAAAAAAAAAACTTTACTAATAAGAAGCCCAATGAGACATGAGGCTGGAACCTGCTGTCATTCTACAACAATGTAGCAATTACTGTTCTAGGCCCCAGCAGGGAGCAGAAGGGACTCCACAGAGACCTGCAGTTCTGGTGGTGCTTTTCATTCCCTAGGTTATACGAAATGAACCTGCATATCACTCCAGAGCACTCTCATCTGACAGCAAGGAGATCTGCAAATTTACTTCCCCAGACTCAATGGTAAGCAAAAAACCACTTGGCAAATTAAGAGAGAAGTAGAGAGAAGGGCTGGGGTGTGGGCAGATGGGACACACTGGGAATCTGAGATTAGCAGATGTAAACTATTATATATAGAATAAACAGCAAGCTCCTGTTTAATAGCACAGGGAACTACAATCAATATCCTGTGATAAACCATAATGGAAAGGAATATGAAAAAGTATATGTGTATATAACTGAATTATTTTCTTTTACAGTAGAAATTAATACATTGTATATCACCTATATTTAAATAAAATAAATTTTAAAAGACAGAAGACAGAACCTAAATGGAGAGCGTGCCCACAAGTGATCACAGAGCAGGCAAGCCTGCCCACCACATCCCTGACAAGTACCATGCCATGAGGACAGGCGAGTCAGGGAGAGACTCCACCACTTCCTGGTCCCCTTTAATTCCTGGAAAGATCCAAGACTGGCCCTCCACTATCCTGCCACTGACACTCACTTGGCTAGTGTATTTGGCAATGTCTGCAGAGACATCAGATGAAGCGGTGNGCCATATCCCTGACAAGGACCATGCCATGAGAACACGTGAGTCAGGGAGAGACTCCACAACTTCCTGGTCCCCTTTAATTCCTGGAAAGATCCAAGGCTGGCCCTCCAGTATCCTGCCACTGACACTCACTTGGCTAGTGTATTTGGCAGTGTCTGCAGTGACATCAGATGAAGTGATGGTGATGGGCAGGATTGAATGAAGATACAAGGGTGCTCGTGGACCCTGAGCTGGTGACAAGGGGCGACAACTAGGTGCTGGTCACCAGGGTGATAGTGGAGGTGGATGGGTTCTGTGTGATCTCTTTCTGCTGGACAGCTGTGAAAGCAAATGGTTCTTGGTTACCCCACTGCCTGAGGAAGGCTGTCCCAGCTCGAAGCTCTGGTGGGAGCAGGGGCCAATCCACACTCTCAAGTTTCCCTGCTTTCAAGAGACAATGATTCTCCCATTGGCCAAACTTGAGCAAAGTTCCAAGGAGCCCTTTCTCAGCAAGGCCTCCACATGGGTCTTTAAGAACTAATACAGTTTCCAGAAGCTCAAGGAGGCTGTCCCAGCTCGAAGCTCTGGTGGGAGCAGGGGCCAATCCACACTCTCAAGTTTCCCTGCTTTCAAGAGACAATGATTCTCCCATTGGCCAAACTTGAGCAAAGTTCCAAGAAGCCTTTTCTCAGCAAGGCCTCCACGTGGGTCTTTAAGAACTAATACAGTTTCCAGCAGCTCAAGGCTGCATCGCTAGGATGACCCACACCCCTTTAAAGTCCCACCTAAGAAACTTCAAGAATGTCAAGAGAATTGCCGATTTGCTCCAGTCAATACCTAAGTAGAGGGCCCTTTGCCCTGTCTCTACGAGAGGGCAGAAGCCTACCTTTAAGAGGTAACTGAGTTAGCAACCTCAGATATTTCACATGGACCAACACCCCCTTCCCAATTTGCATAAAATTGTCATTTTCTGACTCTATAGAATTCACATGATTCCCCCTCCGTATTCCCTAATCTCCTTTTAAAACCCCAGTCCCCTGCGTACACATTGAAATTGACTTCAGTTCATGCTGGATGCTTTGCCCTACTACGCTTCCCTGCTGGCTCAGAGGTTAAAGCGTCTGCCTCTGATGCGGGAGACCTGGGTTCGATCCCTGGGTCGGGAAGATCCCCTGGAGGAGGAAATGGCAATCCACTCCAGTATTCTTGCCTGGAGAATCCCATGGGCGGAGAAGCCTAGTAGGTTACAGTCCACGGGGTCACAAAGAGTCGGACACGACTGAGCGACTTCACCTCACCTCACGATAGTAAATAGCAGATTAAAATCTATCCTAACTACTTCAACTAGCTCTGGCCAGTTTTGTTTATGTTTATCAGGACAGTCTGGGAATTATGAACAATACCATCAATAAGCTCCTTTTTGCCAGCTCCCAAGTTCCCCTGGAAGGCTCATTATAGTTAAGGGCTATGATTCAGTAGCTTGGAACTCCCCATTCCAGCCTGAAAGATCCCAGACCTGGTTCTGGCCTAGCAACACTTTGGACAGCAGGATCAATCCGGCTGTACTCCCATACTCTGTGTCCAATCTTTTGGTCTTCTTCTACCCCAATCTTTGAAGAGTTTCACTGGGAGCCAGTTCAATATCTGGCTACTCTTTCATTTCACAACCTGCTGCAACTCTTTCCAGTTCTCCTCCCGACAGTGCACTCAGTATGTGAGAGTTTCAATCCAAGCCCAGTAATGAAGAATCTCAGTGCAGGTTTCCTCATGAAACAAGACCAGTATCAGTCCTCAGGAGAGCCAGACAAACTAGTCCCCATCAGATCAGCACTTTGTTCTGCTTTCATCAGCCCAGAAAGAGACTCCTGCTAGGAGCTGTCATTCTGCACTTTGGCAATGGTTTGATGCTTGCTCTTCTTGCATTGGCTGGTGGGTGCTAATCCTTAGATTTTAAAGTATCCTTTACCATCCACTTCTCATACTGTACTCTTTCAAAATTTATGCCTAGGGGTTCACGGACATGCACAAGGAGACTTATACAAAGGTATTCATTGCAGGGCTGGTTACAACTGGTAAAAACTGGAAGCAACCTAAATGTCTATCTGTAGGTGAATACTTTATTAAATAAACTGTGGGATATTATACACCAGTGCAAAAGAAAAAGGGAGAGCTATATGCACTGACATGGATTGACTTCCAAAACATGCTGAAAGGTGGGAGGAGAAAAAGGCAAGGAATTTACCATTTTGATATTTTCAAATAGAAAACAAACAAACAAACAAAAAACTAACCTTTATGAAGTCATATATATGCATAGACAAATATATATGCATACATGAATTAGAAAAATATCTTATGGTTAACAATACTTTTGAGAAAGGGTGGAGAATGAAACAGAAAGTCAATAAAGACAACAGATTTTTGTTGTCTAGACATCCATTTCACCCCGTTCTAAGAAGAGGTGTATATACTATTTATAAAATGAACAAGAAAAAAGAAAAGTTCAAAATAAAGCTGCAAAATAATTTTTAAAAATAATACCAAATGATATGTGTCAGGCCTCCAGGATACAGTGGGCAGGCAACCACAGGAACTAAACAAAGAAAACAAGAACTATTTTTCTCCTGTCCATGTGGCAAAAAAGTATGGTGTGCCATGGAGAACAGAGTGGGGAGGCTCGGTACCTTTCACAATCTGTCTGTTCTGGTATCTCATCCCCTGGGAAGACTGAATGCCGGAGTCCAGCCCTGGTGGGTCCAGGGAATTCGAAGCATGGATGGCGTTGGCGAGGAAAACTTATTTAATTATTAATATTAGATTAGATTAGGAAGAAATAGTGTAGTAGGAAAATTAAGTGGAGAAAAGAGGCTGAATAACTTGGTTTACGGGGAAAGCCAATAAAACTCCAGACAAGGAGCTTGCACCATCTACATTAGGCCACCAGTGCCCATTTGAATATCGGAGAGTGCCCCACCTTGGACTCTCTCTCTCACAGTTCTTAAAAGCCAGGGCAAGTAAGTAGACATGATGAGCCGCCTGCTCCAGATGGGAATTCAGCCTGAAATTAAAGTAGGACGAGGAGACACGGGGGCAATCAGTCCAGCAACTGATTCCATTCCTCTATTGTTCAGAAGGCCTTTTATACCCTTGATTGTACATACAGATCAATGGGCAATACAAAATTATGTGGCGTCAGCAGCCCTGACTCATCAAAACCAGGCTTTTTTCTCTGCATACCTAATTGTATACACAAGTCTTAGGTGATTTACATGTCCTCTAGCCAAAAGGTCAATTAACATTTTACAGCCTTTTTCCTGATAAGGGTTTGTCAACCAGAAGACTTATTTGTGTTAATCTTCCCAAAGTCTGGTGCCACTCTCAGAAAGCACTAAATAAAGTTACATTCTTACATAGCAAGGTCACAAGGGGACTGCAGTGATATATAACAAAGAAAAGTAATTAACTCAAAATTCTAGTGTTGCTAACATAAAAACTACTATCTATCCTTTTCCATATCCCATTTACATTGATTAACATCCTCCAGGTGCCTAAAAGATAAATATGGAGATCTGGCAGCAGTCATTGAGTCAACAGTGAAAACCCTCTACCAATATAATTTTTAACTCTTTAGAAAAGGTCTGTTTCTTTAAGATGCTTTTAAGCTTTGTGCTTCTCACGGTTGGGGGCTGTAAGAATTCACAAGCTGTAAGAGGTCTAGGGAACCTGTTAGGCAAGCAAGCTAGAGAGTTATCAGAGGGCATTTACCTGAAACATCCCTTTCAAATGCAGAAGACTAAAGCCTTGAATTGACTTTTCCAGAGAATATCAGAAGAGTGGAAAAGCAGAGTACAAAGGCCGGCAGATTCTTATTCTTTGGGGGGTGGATGCTCGGGAAATGAAACATCCCTTTTAAATGCAGAAGACTAAAGCCTTGGATTGACTTTTTCCAGAGAATATCAGAAGAGTGGAAAAGCAGAGTACAAAGGCTGGCAGATTCTTATTTTTTGGGAGGGTGGATGCTCGGGGAATTCCAGGGGGAACCCCTGAAACCTGATCACGTCCTTGAGTTTATCAGGCTTCCTTCCACAGGACCTTGTCACGGGCGGGATTCCTCACGCTGGCCCCCAATAACTGAGGCTGCTGCTGCTGGCTTTGCTGCTGCTGCTGCTGCAGACACTGCATCTTCTGCATGTGCCACTTTGGGGAGGGCATTTGAAACTTCCCTGATGAGTTCCATACAACCTGCTGCATGGCCAGGGCAGTCTCCTTCGGTAAAAGTGGCCTCTGGTTTTTCACTGGGTTTCCCGTGGTGATGGTGGTAGTGATGGTGGCCGTGTAGGTGGTGCTGCTGGTGGCTGTGACCCCAGCCATGGCAGTTTGGGAGGATGAGCGGTTGAGGACCATCATTTCGGGGGAAGACTGGCTGCCCGCTGTTGTGGATGGTGGAGCTTTACCTACAACTGAAGCCAACACATGAAAAAACAAAACAGAAAGTAGACGGGACTCAGGCTGACCTTCAGGGTTTCCAGGCCAGTGAGTTCTAGGTCACCATCCTAGGATACCATGCCAAGATCCTCCCTGATAATGAGCACATTCCCACTTTTTATGTATAGGCCTATTTTGCAGCATGTTCTAGCTTAAAACATCAGCCTCCTTGGGTTACGTGGTTCCTCACATTTGAGATAGTTGCCAAGACCTCTGGGTGACTGAGGCCAACATGACACAGCCCCTGGCCTGGAGTTGCCCACCTGCTAGTCGACTACCCAGTGGATGAACAGAATCTTGCAAGTACCTTGTTTTACAAAGTTAGAGTTCAGTAAGCACTTTGAGAAAGACTTAGCCAAAGTCCATCTGGACATTAACAGATACGCTTTCCTTGGCCAGGAAACCTACAGGAATCAGACAGCCTCCCAGTGGCCAAAGCACTGAATAACAATGAATCACCCAGAACAGAGTATTGTCTTTCATCTCTTCTAATTCCTTCCAGATAGTCTCAGCATGGCCTGGCACCTTGACATGTAACACTCAAGGGAACTCCACACCAAGGATAGAACCATCCCCAGCACAATGGTATTTATGGAGAATTTAGAAGCATTGCTTTTGTTTTGACTGCAGTTATCCATAGTGCATCTTTTATGCAGAGCACAAAATACTGTTTTACCTAATGTCTTGTAGTCAAGTTTAAGTCCAAAATTGAAGTCAATTTTTCCTTAAAGAGCTGCTGCTTCAGATAAAGCATATATTAAGACAGCAATTGTACCAGCAGGTTGGGAATGAGAAAAAAAATGAATACGAGTGACTAGAGTTTGAATAACACTGCCTTTCGGTATGTATCTACCTGAAGGAACTGGGCTATGAGTGTGGATGGCAGGATTCAACAGACAGCAGGGAAAATTTGGAGGAGAACAGTTTTAGTCAAGACATGCCCAGGGATAGGCAGAATTCTGGTGAGTGAGGGCAGGAAGTGAGAAGGGCTGGCCGGAATGCAGATTAGAGCCAGAAACATTGAGCAGTTGAGAGGGGGTGACCACATGAGTGTTCATCTGTGAGGGGAATGGGGCCAGCTCTGACTGCAGGGGCTCCAGGAACTGGAGAGATGAACATACATCCCTAGAGATGATCCTCTCATGTTCAAATTAAAACAAACAAGCAAACAACAACAAAAACAGAAGCATGCAATCTGAAAACATTCCAGGCCTGACATACTTTGGGGGTTTTAATTTAGACACTAAAACATATTAATTTCTAAAGGATACTGATAGTTTACTTGGGAGTAGGGGGGAGGAAAGGCCATGGAAAATTGTATTTGTCCTAAAACTTTGGGAGTATATAATCACCTGTATTCTCAAAAAAAAAAGTGAATTTCTTAAAGGTCAATATTCCAAAACGACCCCACCCAAGTAGCCTAGTTATATCAGACTTAGGTCAATGTCTTGTACATTAAAAAAGGACTTTCTAAGAGAAGGCTAGAAATGACTGATATGTTGTCATGGTCATAACTCCAGAGTTGTAATGCAAGGGCTTCTCGTTGCAGGGGGGTTTATGATGGCCACAGCTCAATTCTTGGTAAAGTCCTGGGTCTGGACCTGTCTGCACTATCCCAGAGAGCCTGCCAAACCTCCTCACCCCTGCCCCACCCAGCGGGCTTGGAACTGGATTGTTAATGTCCCAGAGTTTAATCTGGCGGACCTCTTTTCCCCCTTGCTGCCACAGAAACAAGTTCTAAAGAAATACAAAAAGTTTAGGGTCTCAGTGAATGAAACCCATGAGAATATGGAGGGTCCTGAGGAAGGGGTTCCTGAGAGGGAAAGCTAGAAAGCTTTGCATATATCATCCCAGCATCCTGAAAGGCTCCTCCTCTTGCCCAGCTCTTTGGACTCATCCTTTTCCAGGCTCAGCCTCACTCCAGAGGATGGATTCCCTCCCAGCTCACACTCCCATGTTCCAGTTAGTCAGGCCTACCTGTATGTCTCTCCCCCAGCTCCCCATATTCCTCCTCCAAGGCGTTATACTGTCAACAGAGTTACCTTTGTGACACATGACATCATCACCAACCCTTCACGTGCAATGTGAGCTCTATTAGCTGAGCACCTACTGTGTGCTGGCCTCTCTTGCACAATTGCTGTGCATGGGCAGTGAGCAAAACACACAGGCCGTCTCACCCCTCACTCAGCTGGGGACAGTCTTGGGGACAAGCAGTCAGCACCTATGTGTATCAAGTGTGTCAGCTGACCACCACTGCCTGGTTTTGAGGTGACAGCAGAACAAAGGTGGGAGGAGAGGAAGTAAGCCAACTGAGCACCAGAGGGAGGGAATGTTGGGAGAGGAACAAAGGAGTTCAAAGGTCCCAAGGCTGGAACTTCTGTGGAGAGTCAAAGTGCCCGCAGGGATGCACAAAGCAAAGGGCAGGGCGGGTGGGGGCGGTGCGGCTATGGAAGTGCCTCAGGCCTTCAGAGGGACTCCAACTTTTAGTCCAAGCACTTCTTTTTAAAACAGATTCCTTTAACTTTAAAAATGAATTGATTTAGAGGGAATTTGTTATCTGGTTGTCCTTAACACTGGTTGTTCACTGGCCCCAGTGCAGGGGCACAGGTTTGATCCCTGGTTGGGGAACTGAGATCCCACATTCCACATGACATGGCATACATTATATTTAGAGGAGACAACATTAATAAGAGCTATAAGGGTGACCATGAGAAAAGCTGAGCTCCGAAGAATTGATGCTTTTGAACTGTGGTGCTGGAGAAGACTCTTGAGAGTGTCAAGGACAGTAAGGAGATCCAACCAGTCCATTCTAAAGGAAATCAGTCCTGGATATTCATTAGAAGGACTGATGCTGAAGCCTGGATACCTGGGCCACCTGATGGGAAGAAGTGACACCTTGGAAAAGACTCTGGTGCTGGGAAAGATTGAAGGCAGGAGGACAAGGGGACGACAGAGGATGAGATGGTTGGATGGCATCACTGACTCAATGGACATGCATTTGAGCAAGCTCCAGGATTTGGTGATGGACAGGGAAGCCTGGCATGCTACAGTCCATGGAGTCTCAAAGAGTCGGACACCACTGAGCGAGTTAATTGACTGATGGAGTGACTGTTAACTCATCAGACAGTTAACTGACTGACTGACAGCATTATCTGACCAAAACAGTGTAGTGAAGCTCATGAATTATCACATGAATCCAGAACTGGTGTGCCAGGTCAAGAGCTGGTCTCTGGTGAGCCTACCTGAAGCCCTAGTTGGGGTGGGAGTGGGAGTCTAGAGCCCCTTTCCCAGGTACAGATCTAATTGAGAAGAACCTCTGCCCTGAGCATGTGACAGTGATCAAAATAAACTTTGCTTCTACCAAAGTTAGATTGAGAACCTGCTTAGGCCTCTGGTCATGGGCATACCCCTACATGCTCCCTCATTCTCACCTGGAGAATGACACAGAAGTCCATACAGCTGTCACCACTATTCACTTGCCTTCTCACGTTAAAGGCGGTTTCTTAGGGTGGTGTAGTAGATGTTTTGAAATGATCATTTGCTATCCTGAAATGACATACTAATGGATAATGAAACCTCCTTTAAACCAAAATGTCCTGCCCCAGAAAAATTTTCAATCAGGAAAAAAAAAAGAAAAAACTGTCCTGGATATCAACAACTAGGAACACAAAAAGATATAGGGAGTGAATTCCCTGGTGGTCCAGTGATTAAGACTTCACCTTCCAATACAGGGGGTGCAGCTTCTATCCACAGGGTGCTAAGATCTCATGTGTCTCAAGACCAAAATGTAAAACAGAAGTGATATAATAACAAATTCAATAAAGAGCTCAAAATTGGAAGCAATCTAGATGTCCATCAGCAGATGAATGCATAAGAAAGCTGGGGTACAGCTGGTGATCAAGGCCTGTGGACTTGTCCACTATATACAGTGGACTATTCAGTTCAGTTCAGTTCAGTCGCTCAGTCGTGTCTGACTCTTTGTGACCCCATGAATTGTAGCACGCCAGGCCTCCCTGTACATTACCATCTCTTGGAGTTCACTTAGACTCATGTCCATCGAGTCCGTGATGCCATCCAGCCATCTCATCCTCAGTCGTCCCCTTCTCCTCCTGCCCCCAATCCCTCCCAGCATCAGAGTCTTTTCCAATGAGTCAACTTAGGCAGCCATTAAAAAGAATACATTTGAATCAGTTCTAATGAGGTGGATGAAACTGGAGCCTATTAAACAGAGTGAAGTAAGCCAGAAAGAAAAACATCAATACAGTATACTAATGNCTTGATGAGTTCCATACAACCTGGTGCATGGCCAGGGCAGTCTCCTTTGGTAAAAGCGGCCTCTGCTTTTTCACTGGGTTTCCCGTGGTGATGGTGGTAGTGATGGCGGCCGTGTAGGTGGTGCTGCTGGTGGCTGTGACCCCCACCTTGGCGGTTTGGGAGGATGATCGGTTGAGGACTAGCATTTCGGGGGAAGACTGGCTGCCCGCTGTTGTGGATGGTGGAGCTTTACCTACACCTGAAGCCAACACATGAAAAAACAAAACAGAAAGTAGACGGGACTCAGGCTGACCTTCAGGGTCTCCAGGCCAGTGAGTCCTAGGTCACCATCCCAGGATACCATGCCAAGGACCTCCCTGATAATGAGCACATTCTCACTTTATATGCGTAGGCCAATTTTGCAGCACGTTCTAGCTTAAAACATCAGCTCCTTCGGTTACATGGTTCCTCACATTTGAGATAGTTGCCAAGGGCTCTGGGTGACTGAGGCCAACATGACACAGCCCCTGGCCTGGAGCTGTGCACCTGATAGTCGACTACCCAGTGGATGAACAGAATCTTGCAAGTACCTTGTTTTACAAAGTTAGAGTTCAATAACCACTTTGAGAAAGACTTAGCCAAAGTCTATCTGGACATTAACAGATACGCTTTCCTTGGCCAGGAAACCTACAGGAATCAGACAGCCTCCCAGTGGCCAAAGCACTGAATAACAATGAATCACCCAGAACAGAGTACTGTCTTTCATCTCTTCTAATTCCTTCCAGATAGTCTCAGTATGGCCTAGCACCTTGACATGTAACACTCAAAGGAACTCCACACCAAGGATAGAACCATCCCCAGCACAATGGTATTTATGGAGAATTTAGAAGCATTGCTTTTGTTTTGACTGCAGTTATCCATAGTGCATCTTTTATGCAGAGCACAAAATACTGTTTTACCTGATGTCTTGTAGTCAAGTTTAAGTTCAAAATTGCAATCAATTTTTCTTTAAAGAGCTGCTGCTTCAGATAAAGCATATATTAAGGCAGTAATTGTACCAGCAGGTTTGGAATGAGGAAAAAAAGTGAATATGAGTGACTAGAGCTTGAATAACACTGCCTTTCGGTATGTATCTACCTGAAGGAACTGGGCTATGAGTGTGGATGGCAGGATTTCAACAGACAGCAGGGAAAATTTGGAGGAGAACAGTTTTAGTCAAGACATGCCCAGGGATAGGCAGAATTCTGGTGAGTGAGGGCAGGAAGTGAGAAGGGCTGGCCAAAATGCAGATTAGAGCCAGAAACACTGAGCAGTGGAGAGGGGGTGACCACATGAGTGTTCATCTGTGCGGGGAATGGGGCCATCTCTGACTGCAGGGCCCCAGGAACCGGAGAGATGAACATGCATCCCCAGAGACGATCCTCTCATGTTTAAATTAAAACAAACAAACAAACAGAACAAAAACAGAAGTATGCAATCTGAAAACATTCCAGGATTGACATACTCTGGGGGGTTTTAATTTAGACACTAAAACATTTTAATTTCTAAAGGATACTGATAGTTTACTTGGGAGCAGAGAGGAGGAAAGGCCATGGAAAATTGTATTTGTCCTAAAACTTTGGGAGTATATAATCACCTGTATTGTCAAAAAGAAGTGAATTTCTTAAAGGTCAATACTCCAAAAGCAACCCCACCCAAGTAGCCCACTTATATCAGACTTAGGTCAATGTCTTGTATATTGAAAAAGGACTTTCTAAGAGAAGGCTGGAAATGACTGATGTGACATAGGTTAAATGAAGTCATGGTCATGACTCTTGAGTTGTGATGCAAGGGCTTCTCATTGCAGGGGGTTTTATGATGGCCACAGCTCAATTCTTGGAAAGTAAGGAGCTGGTAAAGTCCTGGGTCTGGACCTGTGTGCACTATCCCAGAGAGCCTGACAAACCCCCTCTCCCCTGCCCCACACAGTGGGCTTGGAACTGGATTGTTATGATGCAAGGGCTTCTCATTGCAGGGGGTTTTATGATGGCCACAGCTCAATTCTTGGAAAGTAAGGAGCTGGTAAAGTCCTGGGTCTGGACCTGTGTGCACTATCCCAGAGAGCCTGACAAACCCCCTCTCCCCTGCCCCACACAGTGGGCTTGGAACTGGATTGTTAATGTCCCACAGTTTAATCTGGGGGACCTCTTTTCCCCCTTCCTGCCACAGAAAAAAGTTCTAAGGAAATACAAAAAAGTTTAGGGTCTCAGTGAATGAAACACATGAAAAGATGGAGGGTCCTGAGGAAGGGGTTCCTGAGAGGGAAAGCTAGAAAGCTTTTCACATATCATCCCTGCATCCTGGAAGGCTCCTCCTCTTGCCCAGCTCTTTGGACTCATCCTTTTCCAGCCTCAGCCTCACTTCAGAGGATGGATTCCCTCCCAGCTCACACTCCCATGTTCCAGTTAGTCAGGCCTACCTGTATTAGTGGAGAAAAGAGGCTGAATAACTTGGTTTATGTGGAGAACTAATAAAATCTCAGGACAAGAGATGTGCACCCTCTACATTGGGCCACTGGTGCTTGTTTGAACAGCAGAGGGTGCCCTGCCTTGGGTTCCCTCTCTCATGGATCTTAGAAGCAAGGACAAGTAAGTAGACATGGCGAGCCTCCCCACTCCAGATGGGAATTCAGCCAGAAAAGGAGAGGAAGGGAGAGGGAGAAAGAGAGAGAGAGAGACATGTGGGGAGCCAGATTTCTAAGAAACTAGTTCGAGAGACTAACCCGAGAACCTGGTCCATCCTTTATTGTTCGAAGGCTTTTTATATTTTTGATTATACATAGAGATCAATGGATAATACAAAATTATGCAGTGTCAACCACCCTGACCCTTATTGAGACCAGGCTTTATCTCTGCATACCTAGTTGTATACAGAAGTCTTAGGTGATTTACATCAACTTATGGCCAGAAGGCCAATTAACATTTTACGGCCCTTTTCTGATAGGGGTTTGTCAACCAGAAGGCTTATTTGCCTTAAAAATGTTGCTCTTCCCAAAGTCTGATGCCACTCTCAGAGAGCACTAAATAAAGCTACATTCTTACTTAACAAGAATACAACATTTTATAACAAGAAAGTGGAGTACAGTGATTTCTAACAAAGAGAAAATTAATTAATTCAAAAGTCTAGTATTGCTAACATCAAAACTACTATATTCCTATTTCTGCATCCCATTTACATTGATTAATATCCTCCCAGGTGCCTAAAAGATAAAGGATATGGAGGCCTGGTGGCAAACATTAACTCAACAAACTCTTCACCAAACTAATTCTTAGCTCCAAAAGGCTTTATATTTTTAAGACGTTTTAAGTTTTGTGCCTCTCATGGTTGGGGCCTGTAAACAATCCACAAGTTGTAAAACAGACCAGTCAGATAAGTTAGAAAGCCATTAAAGGGGTTTCAAGCTGAGGCATTCTTTTTTTATGCAGGAGACTGTTAACTGGAGCTCTGAATTAACTCTTTCCAGAGAAAAGGTGATAATGTCAGAAGAGTATGGTATAGCAGACAGTAAACAGACAGATTTTGGTTTTGGGGTAGATGCTTAGGCAGAGGACCCCTTGAGACCTGACTCATCTTGCCCATCAGGCCTCTCCGCATGACCTTATCATGGGTGGGATCTCCCATGCTGGTTCCAGGCACACCCCTCTTTTTTGTCCCAGTTTATTTTTTCACTAGCTACCTGATCAAGTCAGTGCCCTCTTCTACTTCTATGATATATTCTGGATGGTGAATGGTATTTGCTCATAAGGGTGATTGACATGGAAAGAGGCGAGCAGGGTTCAAAGTCCTCACTGTGGACAGTTGAGTGACATATGACTGTGTTCTCTACTCCTGTCACCTTGGACTGGTTCACGGTGCCAATCAGGTTGGTGTGATTCCATTTCCTGTGCTTTCCTTCCAGAAACAACACAGAAATAGCAAGGGACTTTGAACTTGAAATTGATCATGCACCCCGTTTCCCTGGAACAAGAATTACTTAACAACTTTCTCTTTACAGAAAGGCAAATCCCAATTCCTCTCTCCTGAGTGATGATTTACTGACAATCATGAAGAAATTCTGCATCTGTAATGTCAGTTTAATGATCAATGCAAGAATACATTTGTAGGGGTAAAAGTCAATATATTTCAATCCTTCAGTAGTGTTTATAGAACACTTAACAAGTCAACCCCAAATCTTTCCTGGCAGATAAAAAATTTCCTGACAGATGCATTCCTGCAACATCTTTGCCCTCTGTGATACTAATCAATATTCTCACTTTAGCAAGTGATATTCTTGCCCATCAGGCATTACTGTAAATGTATGGGTACTCCTATTTCCACATGTGGGTCACTGCTAACTATTCCGTTGTAAAGCATTCCTTGCTGTGCACAAGTATCATGGAACTCTTTAAAAAAGTCCATTTCAAGATGTTGGAAGCACTTGATTCAGGAATTCACATGCAATCAAACAAAAACAAACTTTTTAAAAAATGAGTGAATATGAGCAACACAATGCATGTATGTTGAATAGGGATGTGCAAGAACTCAGACAGCTACGGCAGCAGAGCTGTGCATAATGGCAAAGCATGTGTGCATCATGAAAGAAGACAGGAGGCATAGGCAGATCCACAGGAAGAAACATCAACTCACATTCATGGGCAAACACAATGGAGACACCCAGTCTTCATTCTATACAGAGAAAACATGAACACATCCAGGGAACAGGAAGCAAATGCAGCTCAGGGTGATTGAGCCAGAATGCTCATGAATTCATCACTGCAAAGTTTCACACACATTGATACTCAGTGGAAGAAAACCTTACACAACACACTCAGGTGTGCACTCAAATCTAATAGCACCTAGACTTTAGGGCCCAAGTAAAAGCCCTCAAGAGACTGGGACACAAGTCATGACAAGTTTCCAGAGAATGGCCATCCAGTCAATATCCACAGTTCAGTTTACTAACCGATTCGTGACTATCTCTGCACTCTTCACTCAAGGATAGGTTAGAGCTAAAGCCACCCCTGGTCCTGAAGCACTGGTAGGAAATAATAGGCATGGGGGACACTGTCCTAAACTTTTTTTGTCTTTAACTTCTTTCCAATGCCTTGCTAAAATTTTTGAATGTGGATAAATGCCATGCAGTCCCTAGAATGAGTTCAGTCTAAGATCCTGAATATGCCCCAATATGCCATCTCACACCTGCTGCAGAGTTATTACACCATAGTTTCAGCTTTGTTTTGTTTTGAACTAGTGCTGAGAAGGACAGGTACCAGCCTGACAGGGCCTCTTGGGTTCTTTGAAGTTTATAGATTAAAAAAGTAAGAAAACATGTTTTCCAGTGTCTCCTGGGCTGGTTGTTCAGAAATCACCCAGAGAAGGCCAAGCCTTGTCTTCTAGAGCTGTAGATGCTTCTCTGTAGAAGGGGAAAACTGGGGTATAGATGTTCAAATGCAAAAGCTGGCCCTGAGCAGGAGATCTCATTCAGGGCATCTACAAGGGAAATCCATAAACCCATGAACTTTCATGTTCAAAATTTACCCTTTGCCCTCCAAAGAGATGCTGCTTCAGGGAGAAAAGTTGTAGAGTGAGAACTTCATGTGGGACAGAACTTCATGTGGGACATCACCCTCAGGCATGTCCATGTTGGAACCATTCTATCTGGGATGAGAGGCCAACACTGGGGGGACAGATGTNGTTCAAAATTTACCCTTTGCCCTCCAAAGAGATGCTGCTTCAGGGAGAAAAGTTATAGAGTGAGAACTTCATGTGGGACAGAACTTCATGTGGGACATCACCCTCAGGCATGTCCATGTTGGAACCATTCTATCTGGGATGAGAGGCCAACACTGAGGGGACAGATATTGAACTCTCCCTACCCCATCTGTGCCATTCTGTCCTTTGCCCAATACAGAAGTGGATGCAATCCTGGAAAGCAGTCATCTACTTCAGAAGGACTACCCTAAGTGCTGACCAGTCCCACAGTGAGCTCCATATGCTCCAGGTGTTCCCATTGGTCCTTGAACAGAGTAGTGACAAAGCCCTAGATGAAGGACAGGTCTCTTGTGGTTGAAAACATTCTGTGCTGAGGAAGAGACATTGTCACCAGAGGGTTCATGAGAAAAATGTTATTTCTACACCTTGGCCAGATAGAGGGCCTTGGGCAAAGAGTTTAAGCCTTCCTGGAAAAAGAGATATTAACCACTGAGCCATAGAAGCAGAAGCAGCAGCAGCATGGGACACAGAGCACATGGCTGGGTAGGTTGGCCATAACATCCTCATTCCTCTCACTTCTGTCCCTTCACACTTTGTACCTAAACTGAGTTCCTGTAAAAAAAAATAACCAAGTTCACATGAGCTCAAACATCTATGACGGGATGTGTTTTCCTTTGTTTATGTGTTACCTGGCAATTTATCTTTTCCCTGGTCATTTTTGTCAGAAACTAATATTCTCACGGCCTTCCCACCCCTCACTTTCCCCCTAGGCCGCAGCCCCCTTCCATATGCCTTATTCCCTTCCCCTAAAATGTTACCTGGAAATCTAGCTCTAGGAAGTAGGTCTCAGCAAAGCTGACCATTCACTCATATACACACTCTTATGAACTTCTAGGTTCATAGTGAGTTGAATGTTAAGGCTTTCTCCTTGTTATGTACTCTTAAAGTCTGATGATATGCAACAGAGAAGATACCTGGGGCACCACCTTCCAACAAAATTGCATTCCACTCTTTCTCTCTCTGGCCATTGTTCACCAGACCCTTTCCATGAACATCCACATTTCCCTTGTAAAAATGCCAGACACACAGTCTATGAGCCCCTCATCTTCTTTCTCCATCCTCCCCAACCCCATCCCACAGGAAGAACTGCATCCCCTGACACCACCCCAACATATGACTTAACCCCCTCTACAAATCTCCATGGCCTGGTAATTTCCACGTGGTAAACTGAGAATCCTACATGCAGCTGAAGTGTTTGTTCTGATGACTGCCCAAAAAATATGTAGACACATGCTATATGCTTTTTATTTAGTTTTCAAAATTATTTCAGGTTTATTTGTGTCTCCCTGTTGATCCATTTCATCACCAAAACATTCAACCCCACCCCACAGGAAGAACTGCATCCCCTGACACAACCCCAACATATGACTTAACCCCCTTTACAAATCTCCATGGCCTGGTAATTCCCACATGGTAAACTGAGAATCCTACATGCAGCTGAAGTGTTTGTTCTGAGGACCTGCCCAAAAAATATACAGACACATGCTGCTGCTGCTGCTGCTGCTGCTAAGTCGCTTCAGTCGTGTCCAACTCTGTGCGACCCCACAGACGGCAGCCCATTGGGCTCCTCCGTGCTAGATGCTTTTTATTTAGCTTTTGAAATTATTTCAGGTTTATTTGTGTCTCCCTGTTGATCCATTTCATCACCAGAATACTCTTCACTACTTTCCCGTCCAAGAGAACTATGCTGGTCATTGATCTTCACATGAAGCAGCTTTTTTGGTTTTCTATTTTAGGTAAAGAGGGACACTCCATCATAAGTTCCTCAAAATCAGGGGGAAGGGGGGTTCCTTTCCAAACAGAGAGACACAGATATGTAAACCTACCCTCTTTGAAAACATTAAAGACAGCTTTAATCTTTCAAGTTAGTTTCCAGAGGAGAGTCTGTGAACTTTTACATTTTCTCTAAGCACATACTAAAAAACACATGTCTCAGTCTTCACTGTAGAACTGTTTACAATAGCTAGGACATGGAAGCAACCTATATGTCCAATGGTAGATGAAGAGATAAGGAAGTTGGAGTACAGATACACAAGGGAATGTTACTCAGCTCTAAAAAGGAACACATCGAGGTCAGTTCTAGTGAGATGGAATGAACGTGGAGCCTATTATACTGAGTGTAGTAAGTCAGAAATAGAAGAACAAACACTGTATGTTAACACAAATATATGGAATTGAGGACCTTGTAGGTGGTACTGAACATCCAACATGTAGGGCAGCAAACAAGACACAGACTTTTAAAGAACAGACTTTGGTCTCAGGGGAAGATGGTGATGGTGGGTTAATTTGAGAAAATAGCTCTAAAACATTTACATTACCTCAGGTAAAACAGATGACTAGTGCAAGTTTGATGTGTGAAGCAAGGCAACCAAAGTCATATTGTGGCACAACCCAGAAAGACAAGAAGGGGAGGGGAGTGGGTGGTGGGTTTAGCATTTGCGGGGATACATGTATACCTACGGGTGATTAATGTTGGCCAATGTAGAGCAAACCCTGTCATGGTACTATAAAGTAATTATCCTCCAGTTAAAATAAATAAAAGACTATACTCCATAATCCTGCACAGTGTTCAGTATTCTCAGAATGAGGGTGGCAGGTGAAAAAGATGCAAAAGAAAATTAAAAAAAAAAGTGTGATGATCAAAATGGAATCAAATGATGGGTCAGTGGGGGAACAGCCTTGCACAAAGGAGACTCACAGACCTTTTTGGAAAGGGGACTTCATGAGGAACAGTAGGTGGGTCCCAATTTAAGAGGAGCCTGAGGGTGGACCTGATGGCCATGGAATGACAGTTCAGAGATGTGCATCTGTCTTAGATGTAAATTGGAGTGACTTAGGCCTGAACAGGCCACTTCATCTATCTCAAGCTTCTCTAGTTAGGACCTGATTTTCACTATAGTTCTCTACCCTTGCTCTCCCTTGCAGATTCCCTCATGCCCTTGTGTCACTTATTCCATGGAGTCTCACTTTCTCCACAAGTGAAATAAATGACCCAAGTTCCTCGACAACATTTATGCCAATGCTCAGCCTCTGGGAGCCTCACCTCTTGTCCTCCCAGTACCTCTCGTGGTAGAGCCTTCCTTGTCACACAGTACTGCAAAGGATTGGGCCACAGATCCTTTATGATTATCTGCCAGGGAAATGAGCTAGGTCAGCACAGGGCTGGCCAGACCATGAGCCCTCCCATGCACCACCAACAACTCCAACATAAATCACCAGTTCTGGCCCAGTGGCCACTAGGACCCCAATTCAGCAATCCAGTCAGATCCTGTGACGTTTTGGTCAAAAAATAGTTAAAGTAGTTAAAGATGCTGTTATGGTGCCTGTGGCTATATGCATTATGTTCAAACCCCTGGTACCACTGAACTGGAGTGGAATGAGATGCTCAGTATCCTGCAGGAAAAGGCTTATGGGAGAAAGACCTAAATCACTTTCCAATTCAACCTACACTTTTCTCCCCCCACTCCCTAAATCCAAGGAGCTGCCTCTTACCAGTGACATTAATCAGATACTCCTTAACAATCATTTCATTCTGGAAATACCTATTCCTCTGAAAGGACAATGTGATCTTGCAGTGATGAATGGGATGCCTGAATTCCTCCACCTGCCAGGACAAAGTGTCAGGGGGTGNCCCTAAATCCAAGGAGCTGCCTCTTACCAGTGACATTAATCAGATACTCCTTAACAATCATTTCATTCTGGAAATACCTATTCCTCCAAAAGGACAATGTGATCTTGCAGTGATTAATGGGATGCCTGAATTCCTCCACCTGCCAGGACAAAGGGTCAGGGGGTGGGTGGGTGCCTGGGTGTGAAACCTGCTTACAAAAGAGCTGTCCTTTCCTGTTTTCATGGATAAACCATGTTCTCTTCCCTCCCCAGTCACCTCCCTACCACAATCATCAGTGTCCCCTGCTGACCTTCTAGTTGGTCATGAAGTGAATCATGTCTGCATCTTGGTTGCTCATCATAACTGATGTTTGGGGTGGTTCATAAATGGCTGTAGGTCAAGGAGCCTCTAGATGCTAGAGGGAAAAGTGCTGGAAGAACAAAGCTAGCCTTTAAGGATAGCACACCTAATATAAGTATGTAACAGCAAGGACATCACACTTAATATCAGGAACAGATATGCAAGACAGTAACCATTACCCATCATCTCAAAAGGTAAATTTTGTACCAGAACTGCCAGATCTGTAAACTGCTTCTGCAATAGACCATGTTTAAAAAAATTCACAAGCACCACACCAAAGGATACAACTTTGGCCCAGAAGCTATGGATACCCTGGATGATGGTGTTTCCTTGTTCTAAACTCAGCTTCAGTCTCTGACAGTTCTTATGTTTCAGGCGAGCATGCGGCCTTTGGGCTTTCTTACTCACGGGATCCAACTCCAGCTCCAGGGCCACCAGCACCTCCACTGCAGGCTGGTCACTCGGGGCTCTGGGTGTTGGATTTTCCTGACCCTGTTCCTCCGAGGACACCTGCTCTTGCTCCTCGTACACCACCACCTCCACGTCCTCCATTACATCTAACACCAGCAGCTGGAACTCCTGCCCGATTCCCGCCACCTCTGCTTCCTCCAGGGCCGCACATTCCTCCACTGCCTCCACCCAGAAGAGGGTGGACTCCTCGCCTGGTGCACCATCTGGGACCTGCATCACCTCTGCCACCCCCACCGGGCTGGTAGGCCCTAGGGCCCCTCTCTCGTGAAGACCCGGGCTCACAACTAAGATCCAGGATCCTGAGGTGCTGCCGCCTTCCTCTGGCCCCATCTCACTCTCCATGGTGTTCCTGCCATAGCCCCAAGCTGCAAACAAGCTGGACATGAGAGCACAGCAGATGGCTAGCACAGCCCACCCCCACACCCTCAGTCTATGTGGCACTAAGGACAGGTTACTTCCCCACAGCCAATGAACAGGGAAAGGAAGACTCACACGTGGCACGCCTAGTATGGTGGCGGGAATGGGATGAACTCTCCACCCTGACCTCCAGACCTCATCAAGGAACCAATCAAATGGAGTCTAAAGGCATTGGGTCCTGGGACACGCCCCTTTGAATTTGGGCCCTTCTGGCAGCCGGTGACGCACTGGCCAAATACGTCCCAGCACAAAGTGGGCGGGTCCACGCAAGCCGTTTGCCTGACGAGCAGTGCAGCAGTGCCTGACCAGCGACTGGGAGAGCCAGGCCCCCCGACACTGCAATCATCCTCAAGCCTTAAATTGCCTCTGGGGCAGCCGGCACTTCCATGTGCTCAGGGATCCACACAGGTGAGACAGGGTTCCTGGGTACCTCAGGGACAGAGGTGCTCACCTCGGATACAAAGTGAATGCCACGGGCAGGGGGTGGGAATGAGGAGGGAGAGGGCAGAGTGGGGGCCGGCTTACACTGATGTCACCGACGTGCTGCAGAATCATCCCTAAACTTATGCCTTAGGCTTGAGCAGTGGCAGGAATGCAGGGATGCTCAGAGGAAGAAGCAGAGCACTTTCCTCTTCTTGCTTTCTGGGCCGCACAATGCAGCCCCATGCCAAACCACCCTGGAGCCCCTGGCCTATGGTCTGTGAGCTCCTGACCTTTCCCCACGGCCTGCAGCTTAGAGCAGGCACCCAGATGGCTAAGGTTGTGTGCATGTGGATGCATTTCCCAAAGGAACAGAGCTCCTCCCAGACACATATACACACAAACACACACAAGTACACACGTGTACACACACGTGTGCAATGCACAGAGACACAAATGCAAACAGGTGATTCAGAGACTGAAGAACTAGTGGTTTGCATGAAATGCATAGATTTCTTTATTTCTCACAGGAAAATGTTCATTCTGATTTCAGATGTGAAATATAAATAAGTCCATGAAGGAGAATAATGCCTAGATTTTGATACGGGCAATATAGAAAGCTCCATATTTCATGGTGGACAGTCCTTGTTTTACACATGAGAAATACAAAGAATTAAGTATTTCAACAAGAAACAGTGGTGCCCAAAAATTCACTTGTGAAGTAGAGATAATTTCAATTCCATATTCGTTCCCCAGGTATTAATTACATACTTCATGTTGGTAAACTATCATTGAGATTTTCATATAGGAAATGTATACAATTTCAGAATTCAAGCAGGGAAATGTATGCTTAACTTTTCNGTCACACAGTACTGCAAAGGATTGGGCCACAGATCCTTTATGATTATCTGCCAGGGAAATGAGCAAGGTCAGCACAGGGCTGGCCAGACCATGAGCCCTCCTGTGCACTGCCAACAACTCCAACATAAATCACCAGTTCTGGCCCAGTGGCCACTGGGACCCCAATTCAGCAATCCCGTCATATCCTGTGACGTTTTGGTCAAATAAATAGTTAAAGAAGTTAAAGCTGCTGTTGTGGTGCCTGCAGCTGTATGCCTTACGTTCAAACCCCTGGTACCACTGAACTGGAGTGGAATGAGATGCTCGATATCCTGCAGGAAAAGGCGTATGGGAGAAAGACCTAAATCACTTTCCAATTCAACCTACACTTCTCCCCCTACCCCCTAAATCCAAGGAGCTGCCTCTTACCAGTGACATTAATCAGATACACCTTAACAATCATTTCATTCTGGAAATACCTATTCCAGGTATTTCCTGGAAAGGAAAGGACAACGTGATCTTGCAGTGACTGGGATGCCTGAATTCCTCCACCTGCCAGGACAAAGTGTCAGGGGGTGGGTGGTTGCTTGGGTGTGAAGTCTGCTTACAAAAGAGCTGTCCTTTCCTGTTTTCATGGATAAACCATGTTCTCTTCCCTCCCCAGTCACCTCCCTACCACAATCATCAGTGTCCCCTGCTGACCTTCAAGTTGATCATGAAGTGAATCATGTCTGCATCTTGGTTGCTCATCATAACTGACATTTGGGGTGGTTCATAAATGGCTGTAGGTCAAGGAGCCTCTAGATGCTAGAGGGAAAAGTGCTGGTAGAACAAAGCTAGCCTAAAGAGTAAGGACATCACACCTAATATCAGGAACAGATATGCAAGACAGTAACCATTACCCATCATCTGAAAAGGTAAATTTTGTACCAGAACTGCCAGATCTGTAAACTGCTCCTGCAATAGACCATGTTAAAAAGAATTTCACAAGCACCACACCAAGGGATACAACTTTGGCCCAGAAGCCATGGATACCTGGATGATGGTGTTTCCTTGTTCTAAATCCAGCTTCAGCCTCTGACAGTACTTATGTTTCAGGCGAGCATGCGCCCTTTGGGCTTTCTTATTCACGGGATCCAACTCCAGCTGCAGGGCCACCAGCACATCCACTGCAGGGTGGTCACTCGGGGCTCTGGGCCTTGGATGTTCCTGGCCCTGTTCCTCCGAGGGTACCTGCTCTTGTTCCTCGTACACCACCACCTCCACGTCCTCCATGACGTCTAACACCAGCAGCTGGAACTCCTGCCCGATTCCCGCCACCTCTGCCTCCTCCAGGGCCGCACCTTCTTCCACTGCCTCCACCCAGAAGAGGGCGGACTCCTTGCCTGGCGCACCACCTGGGGCCTGCATCGCTTCTGCCGCCCCCACCGGGCTTGTAGGCCCCAGGGCCCCTCCTTCGTGAAGACCCGGGCTCACAACTAAGATCCAGGATCCTGGGGTGCTGCCGCCTTCCTCTGGCCCCATCTCACTCTCCATGGTGTTCCTGCCGTAGCCCCAAACTGCAAACAAGCTGGACACGAGAGCACAGCAGATGGCCAGTACAGCCCACCCCCACACCCTCAGTCTATGTGGCACTAAGAACAGTTTACTTCCCCACAGCCAATGAGCAGGGAAAGGGAGACCCACAGGTGGCATGCCTAGTATGGCGGCGGGAATGGGATGAACTCTCCACCCTGACCTCCAGACCTCATCAAGGAACCAATCAAATGGAGTCTAAAGGCATTGGGTCCTGGGACACGCCCTTTTGAATTCTGGGCCTTCTGGCAGCCGGTGACCCATCGGCCAAACATGTCCCAGCACAAAGTGGACGCGTTCACGCAAGCCGTTTGCCTGAAGAGCAGCGCAGCAGTGCCTGACCAGTGACTGGGAGAGCCAGGCTCCCCGACGCTGCAATCATCCTCAAGCTTTAAATATTTTGAATTCTGGGCCTTCTGGCAGCCGGTGACCCATCGGCCAAACATGTCCCAGCACAAAGTGGACGCGTTCACGCAAGCCGTTTGCCTGAAGAGCAGCGCAGCAGTGCCTGACCAGTGACTGGGAGAGCCAGGCTCCCCGACGCTGCAATCATCCTCAAGCTTTAAATTGCCTCTGGGGCAGCCGGCACTTCCATGTGCTCAGGGATCCACACAGGTGAGACAGGGTTCCTGGGTACCTCAGGGACAGAGGTGCTCACCTCGGATACAAAGTGAATGCCACGGGCAGGGGGTGGGGATGAGGAGGGAGAGGGCAGGGTGGGGGCCGGCTTACACTGATGTCACCGACGTGCACTTGCTGCAGAATCATCCCTAAACTTATGCCTTAGGCTTGAGCAGTGGCAGGAATGCAGGGATGCTCAGAGGAAGAAGCAGAGCACTTTCCTCTTCTTGCTTTCTGGGCCGCACAATGCAGTCCCATGCCAAACCACCCTGGAGCCCCTGGCCTATGGTCTGTGAGCTTCTGGCCGTTCCCCACGGCCTGAAGCTTAGAGAAGGCACCCGGATGGCTAAGGTTGTGTGCATGTGGAGGCACTTCCCAGAGGAACAGAGCTCCTCCCAGACACACATACACACAAAAACACACAAGTACACACGTGTACACACACATGTGCAATGCACAGAGACACAAATGCAAACAGGTGATTCAGAGACTGAAGAACTAGTGGTTCGCATGAAAGGCATAGATTTATTTCTCACAGGAAAATGTTCATTCTGATTTCAGATGTGAAATATAAATAAGTCCAACTTTCATGAAGGAGAATAATGCCTAGATTTTGATACGGGCAATATAGAGAGCTCCATATTTCATGGTGGATAGTCCTTGTTTTACACATGAGAAATACAAAGAAATAAGTATTTCAACAAGAAACAGTGGTGCCCAAAATTTCACTTATGAAGTAATGCTGCAGAATCATCCCTAAACTTATGCCTTAGGTTTGAGCAGTGGCAGGAATGCAGGGATGCTCAGAGGAAGAAGCAGAGCACTTTCCTCTTCTTGCTTTCTGGGCCGCACAATGCAGTCCCATGCCAAACCACCCTGGAGCCCCTGGCCTATGGTCTGTGAGCTTCTGGCCGTTCCCCACGGCCTGAAGCTTAGAGAAGGCACCCGGATGGCTAAGGTTGTGTGCATGTGGAGGCACTTCCCAGAGGAACAGAGCTCCTCCCAGACACACATACACACAAAAACACACAAGTACTCACGTGTACACACACATGTGCAATGCACAGAGACACAAATGCAAACAGGTGATTCAGAGACTGAAGAACTAGTGGTTCGCATGAAAGGCATAGATTTATTTCTCACAGGAAAATGTTCATTCTGATTTCAGATGTGAAATATAAATAAGTCCAACTTTCATGAAGGAGAATAATGCCTAGATTTTGATACGGGCAATATAGAGAGCTCCATATTTCATGGTGGATAGTCCTTGTTTTACACATGAGAAATACAAAGAAATAAGTATTTCAACAAGAAACAGTGGTGCCCAAAATTTTACTTATGAAGTAAAGATAATTCCAATTCCATATTCATTCCCCAGGTATTAATTACATACTACATGTCGGTAAACTATCATTGAGATTTTCATATAGGAAATGTATACAATTTCAGAATTCAAGCAGGGAAGTGTATGCTTAACTTTTCATATCTGAAATATATAGAATTCCCCATTCATGTAGGAAAACGTGTCCACAGATATCCATATGTGAAACAGACAAGATTCCATACATGATGAAGCAAAGTATACAAGTAGATTTTCAAACATGAAATACAGGTTTCCTATTTCAGGTAGAAATATCTGCACCCATGTTTTCACATGGGAAATAGAGAAAATTATGTATTTCATGCAGAAAAATAATCTTTCAGGTTTTCATCTGCAGGAAGCAGGGCATGCAAAAGAAGTGGTCTAGAACAACCCAGAAGAATAGCATAAAAAAGGATTTGAGAGAAGCTCCAGGATGGATGTAACCCTTATGTACTTATGGCTTATTAATGTTGATGCATGGCAGAAACCATCACAATATTGTATAGGAATTAACACCCAGTTATAAAAAAAAAACAACAACAACANAGGAAGCAGGGCATGCAAAAGAAGTGGTCTAGAACAACCCAGAAGAATAGCATAAAAAAGGATTTGAGAGAAGCTCCAGGATGGATGTAACCCTTATGTACTTATGGCTTATTAATGTTGATGCATGGCAGAAACCATCACAATATTGTATAGGAATTAACACCCAGTTATAAAAAAAAAACAACAACAACATTTTAAGAAAAGTAAAAGAACAAGGGGACTTGACTCTGCTCTGTGGTGAGCTAAATGGGGAGGAAATCCAAAATTGATGGGATGTATGTACACCTAAAATTGATTCATTTTGACATATGTACAGCAAAAACTAAAGCAACAAGGTAATATGATTTTAGCCCAGAAATAATTGTTGGAAATTCATTACATGTCAACTATAATTCTAGCAGTGAGTAAATAAATGGTAGCCCCATTTGCAATATATGTCCTTGGGGTCATTCAGTCAGTTTAGTTGCTCAGTTGTGTCTGGCTCTTTGCGACCCCATGAATTGCAGCATGACAGGCCTGCCTATCCATCACCATCTCCTGGAGTTCACCCAACTCGTGTCCATTGAGTCAGTGATGCCATCAAGCCGTCTCATCCACTGTCATCCCCTTCTCCTGCCCCCAATCGCTCCCAGCATTAAATGGTAGCCCCATTTGCAATATATGTCCTTGGGGACATTCAGTCAGTTCAGTTGCTCAGTTGTGTCTGGCTCTTTGCAACCCCATGAATTGCAGCACGCCAGGCCTCCCTATCCATCACCATCTCCTGGAGTTCACCCAAACTCAGGTCCATTGAGTCAGTGATGCCATCAAGCCATTTCCACTGTCATCCCCTTCTCCTGCCCCCAATCGCTCCCAGCATCAGAGTCTTTTCCAGGGAGTCAATTGTTCACATAAGGTGGGCAAAGTACTGTAGTTTCAGCTTCAGCATCATTCCTTCCAAAGAACACCCAGGACTGATTTCCTTTAGAATGGACTGGAGGTTGGAGCTCCTTGCAGTAAAGGGACTCTCAAGAATCTTCTTTGACTCCACAGTTCAAAAGCATCAATTATTCAGTGCTCAGCTTTCTTCACAGTCCAACTTTCACTTCCATACATGACCACTGGAAAAACCATATCCTTGATTAGACAGACCTTTGTTGACAAAGTAGTATCTCTGCTTTTCAATATCACACAGTACTGCAAAGGATTGGGCCAAAGATCCTTTATGATTATCTGCCAGGGAAATGAGCAAGGTCAGCACAGGGCTGGCCAGACCATGATCCCTCCTGTGCACCGCCAACAACTCCAACATAAATCACCAGTTCTGGCCCAGTGGCCACTGGGACCCCAATTCTGCAATCCCGTCATATCCTGTGATGTCAAAGAAATAGTTAAAGAAGTTAAAGCTGCTGTTGTGGTGCCTGTAGCTGTATGCCTTATGTTCAAACCCCTGGTACCACTGAACTGGAGTGGAATAAGATGGTTGGTATCCTGCAGGAAAAGGCGTATGGGAGAAAGACCTAAATCACTTTCCAATTCAACCTACACTTCTCTCCCCACCCCCCAAATCCAAGGAGCTGCCTCTTACCAGTGACATTAATCAGATACACCTTAACAATCATTTCATTCGGGAAATACCTATTCCAGGTATTTCCTGGAAAGGAAAGGACAACGTGATCTTGCAGTGACTAGGATGCCTGAATTCCTCCACCTGCCAGGACAAAGTGTCAGCAGGTGGGTGGTTGCCTGGGTGTGAAGTCTGCTTACAAAAGAGCTGTCTTTCCTGTTTTCATGGATAAACCATGTTCTCTTCCCTCCCCAGTCACCTCACTACCACAATCATCAGTGTCCCTTGCTGACCTTCAAGTTGATCATGAAGTGAATCATGTCTGCATCTTGGTTGCTCATCATAACTGACATTTGGGGTGGTTCATAAATGGCCGTAGGTCAAGGAGCCTCTAAATGCTAGAGGGAAAAGTGCTGGTAGAACAAAGCTAGCCTAAAGAGTAAGGACATCACACCTAATATCAGGAACAGATATGCAAGACAGTAACCATTACCCATCATCTGAAAAGGTAAATTTTGTACCAGAACTGCCAGATCTGTAAACTGCTCCTGCAATAGACCATGATAAAAAAAAATTTCAGAAGCACCACACCAAGGGATACAACTTTGGCCCAGAAGCCATGGATACCTGGATGATGGTGTTTCCTTGTTCTAAATCCAGCTTCAGCCTCTGACAGTTATGTTTCAGGCGAGCATGAGCCCTTTGAGCTTTCTTATTCACGAGATCCAACTCCAGCTGCAGGGCCACCAGCGCATCCACTGCAGGCTGGTCACTCGGGGCTCTGGGCCTTGGATGTTCCTGGCCTTGCGCCTCCGAGGGTACCTGCTCTTGCTCCTCGTACACCACCACCTCTGCGTCCTCCATGTCTAACACCAGCAGCTGGAATTCCTGCCCGATTCCTGCCACCTCTGCCTCCTCCAGGGCCGCACCTTCCTCCACTGACTCCACCCAGAAGAGGGCGGACTCCTCGCCTGGTGCACCACCTGGGGCCTGCATCGCCTCTGCGGCCCCCACCGGGCTGGTAGGCCCCAGGGCCCCTCCTTCGTGAAGACCTGGGCTCACAACTAAGATCCAGGATCCTGGGGTGCTGTCGCCTTCCTCTGGCCCCATCTCACTCTCCATGGTGTTCCCGCTGTAGCCCCAAACTGCAAACAAGCTGGACACGAGAGCACAGCAGATGGCCAGCACAGCCCACCCCCACACCCTCAGTCTATGTGGCACTAAGAACAGGTTACTTCTTCACAGCCAATGAGCAGGGAAAGGG
>SJYT01012924.1:66159-88728 GCA_006410635.1 Cephalophus harveyi
CCTTTCCCATCAACTCATAATCCTCACAGATTCCTCATGCTCCCTAAGAGCTTTCACTGTCTCTTTAGAGATTCAGCTGGGCTAGAACATAATCCTATTTCATGGGTGAAGTTGACCTAGGAAATATTAGAATGAGCATACTTCACAGGCAGTGGTAGAAGAAAATAAACACATGAGGAAGGCAGTCTGACCTCGTTAAAAAGATACAGTCCTGTCCTTTTATCCTTCCCATACATATCTTTTTAAATCCTAGGAGGCAAATGGTAGTGACCAAGGCATTGCTGCCTATTGCTGTAGTGAAATCGCAAAGTTGTGATGTCGTGGTCACCATGCCTCCCTAAACCTCCCCTCACCAAGACACTAGGCTGCAGTAGCCATGAGGCAGCCTAGAGGATGATAGGGCCTCTCAAAATATTGGAGCCACCTGGGCCTGCTCCCCACACAGTTGGCCAGGTGGGCGTGTTGGTGTCACCTTGTCCACAGCAGAGGTTGACGTCTATGGCCGCCACTCTTCTCTCCAGTTCTCTGGATTCCTGAGGATCCAGAGAGGCCATCTGGATCCAAAGAGGCCACCATTCTAGCTTCCTAACTACATATCTGAAAACAAACAAACAAACAAAAAAACAAAAAACAGGATTACAATCCAGTCCAGACTGAAGGGCCCCAACCCATGGAGAGGTACATGGTCCTCAACCCCAACAAGGGCCACTATGAGCAGCAAAACCACAGCACCAGGCAAGCTCACCATTACTACCTTCATCCATGCCAGGGACACGTACCCAACATTGATAAAGACTATAGACTTCAAGTCATCTACCAACTCGAGAAACTGTGCTAGCAAGCCCTCTCCAGCATCCACGTTAGTCGCACCTGGAAGACTCTGTACTGCAGCACATCAGGCCCAAGGTATACTCAAGTGAGAACATTTGGAGGTAACAGTGCACATACAGTAGGCCTTGGAGAAGAGGGACACCGAAAGTGAAGCCATTTAGAGGCTCTTTAGTGCCAGTTTCGGAGAGAAAATGGTCATCTCTTCGATGATGAGGTCATAAGGATTCAAATCACTAACAGCACTCAGTTCAGTTCAGTTCAGTCACTCAGTCATGTCTGACACTTTGCGACCCCATGAATCGCAGCACGCCAGGCCTCCCTGTTTATTACCATCCCTCAGAGTTCACTCAGACTCACATCCATCGAGTCCGTGATGCCATCCAGCCATCTCATCCTCGGTCGTCCCCTTCTCCTCCTGCCCCCAATCCCTCCCAGCATCAGAGTCTTTTCTAAATGAGTCAACTCTTCACATGAGGTGGCCAAAGTACTGGAGTTTCAGCTTTAACATCATTCCTTCCAAAGAAATCCCAGGGCTGATCTCCTTCAGAATGGACTGGTTGGATCTCCTTGAAGTCCAAGGGACTCTCAAGAGTCAAAAAACACAAACTTCATTTTAAGAAAAGTAAAAGAACAAGGGGACTCGACTCTGCTCTGTGGTGAGCTAAATGGGGAGGAAATCCAAAATTGATGGGATGTATGTACACCTAAAATTGGTTCATTGTGACATACATACAGCAAAAACTAAAGCAACATGGTAATATGATTTTAGCCCAGAAATAATTGTTGAAAATTCATTACATGTCAACTATAATTCTAGCAGTGAATAAATAAATGTTAGCCCCATTTGCAATATATGTCCTTGGGTACATTCAGTCAGTTCAGTTGCTCAGTTGTGTCTGGCTCTTTGTGACCCCATGAATTGCAGCATGCAAGGCCTCCCTATCCATCACCATCTCCTGGAGTTCACCCAAACTCATGTCCATTGAGTCAGTGATGCCATCAAGCCATCTCATCCACTGTCATCCCCTTCTCCTCCTGCCCCCTATCGCTCCCAGCATCAGAGTCTTTTCCAGTGAGTCAACTCTTCGCATAAGGTGGCCAAAGTACTGGAGTTTCAGCTTTAGCATCATTCCTTCCAAAGAACACTCAGACTGATTTCCTTTAGAATGGACTGGTGGTTGGATCTCCTTGCAGTCCAAGGGACTCTCAAGAGTCTTCTTCAACTCCACAGTTCAAAAGCATCAATTATTCTGTGCTCAGCTTTCTTCACAGTCCAACTTTCACATCCATACATGACCACTGGAAAAACCATATCCTTGACTAGACAGACCTTTGTTGACAAAGTAGTAGCTCTGCTTTTCAATATGCTATCCAGCTTGGTCATAACTTTATGCTGAATTAACCTTCAGTTAGAGGAAGAGGAACACTTTTACATCACATGATATTGTTAAGTTGAAATCCCTGTTATAGACACAGTGTAGAATGTGGTCATTGGGCTAGTGCAAATGGCCCATGATGGCCCAAATTACCAACTTTTAGTCACAGGTTCAATAAGCTCACCAAGGAAGATATTGTAATACAAGCAGGATGGAAAACAGAGCTGCACACCTCAGCCCAAGACCATTAGGGAAGTTAGAAAACCCAACACCACCAACAGAAAGCCTCTCAGCAGAATGTACTGAAAGATATATTACAGCCTTCCCACAGGGCCCTCCAGGCCCTTGGGCCTGGGGCTGGGTAATGAACTGTGGAGTTTGGGCAAGCTTCAGGACAGTCTGTGTCTTATAGAGTCCCGGAGCCCTTGCTGGAACCACTCAATGGCCTGGCTCAGGTTTCAAAGCAATGGCCAACGTGTCCCATCCCCACCTCCATGTCTGAATGGTTGTGGCAATCTCCATGGGTCACAGTGTACAGGAACCAGCTCCCCATTTGGATAGACTGAGGAGGCAGAGAGCCAGTTTCATGCTGGGTACCTGGCTCCCTCATTGATGGTGGCTGGGCAGGGTGTGGGGGCCTTGGTAAAAGGAGGGCACAGAACTGAGAACTGCCTCTTCCAGCTGGGACTGGGCACTCCTGGAAGTAACAACACGGTGCTAGATGAATGCTCCCAGACACGATAACTGGCCTACACAGGGACCCCCCTCCTCACAACCAGGACCTTGGAGGGTGAAAGTCAATCTTGAGAATCTCCTTTCAGGGCATAGGGAATAATATTTGTTTTCCCTTGAGGATTACAGGAACTCAGTTAGCTGACCACCACCTTACCTCAAGAACACAATATCTGACAGAAAGAAGTTTGCAACAGCTAATCACATCCCTCCTTCACGTTTTCTGTATGTGGCCTTTGTGGAAAGCTTTGAGGGAGTTTGCAATTTTTTTTCCATTGGCTTAAGCTTTTATACTTTTTTAATACAAGCATTTAAAATTATAAGCATTTCTAGATATGCATCTCATGAATTCTGATATGCTGTTTTTATTATCACTCAATTAAAATATTTTCTAATTTTTATTTTTTACCTCTTTTTAAAAATTTTATTTAATTGGAGGTCAATTATTTAACATTATTGGGGTGGTTTTTGCCGTATATTCACATGAATCAGCCATGGATGTACATGCGTTCCCCATACTGACCCTCCCTCCCACCTTCTTCCCCATCCCATCCCTCAGGCTTATCCCCGTGCACCAGCCCTGAGCACCCTGCCTCATGCATCAAACCCTGACTGGTGATCTATTTCATATATGATAATATACATGTTTCAATGCTATTCTCGCAAAGCATTGCACCGTTGCCTTCTCCCACAGAGTCCCAAAGTCTGTTCTTTGTATCTGTGTTTCTTTTCCTGTCTCACATATAGGGTCATTGTTACCGTCTTTCTAAATTCCATATATATATGTTAATTTTTCTTTCTTACTTACTTTATTCTGCATGATAGTCCCCAGTTTCATCCACCTCATTAGAACTGATTCAAATGCATTCTTTTTAATAGCTGAGTAATATTCTCCTCTGTATGTATACCACAACTTTCAGCTCTATTCATCTGCCTATGGACAGCTCAGTTGCTTCCATGTCCTATCTATTGTAAACAGTGCTGCAAGGAACATTGGGACACACGTTTCTTATAATCCCTCTGGTGGTGTGTATCCCCAGCAGAGGGATTGCTGGGTCATATGGCAATTCTATTTCCTGGTTTTTAAGGAATCTTTATGTTGTTCTCCATAGTGGCTGTACTAGTTTGCATTCACACAAACAGTGAGAGAATTCCTTTTTCTTCTCACCCTCTCCAGCATTTGTTTGTAGACAATAAATAGATGGTACCTCATTGTGGTAATAAATAGAGGCTTGGTAATAGACATTAAATAAATAGATATTTGTGGTAAAAATAGATGTTTGTGACAATAAATAGATGGACCTCATTGTGGTTTTTATTTGCAATTCTCTGATACTGAGTGATGTTGATCATCTTTTCATGTCTTTGTTAGCCATCTGTATGTCTTCTTTGGAGAAATGTCAGTTTAGTACTTTATGGCCCATGTTTTGATTGCATCGCTTACTCTTCTGGAATTGAGCTGCAGGAGTTTCTTTATATTTTTCAGATTAATTTGTTGTCAGTTGCTTCATTTGATATTATTTTCTCTCATTCTGAATGCTGTCTTTTCACCTTGCTTATAGTTTCCTTTGTTGTGCAAAAGTTTTTAAGTTTAACTAGGTCCCATTTCTTGTATTTTTGCTTTTATTCCCATTATTCTGGGGGGTGGGTCACAGAAGATCCTGCTGTGATTTACATCAGAGAGTGTTTTGCCTATGTTTTCCTGTAGGAGTGTTATAGTTTGTGGTCTTACATTTAGATCTTCAATCCATTTTGAATTTATTTTTTGTATATGGTGTTAGAAAGTGTTCTAGTTTCATTCTTTTACAAGTGGTTGACCAGTTTTCCCAGCACCACTTGTTGAAGAGTTGTCTTTTCTCCATTGTATATTCTTGTCTCATTTGACAAAGATAAGATGTCCATAGGTGCATGGATTTATCTCTGGGCTTTCTATGTTGTTCCATTGATCTATCTACTGTCTTTGTGCCAGTACTGTATTGATGACTATTGCTTTGTAGTATAGCATGAAATCAGGCAGGCTGATTCCTCCAGTTCCATTTTTCTTTCTCAAGATTGCTTTGGCTATTCAAGGTTTTTTGGATTTCCATATATTATATGTAGTCAAACTCCATAAGACAAAAATTTCTTTCTGAGCTTTTTTGGAAATATGGCCTCTACATAGGTAGAGGATTAATAGTAGTTGGATTAATACAACTTGCACTTTATAAGAACAGATCAGTCGCAAACAACACTGAGACATTACTATGTGAACATAAAGGCAAACAATGGTCTGTCACAATCCAAAAGAGATGTCAGAAGAAGACAAATATGCTGACCCTTTGATTACTGATTTGATACCAAGGAGTTGGAGAAAACATTTATTGAAGCTACCTGGTATGGGGCACTTTGTTATGGCAACCCTAACAAACCAGTACAGGCACTTTCTCTTGAAAAGAAGCTGTCCGTTCCAAAAGAGGCGTCCTTTTCTTACACATATTTTCAGGGGATGGAAAATGGCACAGAGCTTGCTTTCCCATCAACTCATAATCCTCACAGATTCCTCATGCTTCTTAAGAGCTTTCACTGTCTCTTTAGAGATTCAGCTGGGCTAGAACATAATCCTATTTCATGGGTGAAGTTGACCTAGGAAATATTAGAATGAGCATACTTCACAGGCAGTGGTAGAAGAAAATAAACACATCAGGAAGGCAGTCTGACCCAGTTAAAAAGATACAGTCCTGTCCTTTTATCCTTCCCATATATCTCTTTTTAAATCCTAGGAGGTAAATGGTAGTGACTAAGGCATTTCTGCTTATTGCTGTAGTGAAATCTCAAAGTTGAGATGTCGTGGTCACCATGTCTCCCTAAACCTCCCCTCACCAAGACACTAGGCTGCAGTAGCCATGAGGCAGCCTAGAGGATCACAAGGCCTCTCAAACCATTGGAGCTGTCTGGGCCTGCACAGTTGGCCAGGTGGGCGTGTTGGTGTCACCTTGTCCACAGCAGAGGTTGCTGTCTATGGCCGCCACTCTTCTCTCCAGTCCTCTGGATTCCTGAGGATCCAGAGAGGCCATCTGGATCCAAAGAGGCCACCATTCTAGCTTCCTAACTACATATCTGAAAACAAACAAACAAACAAAAAACAGGAATACAATCCAGTCCAGACCAAAGGGCCCCAACCCATGGAGAGGTACATGGTCCTCAACCCCAACAAGGGCCACTATGAGCAGCAAAACCACAGCACCAGGCAAGCTCACCATTACTACCTTCAGCCATGCCAGGGACACGTCCCCAGGATTGATAAAGACTATAGAATTCAAGTCATCTACCAACTCGAGAAACTGTGCTAGCAAGACCTCTCCAGCATCCACCTTAGTAGCACCTGGAAGACTCTGTACTCCAGCACATCAGGCCCAAGGCATACTCAAGTGAGAACATTTGGAGGTAACAGTACACATACAGTACACCTTGGAGAAGAGGGACACCAAAAGTGAAGCCATTTAGAGGCCTTTAGTGCCAGTTTCAGAGAGAAAATGGTCATCTCTTTGATGATGAGGTCAATAGGATTCAAATCACTAACAGCACTCAGTTCAGTTCAGTCAATCAGTCGTGTCCGACACTTTGTGACACCATGAATCCCAGCACGCCAGGCCTCCCTGTTCTTTACCATCTCTCGGAGTTCACTCAGACTCACGTCTATTGTGTCCGTGATGCCATCCAGCCATCTCATCCTCGGTCGTCCCCTTCTCCTCCTGCCCCCAATCCCTCCCAGCATCAAGTGATATGATGCAGGAAGTTGGAAAGGAGAATGAAGGGGAGATTTCTGAGCTACAATCTGACTTTCTGAGGTGGTGGGAGCTGCTTCAGACGTGCCTGCAGGCCTTGGGGACATATGGCGTCCGAGCTTTTACAATATTAATGCCTCAGCATACTAGAGTAGATCAAGTGCAGTGCCAACACTTAGAAATTCAAGAGCTACTTGGGGGAGTGTTGTGGAACTTGCTGGAGAAGGCAATGGCACCCCACTCCAGTACTCTTGCCTGGAAAATCCCATGGACAGAGGAGCCTGGTAGGCTGCAGTCCATGGGGTTGCACAGAGTCGGACATGACTGAGCGACTTCACTTTCACTTTTCACTTTCATGCATTGGAGAAGGAAATGGCAACCCACTCCAATGTTCTTGCCTGGAGAATCCCAGGGATGGGAGCCTGGTGGGCTGCCATCTCTGGGGTCACACAGAGTGGGACACGACTGAAGTGACTTAGCAG
Organism: Cephalophus harveyi; assembly: GCA_006410635.1. Taxonomy (NCBI): domain Eukaryota; kingdom Metazoa; phylum Chordata; class Mammalia; order Artiodactyla; family Bovidae; genus Cephalophus; species Cephalophus harveyi. Next base: position 73,345 of record SJYT01012924.1, read on the forward strand.
CAGCAGCAGCAGTGGAACTTGTAGAGACTTTGTTTCAGACTTGTTCCAACACTTGATATACTTCATAGCCATATAGTGGACGGTTCTCATGAGCGTTATTCCATTTGGTTCAGTTGAGTCAATCAATCGTATCCGACTTTTTGTGACCCATTGACTACAGCATGCCAAGCTTGCTTATTCATCACCAGCTCCCCCTAGCTTGTTCAGACTCATATGCATTGAAAAAGTGATGCCATCCAACCATCTTATGCTCTGTCATCCTCTTCTCCTCCTGCCTTCAGTCTTTCCCAGTGTTAGCATCTTTTCCAGTGAGTCAGTTCTTTGCATCAGGTAGCCACACTGTTGGAGCTTCAGCATCAGTCCTTCCAAAGAATATTCAGGACTGATTTTCTTTAGGATCGACTGGGTGATCTTCTGCAATCCAGGAGACTCTCAAGAGTCTTCGCCAACACCACAGTTCAAAAACATTAGTTCTTTGCCATTCATGTTTCTTTATGATCCAGTTCTCACACCCATCTGTGACTACAGGAAAAACGATAGCTTTGACTGCATGGACCTTTTTCGGTAGATTAATGTCTCTGCTTCTTAATATGTTGTCTAGGTTTGTCATAGCTTTTCTTCCAAGGAGCAAGCGCCTTTGAATTCCATGGCTGCATTCAGCATCTGGAGTGATTTTGGAGTTGAAGAAAGTAAAGTCTGTCAGTGTTTCCACTGTTTGTCTTTCTATTCAGCATGAAGTGATGGGACTGGATGCCATGAACTTAGTTTTTTGAATGTTGAGTTCTAAGCCAGCTTTTTCACTGTCCACTTTGACTTTCATCAGTACAGGCTTTTCAGTTCCTCCTCGCTTTCTGACAAACAGCGGTGTCATCCTATTTGCCTTTCTATTCAGCACGAAGTGATGGGACCTGATGCCATGACCTTAGTTTTTTGAATGTTGAGTTCTAAGCCACCTTTTTCACTGTCCCCTTTGACTTTCATTAGTACAGACTCTTTAGTTCCTCCTCGCTTTCTGACAAACAGCGGTGTCATCCTCATATCTGAGATTGTCATATGCACATCTGAGTTATGCATATCTGCACATCTGAGATTGATGTTTTTCCCCCGCTATCTTGATTCCAGGTTGTGCTTCATTAAGTCTGGCCTTTTGTATGATGTATTCTGCATATAAGTTAAATAAGCAAAGTGGCAATATACAGCCTTGATATACTCCTTTCCCCCAATTAGGGATCAGTCTATTGTTCCATGTCCGATTCTAACTGTTGCTTCTTAACCTGCATACAGATTTCTCAGGCAGCAAGTAAGGTGTTTTGGTGTTGGCAATTCCTTAAGCATTTTCCAGTTTGTTGTGATCCATGCAGTCCAAGGCTCTAGCATACTCAGTGAAGGAGAACTTGATGTTTCCCTGGAATTCTCTTGCTTTTTCTGTGATCCAGCAGTTGTTGGCAATTTGCTCTCTGGAACCTCTGCCTTTTCTAAATCCCTCATGAGCATCTAGAAGTTCTCGGCTCACTTGTTGTTGAGGACTTTGACACTTTGAGCATTTCTTTGCTAGTGTGTGAGATTAGTGCAATTGGTAGTCTGAACATTCTTTGACATGCCGTTTCTTTGGGATAGGAATGAAAACTGACCTTTTCCAATACTGTGGCCACTGCTGAGTTTTCCAAGTTTGCTGCCCTATTGAGTACAGCATTTTCACAGCCTCATCATTTAGGATTTGACATAGTTCCACTGGAATTCCATCACCTCCACTTGCTTTGTTCATAGTGGTGGTTCCTAAGGACCAATTGACTTCTTGCTCCAGAAAGTCTAGCTCTAGCTGAGTGAGCACACCATCGTGGTTATCTCAGTCATTATCAATAGTTCTGTGTATTCTTGGCACCTCTTCTTATCTTCTGCTTCCACCATGTCCATACCATATTTGTCCTTTATTGTGCCCCTCTTTGCATGAAATGTTCCCTTGATATGTCTAACTTTCTTGAAGAGATCGCTAGTCTTTCTCAGTCTATGGTTTTCCTTTATTTCTTTGCATTGAATGCTTAGGAAGGCTGTCTTCTCTCTCCTTGCTGTGCTTTGGAATTCTGAAGTCTGGTAGATATATCTTTCCTTTTCTCTATTGCTTTTCGTTCTCTTCTTCACTCAGCTATTGAGTGACAGAAATTTCCCTTTTTACAGTTCTTCTTGGGATGGTTTTCATCACTGCCTCCTGTACAATGTTACAAACCTCTGTCTTTGTTCCAAGCATATTTCACACCTAGTGACCCAAGGAGTTCATCTTTCAGTGTCCTGTCTCTTTGCCTTTTCATATGATTCCTGGGGTTCTCAAGGCAAGAATACTGAAGTGGTTTGCCATTCCCTTCTCCAGTGGGCCACATTTTGTCAGAACTCTCCACCATGACCTTTTGAATGACTGTACACGGCCTGGCTCATAGTTTTACCGAGTTAGATAAGGCTATGATCCAAGTGTTCAGTACGGTTAGTTTTCTGTAACTGTAGTTTCCATTCTATCTGTTTCCAGTGGATAAGGATGAGAGGTTTGTTGGAGCATCCTCATAATATTTCAATTACGAGATCATATAAACACCTATCTGGGATTTCTCTTCTTTTATCTTTGAATACATCTCTCCTTACACAAAATGAAGATAGCACTAACTGGGAAGCCACATTTTTTGTTAGGACTTTTCTCTCAGTAACTGTAGTTTCCATTCTATCTGTTTCCAGTGGATAAGGATGAGAGGTTTGTTGGAGCATCCTCATAATATTTCAATTACGAGATCATATAAACACCTATCTGGGATTTCTCTTCTTTTATCTTTGAATACATCTCTCCTTACACAAAATGAAGATAGCACTAACTGGGAAGCCACATTTTTTGTTAGGACTTTTCTCTCAGTTCTCCGAATATAATGATTGTGCTGAATGACTTCCTGCCACTAAACATAGACGATTTTATAGTAACTCCCCCTACCATACCAGACGTGTGCAAGTGAATGTAAAGGGAGATAAAATGCAGAAGCTCAGACATGCCAAGCTTCTAAGGACAGTTGTAAACAAAGAAAGGCCATGGGAAAGTGGGCTGTGAGTTTGATGATTGACTTAACAGTGTGGGGGAAGCTCTGAGGAGAAATTAGCAACCCTTATACATAGTTCATTTGTCATAAGTATCAATAAGATCTTATTTCTCCCAGTTAATTCTTGTTAAGTCTTTCTCCTCACTGCCTGAATATGATGATCCTGCTTGCTCTAGAATGGAAACTACAGATTTCAACTTCTTCCTTAGACTCTTTACAGGATCACTTTTGACCTTACTGGCCATCCCTCTTTGTTTTACTATAGCAATCAATCAGTCTAGCCCATTGCTTCTGACACCTTCACATATGTCACTGTGGAGTCCATGCTTTCATCTTCCTAACATCAGCTTCTCCTGAGCACCCAGATACCTCCAGCAGTACTTCTGATCTGTTTCTCATGGAGACAATCGTGACCAAGCTCATGACTTCTTATCAATCTTATTACAGTATGAAATAGGCAAATATGTGAAAAGCCTATGAAAACTTCACTAACACTCGGGAACTCCTTCAGAAAATGGACTTTCAGCCTTCTTGATACATTCTTGGACAGAGTCTATTAGCTTGGAGAAAGGAATATGTGGGAGATTCACATTCTTGCTATGGACATAATTGTGGAAAACAATGGAATCGAAAACTTCTTTTACTTGTGACATAAAAGTAAGCATGACAGCATGGCAAACACAGGAAGCACAGCAACATACACTTGGGAGATGAGTTCTTGTGGCTCTCCAGTGCTTTGAGAGATCTGTTCAAGTTATAAAGTAGCCTGCTGCTCCTAGAAAAGGAAGATATATGGGGTTCTCAAGGTTATCATTGTGTCTCAGTTGCATAGCCTTATTGATACATTCTTGGACAGAGTCTATTAGCTTGGAGAAAGGAATATGTGGGAGATTCACATTCTTGCTATGGACATAATTGTGGAGTACAATGGAATCAAAAACTTCTTTTACTTGTGACATAAAAGTAAGCATGACAGCATGGCAAACACAGGTAGCAGAGCAGCATACACTTGGGAGATGAGTTCTTGTGGCTCTCTAGTGCTTTGAGAGATCTGTTTAAGTTGTAGAGTAGCCTGCTGCTCCTAGAAAAGGAAGATATATGGGGTTCTCAAGGTTATCATTGTGTCTCAGTCGCAGAGCCTTCCATTGCACTCCCTATTGCTCTATGCAAGGGAAACATTACATTAGAGGTTATTATTCCCAGATCCGAAAAGAAATATACCAATGGACCAGAGCCCCTAAGGCCAAGACAAGGTAGAAATCCTTATTTCAGGTAACAGGAAAGAAATTCCAAAATGTTGATAGAGGAAATGAAGCAAAAGTCTCTCTGCATAGGAAGAAACAGTTTTGTTTTGTTTTCTTTCTCTTCAAGGAAAAGAAACAGCCAGCAGTCCATAAAAAAGGCACAGAGATAATTTAGAAAAAAGGCTTCATCCATCAATGTGAACTGAATGTAACACTTTCAAAAACGGGACAATTTTGTATCTGAATGTAAACTAGGTGTGTGTGTGTGTGTGTGTGTGTGTGTGTGTGTGTGTGTGTGTGTTCAGTCATGTTTGACTGTGCAACTCCATGGAATGTAGGCTGCTTGACCCCTTTGTTCATGGGATTTTCCAGGCAAGAAAACAGGAGTGGATTACTATTCCCTATTCTATTAAGTTATATATTTTGAGGTAAAGAAAACTTTAACCCATGTATTTTCCTGTATTTCTTTCAAGACAAAGTAACCTGTGCAATCTCTTTGCTACAGACAGTCTTTCTGAAATTCCAGAGGTACACTTGTGAATGAGAAAGTTTTATGATATTGTGGACTGGGATGAGTCAAAGCATAGAGGGACAGATTGGAAAAAAAGCTTAAACTCTAGGAATCTGGCTTACCTCCCAATTCATTTAGTCCTATTTTTTTTTTAATCCATTCTTTTTTTTTTTTTTTGGCAGTTTATTTTTTATTTTTATTTTTTTTTAATTTTTTTTAAATTTTATTTTTACTTTATTTTACTTTACAATACCGTATTGGTTTTGCCATACATTGACATGAATCCACCATGGGTGTATATTAGCTCCCAATCCCGAATCCCCCTCCCACCTCCCACCCCACATCATCTCTCTGGCTCATCCCTGTGCACCAGCTCCAAGCATCCTGTATCCTGTATCGAACATAGGCTTGTGCTTCGTTCTTACATGTTAGTTTACATGTTTCAATGCCATTCTCCCAAATCATCCCACCCTCTTCCTCTCCCGTAGAGTCCAAAAGTCCTGTCTATACATTTGTGTCTTTTTTGCTGTCTCACATACAGGGTCATCACTGCCATCTTTCTATATTCCATATTCTTTCCCACCATTCAATACCTGAAGCAGGAGAAATAGGCAGAGAGATGGAGTAGAATGCAAAGAAGAGGAATGTGAATCTCTGTGTCCAACACAATTAGTTTTTTTTTTATATTTTCATATTTCTTTTTTCTAAACTTTATCTCCGAAAACTTCCACACAATGATAATGATTCTGCAGATCTTATGTTGCCTTGGGGATAGTAGTATCAGGCCCATGAGCTAGTGGCACTGATTTTCCTTTAGGGTTCCAGGCATAAGTCAATACATCTAGGGTTTATGTTTTTTGTCATAGATTCTAGAGACCAGCTATTGGCAAGTCCCAATGAACACAGAAACCATAGGCATGCAGAACCAACTGTAGATTAAGAAGTTCTTAGAACTTACCTTTCCTGGACATGGTCTGTAACAAGATCAATAGGTACGAGGCACAGTGGTAGTCTTTGTACTTACAGTTAAAATAATAAATGCAGCTTGATGCTGGGTTGAAGATGGGCTGGTGTGTATCTAGAAGCACCAGTGCACATGAGGAAGTCTTACAGAGCTGTTGTTGTCAAATTCCAGCAGTGAACAGCTGAAGAAAATAAATATGCTTTTAATCATGCTGCTAGAACTACTCAGATTTATGGCTGCTGATGCAGAATTTCAAGGATGGCTGCAACATGTTCCCTCACTAGATCCTAACACCTATTCCATCCTGTATCCTATCCCTTCAAAAAATGTTCAGGGAGGAGAAAATTCCACTAGTTTGCTGCCCTGCAGCTGGAGTTGCTGTTATGTCCTGAATTAGGGATTAGGGCAAGCGTTAGTCTCTTCCACTGGTTCTGATAATTTCAGGCAAGTTGAAGATACAGCATTCTGAAATGAAAGGGCAGTGGGTCCTGAAAAGTCTTTTTGTTATTATCGCTACTCCACAGAAGAGATATTATAACTTGTCACTCCTCCACTTAAGCATTTCTAATGAGTTTCACTACCTACATATTATGATGTTTCTAAATCTCTTCTGCTGCAAATGTCCACACATAACCTGTTATTCAGGTGCCCTGAGTCTCCATAGTTTATTCTTTCCCTATTCTGTACCATGTCAGTATTCTTTCTTGTGCCTGAATTGCCCTTCTTTCCCAGTCTCTGCTACCAAGTCCTGATCATATTTATAGGTCTCACTCACATGTAATTTCATATTCAGAAGCTTACAGAAACATCTATAAGTGTCAACAAATATATCACGACCTCTAGTCTGACTGGGGTCTGTGTGTTAATATGTATCACACATGCTCATTACAATCATTTTTCACTATCACTTCTATTTAGACTAAGTTGTGAACAGTGTGAAGAGCACTTGAGCATATTCATTCATAGCATTTCCAAATTCCTGACATAGTTACAAATAGGTTCTCTCTTTCTGGTGAATAGCCACAGGTAGAACAACAATCTGACCTATAACTTACTGCTCATGTTTGACATATTCATCCAAGAAATCTACCACTCAACATTAAGAGCCCTGGAGTACTATTGAAAAGCTCTGCCTAATCGGAATGTGATCAATAGCATGTAACCGCCACAGTTATTGCTGCTGAGGAGAAAAAAATAATGATATGGAAAATGATGACAATGATAATAGAGGCTTATATATAGTATCAGATTGCTTAGTGTAGTCCCTTGTCCAGCCTTATGGAAACATAAGCCTTACAGTAGCTTGGAGATTTGCTGCAATTTTCTCAGGTCGAACTTGTCTGAGGAAGATTCATACTAATAACTTACTGGGCTTAAACAAGCAACATCCCTTGTATGTCTGTTTCTTCATCTCTATAATTAAGATACTGGATCAGATTAGCAATTGTGCAACTCTAAGCTTTAACCTTTTCTGCCTCAGAGGACAGTGTATACAATTGATAATATTTAAACTTTTGAAGCTGAATCGTGGAATGAATGTGGGCCTGCAAATCTCTGTCTTCTAATTTTTCCTTTTCCTGCAAACTTCGTAATCAAAATATCTCCCTGGAACCTCTAAACTCTTTCATATATAGATATTTTCAATACCAAGCACTTGGCTATTTTTCTCCTTAGAAGGCTTCTTACTTGTAAGAATCTAATTCTGTGTGCAACACTTTGTATAGGGCATGCATTTTAGAGGTTGACCTCACTGCCTGGAATGGGCTTCCCTGATAGTGCAGTTGGTAAAGAATCTTCCTGCAGTGCAGGAGACTTCCTGGATTGGGAAGATCTGCTAGAGAAGGGATAGGTTACCCACACCAGTATTCTGGCCTAGAGGATTCTATGGACTGCTGAGTCCCTGGGGTTGCAAAGACTCAGACACAACTGAACATCTTTGACTTTCACTTTAGAGCCTGGATTACTAGAGGCAGCCATTAAAGGAACCATTCGATAGAACAATTGGGCCCAGGACCTTAGACATTGAACATGGTGGTTAGTCGGTGGAAATCATTGTATTCTCATTGTCCTTGATGTGCACGGCTCGGAAAGTAAGATATCTGCCTACAGTATGGGAGAGCCAGGTTCCATCCCTTTGTCAAGATTCCCTGACAGTCTTTCACTGTTTCCACTGTTTCCCTGTCTGTTTGCCATGAAGTGATGGGACCAGATGCCATGATTTTACTTTTCTTAATGTTGAGCTTTAAGCCAACATTTTCACTCTCCTCTTTCACTTTCATCAAGAGGCTCTCTAGTTCTTCACTTTTGCCATAAGGGTGGTGTCATCTGCATATCTGAGGTTATTGATATTTTTCTCTGCAGGTCTTGATTCCAGCTAGTGTGTCCTGCAGCCCGGCATTTCTTGTGATATACTCTGCATCTAAGTTAAATAAGCAGGGTGACAGTATACAGCTTTGACATACTCCTTTTCCTCTTTGGAACCAGTCTGTTGTTCCATGTCCAGATCTAACTGTTGCTTCCTGACCTGCATACAGATTTCTCAAGAGGCAGGTCAGGTAACCTGGTATTCCCATCTCTTGAAGAATTTTCCACAGTTTCTTGTGATCCACACAGTCAATGGCTTTGGCATATATACTCTGCATCTAAGTTAAATAAGCAGGGTGACAGTATACAGCTTTGACATACTCCTTTTCCTCTTTGGAACCAGTCTGTTGTTCCATGTCCAGATCTAACTGTTGCTTCCTGACCTGCATACAGATTTCTCAAGAGGCAGGTCAGGTAACCTGGTATTCCCATCTCTTGAAGAATTTTCCACAGTTTCTTGTGATCCACACAGTCAATGGCTTTGGCATAGTCAATAAAGCAGAAAGAGATGTATTTCTGGATCTCTCTTTTTTGATGATCCAGTGGAGGTTGCCAATTTGATCTCTGGTTCCTCTGCCTTTTCTTTTTTTTTTTTTTTCCCTTTATTTATTTTATTTTATTTTTTTTATTTTTATTTTACTTTACAATACCATATTGGTTTTGCCATACATTGACTTGAATCCAGCACGGGTGTATACAAGCTCCCAATCCTGAATCCCCCTCCCACCTCCCACCCCATATCCTCTCTCTGGATCATCCCCGTGCACCAGCCCCAAGCATCCTGTATCCTGTATCAAACAGGCCGGTGGGTCGTTCTTACATGATAGTATATACATTTCAATGCCATTCTCCCAAATCATCCCACCCTCTCCCTCTCCCACAGAGTCCAAAAGTCCATTCTATACATCTGTGTCTCTTTTGCTGTCTCGCATACAGGGTCATCATTGCCATCTTTCTAAATTCCATATATATGTGTCAGTATATTGTATTGGTGTTTTTCTTTCTGGCTTACTTCACTCCGTATAATAGGTTCTAGTTTCATCCACCTCATTAGAACTGATTCAAATGAATTCTCTTTAATGGCTGAGTAATACTCCATTGTGCATATGTACCACAGCTTTCTTATCCATTCATCTGCTGATGGACCTATAGGTTGTTTCCATGTCCTGGCTATTATAAACAGTGCTGCAATGAACATTGTGGTACATGTGTCTCTTTCAAATCCTCTGCCCTTTCTAAAACCATCTTGAACATCTGAAAGTTCATGGTTCACATATTGCTGAAGCCTGGCTTGGAGAATTGCTTCATGGCAAATTCTAGTGGTCCAAGAGTCCAAGTAGCCTCTGAATCAGGCATACAATAAGTAGGAAGACCAGTGGTAAAAAAAGAGAGAACCAGTGTGGCCTGCTGGGAAGACTGCACCAGACTATACCTCTTTTAGTGCACCACCCCGGTCCCTTTGACTAGGCATCCGTCAACACTACATCCTGGCCACGAATCTTTGTGAACGTTTCTCTGTTATGGAAAATTGCCTTTGGTCACATGAAAGCCTCCTCATCCCAGAGGTGAAAATCTCACATCTATGGGAGAAATTTTGACTGACATGGAAGCAAATGATGTAATACAAAGTGAGATAAAGCATGGTGCAACTTGGTTTCTGCTTGAGATTAGATTTTGTTTTCCCTTTGCTATATCTTGCTTCCCTCATTCCATTTCTCCTGAAGACTCCCACCAATTAGTCATGTAAGTAGCAAACATGGACTCTGCTTACAGGGAATTCTATGGAAACCATTCCCACCACAGAATATCAACTACCAATTGCCAAGAAAAGGAAAAGGAAACATATTCATACTCTAGCTTCAATTTTTCTTAAGGTGAAATGCCACTGTCTGCTGCTATTGACTATCCTTGATACAGACCTCTGAGATTACTTTATTATTATTATTATTTTAACCTTTATGATGTTCCTTGGCCACAGGTCATGGAAAGATATGCTTTTCTTAGAATCTGATGATATTTCTTTTTAGCTGATCCTTTGATAGACAACCAAAGTTGGTTGTTTTAACTTGTAAACAATATACTTCTTCTTCTTCTTCTTCTTTTTGTAGGGATAAGATCTCAATAATCTGTCTGCAACTCCAGAGTTTATTAAGTTTCTTAAGATTAGCAAGTTTAACAGACATGTATCTTATTGATTCCATTATGTAAGTTATAGGTTTCAAATAAAGACCTCTGCTTCAGAAGAGAATGGAATAAAATCTGAAGCAAAGTAGATTTGGGAGTTGATCAACTTTTCCAGTCAGGGAAGGCAGTCTATCAAAGCACTTAAAACNATTAGCAAGTTTAACAGACATGTATCTTATTGATTCCATTATGTAAGTTATAGGTTTCAAATAAAGACCTCTGCTTCAGAAGAGAATGGAATAAAATCTGAAGCAAAGTAGATTTGGGAGTTGATCAACTTTTCCAGTCAGGGAAGGCAGTCTATCAAAGCACTTAAAACAGATCAATCTAAAACAGTAATCTAACAACAATCTGTAAAGACAGAAAAAGCTGCATGAGGGAGTTAAATTAAGATCTCATCATTTCAGTTCAGTTCAGTTGCTCAGTCATGTTGGATTCTGCAGCCCCATGAATGGAAGCATGCCAGGCCTCCCTGTCCAACCCCAACTCCCGGAGCTCACTCAAACTCTCATCCATCGAGTCAGTGATGCCATCCAGCCATCTGATCCTCTGTGGTCCCTTTGTCCTCCTGCCCCCAATCCCTCCCAGTATCAGAGTCTTTTCCAATGAGTCAATGCTTTGCATGAGGTGGCCAAAGTACTGGAGTTTCAGCTTTAGCATCATTCCTTAGTAAAGGGAGATAAAATGCAGAAGTCCAGACATGCCAAGCTTCTGAGGACTGTTGTAAATAAAGAAAGGCCATGGGAAACTGGGCTGTGAGTTTGCTGAATGACTTAACAGTGTGGGGGAAGCTCTGAGGAGAAATTAGCAACCCTTATAGATAGTTCATTTGTCATAGATATCAATAAGATCCTATTTCTCCCAGTTAATTCTTGTTAAGTCTTTCCCCTCTCTGCCTGCATATGATGATCCTGCTTGCTCTAGAATGGAAACTACAGATTTCAACTTCTTGCTTAGACTCTTCACAGGATCACTTTTGACCTTACTGGCCATCCCTCTTTGTTTTATTATAGCAATCAATCAGTCTAGCCATTGCTTCTGACACCTTCACATATGTCACTGTGGAGTCCATGCTTTCATCTTCCTAACATCAGCTTCTCCTGAGCACCCAGATACCTCCAGCAGTACTTCCAATCTGTTTCTCATGGAGACAATCGTGACCGAACTCATGACTTCTTATCAATCTTATTACAGTATGAAATAGGCAAATATGTGAAAAGCCTATGAAAACTTCACTAACACTCGGGAATTCCTTCAGAAAATGGACTTTCAGCCTTCTTGATACATTCTTGGACAGAGTCTGTTAGCTTGGAGAAAGGAATATGTGGGAGATTCACATTCTTGCTATGGACATAATTGTGGAATACAATGGAATCGAAAACTTCTTTTACTTGTGACATAAAAGTAAGCATGACAGCATGGCAAACACAAGAAGCAGAACAACATACACTTGGGAGATGAGTTCTTGTGGCTCTCTAGTGCCTTGAGAGATCTGTTCAAGTTGTAAAGTAGCCTGCTGCTCCTAGAAAAGGAAAATATATGGGGTTCTCAAGGTTATCATTGTGTCTCAGTTGCATAGCCTTCCTTTGCACTCCCTATTGCTCTATGCAAGGGAAACATTACATTAGAGGTTATTATTCCCAGATCCGAAAAGAAATATACCAATGGACCAGACCCCCTAAGGCCAAGACAAGGTAGAAATCCTTATTTCAGGTAACAGGAAAGAAATTCCAAAATGTTGGTAGAGGAAATGAAGCAAAAGTCTCTCTGCATAGGAAGAAACAGTTTTGTTTTGTTTTATTTCTCTTCAAGGAAAAGAAACAGCCAGCAGTCCATAAAAAAGGCTTCATCCATCAATGTGAACTTAATGTAACACTTTCAAAAACAGGACAATTTTGTATCTGAATGTAAACGAGGTGTGTGTATATGTGTGTGTGTGTGTGTGTGTGTGTGTTCAGTCATGTTTGACTGTGCAACCCCATGGAATGTAGGCTGCTTGACCCCTTTGTTCATGGGATTTTCCAGACAAGAAAACAGGAGTGGATTACTATTCCCATGTATCTGAATGTAAACGAGGTGTGTGTATATGTGTGTGTGTGTGTGTGTGTGTGTGTTCAGTCATGTTTGACTGTGCAACCCCATGGAATGTAGGCTGCTTGACCCCTTTGTTCATGGGATTTTCCAGACAAGAAAACAGGAGTGGATTACTATTCCCGACTCTATTAAGTCATATATTTTGAGGTAAAGAAAACTTTAACCCATGTATTTTCCTGCATTTCTTTCAAGACAAAGTAACCTGTACAATCTCTTTGCTACAGTTTTTCTGAAATTCCAGACGTACACTTGTGAATGAGACAGTTTTATGATATTGTGGACTGGGATGAGTCAAAGCATAGAGGGACAGATTGGAAAAAAAGCTTAAACTCTAGAAATCTGGCTTACCTCCCAATTCATTTAGTCCTTTTTTTTTTTTAAATCCATTCTTTCCCACCATTCAATACCTGAAGCAGGAGAAATAGGCAGATAGATGGAGTAGAATGATATTCCCTACTCTATTAAGTTATATATTTTGAGGTAAAGAAAACTTTAACCCATGTATTTTCCTGCATTTCTTTCAAGAAAAAGTAACCTGTACAATCTCTTTGCTACAGAGAGTCTTTCTGAAATTCCAGAGGTACACTTGTGAATGAGAGAGTTTTATGATATTGTGGACTGGGATGAGTCAAAGCATAGAGGGACAGATTGGAAAAAAGCTTAAACTCTAGAAATCTGGCTTACCTCCCAATTCTTTGAGTCCTATTTGTTTTTTAATCCATTCTTTCCCACCATTCAATACCTGAAACAGGAGAAATAGGCAGATAGATGGAGAAGAATGCAGAGAAGAAGAATATGAATCTCTGTGTCCAACACAATTAATTTTTTATATTTTCACATTTCTTTTTTCTAAACTTCATCTCCCAAANTTTTTTTTTTTTAATCCATTCTTTCCCACCATTCAATACCTGAAGCAGGAGAAATAGGCAGATAGATGGAGAAGAATGTAGAGAAGAGGAATGTGAATCTCTGTGTCCAACACAATTAATTTTTTATATTTTCACATTTCTTTTTTCTAAACTTCATCTCCCAAAACTTCCGCACAATGATAATGATTCTGCAGATCTTATGTTGCCTTGGGGATGGTAGTATCAGGCCCATGAGCTAGTGGCACTGATTTTCCTTTAGGGTTCCAGGCATAAGTCAATACATCCAGGGTTTATGTTTTTTGTCACAGATTCTAGAGACCAGCTATTGGCAAGTCCCAAATGAACACAGAACCCATAGGCATGCAGAACCAACTGTACATCTAGGGTTTATGTTTTTTGTCATAGATTCTAGAGACCAGCTATTGGCAAGTCCCAAATGAACACAGAACCCATAGGCATGCAGAACCAACTGTAGATTAAGAAGTTCTTAGAACTTACCTTTCCTGGACATGGTCTGCAACGAAATCAATTGGTATGAGGCACAGTGGTAGTCTTTGTATCTACAGTTAAAATAATAAATGCAGCTTTGTGCTGGGTTGAAGAGGGGCTGCTGTGTATCTAGGAGCACCGGTGCCCATGAGGAAGTCTTACAGGGCTGCTATTGTCAAATTCCAGTAGTGAACAGCTGAAGAAAATAAATATGCTTTTAATCATGCTGCTAGAACTATTCAGATTTATGGCTGCTGGTGCAGAATTTCAAGGATGGCTACAACATGTTCCCTCACTAGGTCCTAACACCTTTTCCATCCTGTATACTATCCCTTCAAAAAATATTCAGGGAGGAGAAAATTCCACTAGTTTGCTTCCCTGAAGCTGGAGCTGCTGTTATGTCCTGAATTAGGGATTAGGGCAAGCATTAGTCTCTTCCACTGGTACTGCTAATTTCAGGCAAATTGAAGATACAGCATTCTGAAATGAAAGGGCAGTGGGTCCTGAAAAATCTGTTGGTTATTATCGCTACTTCACAGAAGAGATATCATAACTTGTCACTCCTCCACTTAAGCATTTCTAATGAGTTTCACTACCTACATATGATGTTTCTAAATCTCTTCTGCTGTCCCGGTCAATTGCACATGTCCACACATACCCTGTCATTCAGGTGCCCTGAGTCTCCATAGTTTATTCTTTCCCTATTCTGTACCATGTCAGTATTCTTTCTTGTGCCTGAATTGCCCTTCTTTCCCAGTCTCTGCTACCAAATCCTGATCGTATTTACAGGTCTCACTTACATGTAATTTCATATTCAGAAGCTTACAGAAACATCTATAAGTGTCAACAAATATATCACGACCTATAGTCTGGCTGGGGTCTGTGCGTTAATATGTATCACACATGCTCATTACAATCGTTTTTCCCTATCACTTCTATTTAGACTAAGTTGTTAATAGTGTGAAGAGCACTTGAGCATATTTATTCATAGCATTTCCAAATTCCTGACATAGTTATGAATAGGTTCTCTCTTTCTGATGAATAGCCACAGGTAGAATAACAATCTGACCTATAACTTGCTGCTCATCTTTGACATATTCATCCAAGAAATCTACGACTCAACATTAAGAGCCCTGGACTACTATTGAAAAGCTCTGCCTAATCAGAATGTGATCAATAGCATGTAACCACCACAGTTAATGCTGCTGAGGAGAAAAAAAAAAAATAGTAATGATATGGAAAATGATGACAATGATAATAGAGGCTTATATATAGTATCAGATTGCTTAGTGTAGTCCCTTGTCCAGCCTTATGGAAACATAAGCCTTACAGTAGCTTGGAGATTTGCTGCAATTTTCTCAGGTCGAACTTGTCTGAGGAAGATTCATACTAATAACTTACTGGGCTTAAACAAGCAACATCCCTTGTATGTCTGTTTCTTCATCTCTATAATTAAGATACTGGATCAGATTAGCAATTGTGCAACTCTAAGCTTTAACCTTTTCTGCCTCAGAGGACAGTGTATACAATTGATAATATTTAAACTGTTGAAGCTGAATTGTGGAATGAATGTGGGCCTGCAAATCTCTGTCTT
>SJYT01012924.1:88769-126030 GCA_006410635.1 Cephalophus harveyi
TTTTTTTTAATTTTATTTTACTTTATTTTACTTTACAATACCGTATTGGTTTTGCCATACATTGACATGATAATATTTAAACTGTTGAAGCTGAATTGTGGAATGAATGTGGGCCTGCAAATCTCTGTCTTCTAATTTTCCCTTTTACTGCAAACTTCGTAATCAAGATATCTCCCTGGAACCTCTAAACTCTTTCATATATAGATATTTTCAATACCAAGCACTTGGCTATTTTTCTCCTTAGAAGCCTTCTTACTTGTAAGTATCTAATTCTGTGTGCAACACTTTGTATAGGGCATGCATTTTAGAGGTTGACCTCACTGCCTGGAATGGGCTTCCCTGATAGTGCAGTTGGTAAAGAATCTCCCTGCAATGCAGGAGACTTCCTGGATTGGGAAGATCTGCTAGAGAAGGGATAGGTTACCCACACCAGTATTCTGGCCTAGAGGATTCTATGGACTGCTGAGTCCCTGGGGTTGCAAAGACTCAGACACAACTGAACATCTTTGACTTTCACTTTAGAGCCTGGATTACTAGAGGCAGCCATTAAAAGAACCATTCAATAGGACAATTGGACCCAGGACCTTAGACATTGAACATGGCTGTTAGTCGGTGGAATTCATGGTATTCTCATTGTCCTTGATGTGCACGGCTCAGAAAGTAAGATATCTGCCTACAGTGTTGGAGAACCAGGTTCGATCCCTTTGTCAAGATTCCCTGACAAAGCTTTCACTGTTTCCACTGTTTCCCTGTCTGTTTGCCATGAAGTGACGGGACCAGATGCCATGATTTTACTTTTCTTAATGTTGAGCTTTAAGCCAACATTTTCAGTCTCCTCTTTCACTTTCATCAAGAGGCTCTCTAGTTCTTCACTTTTGCCATAAGAGTGGTGTCATCTGCATATCTGAGGTTATTGATACTTCTCTCTGCAGTCTTGATTCAAGCTAGTGTTTCCTGCAGCCTGGCATTTCTCGTGATGTACTCTGTATCTAAGTTGAATAAGCAGGGTGACGGTATACAGCCTTGACATACTCCTTTTCC
Organism: Cephalophus harveyi; assembly: GCA_006410635.1. Classification (NCBI taxonomy): domain Eukaryota; kingdom Metazoa; phylum Chordata; class Mammalia; order Artiodactyla; family Bovidae; genus Cephalophus; species Cephalophus harveyi. The sequence goes on from SJYT01012924.1 coordinate 89,811, forward strand.
TCTTTGGAACCAGTCTGTTGTTCCATGTCCAGATCTAACTGTTGCTTCCTGACCTGCATACAGATTTCTCAAGAGGCAGGTCAGGTAATCTGGTATTCCCATCTCTTGAAGAATTTTCCACAGTTTCTTGTGATCCACACAGTCAACGGCTTTGGCATAGTCAATAAAGCAGAAAGAGATGTATTTCTGGATCTCTCTCTCTTTTTTGATGATCCAGTGGAGATTGCCAATTTGATCTCTGGTTCCTCTGCCTTTTCTTTTTTCTTTTTTTTTTCTTTATTTATTTTATTTATTTTAATTTTTATTTTTACTTTATTCTACTTTATAATACCGTATTGGTTTTGCCATACATTGACATGAATCCACCATGGGTGTATACAAGCTGCCAATCCTGAACCCCCCTCCCACCTCCCACCCCATATCCTCTCTCTGGATCATCCCCATACATCAGCCCCGAGCATCCTGTATCCTGTATCGAACATAGGCTGGTGGTTCGTTCTTACATGATAGTATACATGTTTCAATGCCATTCTCCCAAATCATCCCACCCTCTCCCTCTCCCACAGAGTCCAAATGTCCATTCTATACATCTGTGTCTCTTTTGCTGTCTCGCATACCGGGTCATCATTCCCATCTTTCTAAACTCCATATATATGTGTCAGTATATTGTATTGGTGTTTTTCTTTCTGGCTTACTTCACTCTGTACAATAGGTTCCAGTTTCATCCACCTCATTAGAACTGATTCAAATGAATTCTTTTTGATGGCTGAGTAATACTCCATTGTGTATATATACCACAGCTTTCTTATCCATTCATCTGCTGATGGACATATAGGTTGTTTCCATGTCCTGGCTATTATAAACAGTGCTACAATGAACATTGGGGTACTTGTGTCTCTTTCAAATCATCTGCCCTTTCTAAAACTACCTTGAACATCTGGAAGTTCACGGTTCACATATTGCTGAAGCCTGGCTTGGAGAATTGCTTCATGGCAAATTCTAGTGGTCCAAGAGTCCAAGTAGTCTCTGAATCAGGCATACAATAAGTAGGAAGACCAGTGGTAAAAAAAGAGAACCAGTGTGGCCTGCTGGGAAGACTGCAGCAGACTATACTTCTTTTAGTGCACCACCCTGGTCTCTTTGACTAGGCATCCATCAACTCTACATCCTGGCCACGAATCTTTTTGAAAGTTTCCCTGTTATGGAAAATTGCCTTTGGTCACATGAAAACCTCATCCCAGAGGTGAAAATCTCACATCTATGGGAGAAATTTTGACTGAGTGACATGGAAGCAAATGATGTAATACAAAATGAGATAAAGCATGGTGCAACTTGGTTTCTGCTTGAGATTAGATTGTGTTTTCCCTTTGCTATATCTTGCTTCCCTCATTCCATTTCTCCTGAAGACCCTCACCATTTAGTCCTGTAAGTAGCAAACATGGACTCTGCTTACAGGGAATTCAATGGAAACCATTTCCACCACAGAATAGTAACTACCATTTGCCAAGAAAAGGAAAAGGAAACATATTCATACTCTAGCTTCAATTTTTCTTAAAGTGAAATGCCACTGTCTGCTGCTATTGACTATCCTTGATACAGGCCTCTGAGATTACTTTTTTTTTTTAACTTTTTTGATGTTCCTTGGCCACAAGTCTTGGAAATATATGCTTTTCTTAGAATCTGATGATATTTCTTTTTAGCTGATCCTGGGATAGACAACCAAAGTTGGTTGTTTTAACTTGTAAACAATATAATTCTTCTTTTCTTTTTTTTTTTTTTTTTTGGAGGGATAGGACCTCAATAATCTGTCTTCAACTCCAGAATTTATTAAGTTTCTTAAGATTAGCTAGTTTAACAAACATATTTCTTATTGATTCCATTATGTAGGTTATAGGTTTAAAATAAAGACCTCTAATCCAGAATAGAATGAAATAAAATCCGAAGCAAAATAGATTTGGGAGTTGATCAACTGTTCCAGTCACGGAAGGCAGTCTATCAAAGCACATAAAACAGGTCTATCTAAAACAGTAATCTAATAACAATCTGTAAATACAGAAAAAAGCTGCATGAGGAAGTTAAAATAAGATCTCATCAGTTCAGTTCATTTCAGTTGCTCAGCCATGTTGGACTCTGCAGCCCCATGAACGGCAGCATGCCAGGCCTCCCTGTCCAATCCCAACTCCCAGAGTTCACTCAACTCTCGTCCATCGAGTCCGTGATGCCATCTAGCCATCTCATCCTCTGTGGTCTCCTTGTCCTTCTGCCTCCAATCCCTCCCAGCATAAGAGTCTTTTCCAATGAGTCAGTGCTTTGCAAGAGGTGGCCAAAGTCCTGGAGTTTCAACTTTTAGCATCGTTCCTTCCAAAGACCACCCGGACTGATCCCCTTTAGAATGGACTGGTTGGATCTCCTTGCAGTCCATGGGACTCTCAAGTATCTTTTCCAAAACCAAAGTTCAAAAACATCAGTTCTTTGGCACTAAGCTTTCTTCACAGTCCAACTCTCACATCCATACATGACCACCAGAAAAACCATATCCTTGACTAGACAGATCTTTGTTGGCAAAGTAAATTCTCTGGCTTTCAATATGCTATCAAGGTTAGTCATAACTTTCCTTCCAAAGAGTAAGCGTCTTTTAATTTTGTGGCTGCAATCAACATCTGCAGTGATCCCACAGGCATTAGCAAAAACGAAAAAGCAAGGGAAGCCAAACAAATGGCACAGGCAGTGAGACCAAGAAGAACAGAGCACAGACTGAAAGGTCAGTGTGATTGCAGAATAGAGTTAAAGGAACAGTGTGTAGATTGAGAGTAAGGTAGAATTCAGAGTCCTCATTGGCTCGTCTCAAGATCTTGGTTTCTGTCACATGGCTTAGCCGGTGATTGTAGCAAGGTAGACAGTGTGCAAGAAACATATGTGGATGCTAGAGAATGGATAGGAGACCACTGAGTCATCTGCAGTTGAGAAACCAACACATTTGGGGCCAGGTGGGTGGCAATAAAGACAGTGGTATGTGGCTGAATATTTATGCATGATAAGGAGTAAAACATAACTGAAATATGGATAGGGTGAAGTGGGTTAGAAAAGGAAGTAGTCAAGAATGAGTGAATTGGTGTTGTTATTCAGTCAGTAAGTCATACCCAACTCTTTGGAATCCCATGGGCTCTAGCCTGCCAGATGTCCCTTCCCTGTCTCCCAGAATTTGTTCAGATTCATGTCCATAATTTGATGATGTTATCTAATCATCTCATCCTCTGCTGACCACTTCTCCTTTTACTTTCAATCTTTCCCAGCATCAGGACATTTTTGAAAGAGTCAGCTCTTTGCATCAGGGGGTGAAAGGATGAAAGAACACTGAAAGATAACTAATTTTTCCAAGGAGATGTCCTGAAACTGTTCAGGATACAGATGCAGAAAGCACTTTTGACAAAATTCAACACCCATTTATGATGAGTGTATGGGAAAACCTGGACAGGCAGTGGGATCAGAGGGAATCTTCTTCAATCTTCCTAATGAAGGCTGCCACATATAGAGAAATCCACTGTAAACATGTTTCCCAATGGTAAGAAACTGAGAGCATGCCTCTTAAGGTCATGAGTAAGTCAAAGATGCCCACTCTCACTATTGTTATTCAGTATAGTCTTGGGACTCTGAGTGACAGCAATCAGGAGAGGAGAAGAAAACAATTTTCAAACGAAGTGGAAAAGAAGAGGTAAAACTGTCACTATTTGCACATGACGTGATACTATGCCCAGAGAATCCAAAGAGGCCACTGGGAAATGACTAGAACGAATCAAGGACTTTAGGGAGGTTGCTGGATATGAAATTAACACAGAGAAAACTCTTTTGCTTTCCTATACAATAAAAACAAAAAATCAAAAACAAGCTATGGAAGCAGTCCCATTCACCATGGCAACAAGAAGGTTAAAATTCTTGTGAATAAACCTACCTAGGCTAGGAAGAGACTGGCACAGAAAAGAATAAGGCATGGATGAAACAAAGGTGACACAAAGAGATGGAGAGAGATACCATTCTCATGTATTGGAAGAATCCAATATTGTGATAATGGCTACACTACACAATGCAGTTTACAGATTCAGTGCCAGTCCTATGAAAGTACCAATGGCATTTTTCACAGATGATAAAAACAATTTTTTTACAACTTGTATGGAAATAGAGAAGACTTTAAAGAAGGATGCTGTCTTGAGAGAGAAAAAGAAGAGATGGAGGGTTCAGACTCCCTGACTTCAGTCTTTACTACAGAGCTATCAGTGCAGCATGGAACTGAAACAGAAAAAGGAATATGGACCAATGGAACATGATAGAAAAGCCAGAGATAAATTCATGCCCAAATGATCCCCTAATGTATGACAAAGGAGGCAGCAATGTGCAATGGAGAAAAGATAAGCTCTTTTATAAGTGATGCTGAAAAATCTTGACCACAGCTAAAGGTAAAAGAATGAACTTAGGTCACTACCTTCTGGTTGTCCAGTGGCCAAGTCCTGTCTGACACTTCGTGAAGCTGTGGATGGCAGCACGCCATGTTTCCCTGTCCTCCACCATCTCCCAGAGTCTGCCAGGTTCATATCCACTGCCTCGGTGATGCCATCCAACCTTCTCATCCTTGTTTCTGGCTTTTCATTCTGCCTCAGTCTTTCCCAGCATCAGGGTCTTTTCCAGTGAGTTGGCTCTTCACATCAGGTGGCCAAAGTATTAGAGCTTCAGCTTCAGCAGCGGTCCTTCCAATGGCTATTCAGGGTTGATTTCCTTCAAGATTGACTGGTTTAGTCTCCTTGCTGTCCAAGGAACTCTCAAGGGTCTTCTCCAGCCCCACAGTTCAGAAATCATCAGTTCTTTGGTGTTCTGCCTCCTTTATGGTCCATCTCTCACAACCATATGTGACCACTAGAAAGACCATAGCCTCAACTGTATGGACCTTTGTCAGCAAAGTGATAGCTTTGCTTTTTTACACACTGTCTAGGTTTGTCATAGCTTTCCTACCAATGATCGTTTGTTTTCTAGTATCATGGCTACAGTCACCATCTGCAGCACTTTGAGAGCCCAGGAAGAGAAAATCTGGCACAGCTTTCCATTTTCCCCCTTCTGTTTGCCATGAAGTGATGGATTCGGATATTGTGATCTGGATTTTTTTTACAATGAGTTTTATGCCTGCTTTTGCACTGTCCTCTTTTACCCTCATCAAGAGATTACTTTAGTCCCTCTTCATTTTCTATTACTAGAGTGGTATTCATATGCATATCTTAGGTGGTTGACATTTCTCCCAACAATCATGATTCCAGGTATAACTCATCCAGTTTGGCATTTCTCATGATGTGCTATGCACTTAAGTTAAATAAGCAAGGTGACAGTCAACAGCCTTGTCATCTTTTCTCAATCCTGAACCAGTCAGTTTTTCCCTAGGTGGTTCTAACTGTTGCTTCTTGACCTGCCTCCAGATCTCTGAGGATCCAGGTAAAGATGGTCCTGGATTCCCACCTCTTGAAGAGTTTTCCACAGTTCGTTATACTCCACACAACCAAAGACTTTATCGAGTGGTCAGTGCAAAGAAGGTAGAGGTTTCTCTGGAATTAATTTGCTATTTCTGTGATCCAGTAAATGGTGACAACTTGAGCTCTGGTTCCTCTGATGTTTCTAAACCTAACTTGAACATGTGAAATTTCTCAGTTCATGTAAAGCTGAAGCCTAGCATGAAGAATTTTGAGCATAATTTTATTAGCATGGGAGACAAGCACAATTGGGTGGTGGTTTCAACGTTCTTTAGTCCTACCCTTCTTGGGATATGGGGAAAGGATTGATCTTTTCCAGGCCTGTGGCCATTGTTAGGTTTTCCAGATTTGCTGATGTGTTGAGAACAGCACCACTATGATACCATTGTCTTTTAGGATTTTAAGTAGCTCTGCTGGAATTCCATCACCTCCCTTGATTTCACACTTTAGAATGGCTGGCTCTAGGTAAAGGATCACAACATCATGCTTATCTGGGTCATTTACCTGCATGTTGCTCATCCCAATCAATTTTAGTTCCTTGAAACCTAAGATGTTGAGGTTTACTCTTGCTCTCTCCTTTTGACCCCATCCAACTTACCTTGATTCATGTACATCTGATTGCAGGTTCCTATACGGTGCCGTTCTTTACAGCGTCAGATCTTTACTTTGATCTCAAGACACATATCTAGTGGAGCTTCATTTCTGTTTTGGTCCAGCCACTTTTTGATTGCTGGAGCCATTGTTTCAGCTCGGTGAATAGGCTGTTGCTACTGGCATCTGGAGCAGGCCCTGCAACAGAGATTTGCTGCTTCATACCTGGGTTGACAGATTTGATTTGGCACAAGAAACAGGGCCATGGGTTCAGCTTACAAGTTCACAAGTTTGAGATGCCTGCTAGATTCCTAGGTGGAGAGGACATGAGTGCAGTTGGAGGCTTGAATCAGGTCAGGTCAGGGCAGAACATGTAATTCTGAGAATATAGATTTATTCATAGGATTGGATTCAAAGCAGTAGGTCTCATAACATAGGGGAAGTGGGGAATGAAGGATGCTGCTGGCAGTGATTGCTGACCAGGGATGCTGCTAAATTTCTGCAGTGCATAGAACAGCCCCCATGATGGAGAATTATGCAGCCATGATGGCAGTAGTGCTAACATTCAGAGCATAAAGGGAAAGTGAGAGGACTGAGCCACTTGCCCATGTTGTTGTTGTTTAGTTGCTCAATACTGTGTGACTCTTCGCAACCCCATGGACTGTAGCCCCCAGCTTCCTCTGTCCATGGGATTTTCTAGGCAAGAATACTGGAGTAGGTCACCATTTCCATCTCCCAGGGACCTTCCTGATCCAGGGATTGAACCTGTGTCTCTTGCTTTAGCAGGAAGGTTCTTTGCCATCAGGAAGCCAAGCTGTACATGTAGGCACTGGGAAACATGAGCAGAGAAGGCTGAGAAAGGAACAGGAGACAAGCAGAGAAGAAACACTTGGGGTGTGTTATCCAGAGCACTTTGAATATACCAGGTTTTAGGGATGGACGGGAAGCCACCGGGATGGATAGGGTGAACCAGCCTGAAGCCACAGACTCTGGTGGTCAGTGCCCTCTGGGCTCATCTTGTCCTGGGATGATATTTTCGGATGGAGGAACTGAGGACTGGAGAGGAGGGCCCAGTGATGGGATTGCAGAAGCAGAGGTAGTTTACCTGGAGCGAGTCTCTCCCCACAGAGGCCGAGCTCTGTGTATCACAGTCACCTGGTCTTGCAGCCTAGAAGTGATGGGACAGTGGCTTGAGGGGCTCCAACTCAGGTTGACTGGTGGGAACTCCTTATTTGAACATGCAAGGACCGGTTGGACCCCTCAGGTGCACTCTAAGTTTTCAGAAGTGTGGTTTCTTTCTTTTTCTTTTCTTTTAACTTAAAAAGAAGTGCTTATATTTTTGTTGTAAAACTTTTTTAGAGGTGTGGCATGATTCACGGTATGCAGAATCTTAGTTCTCTGACCAGAGATGGAACCTGTGCCACCTGTAGTGAAAGCATGGTCTTAACCACTGTTCCTCTTATGGCTGGAGCCTTAGGTTCTCTTCTACTGGGACACCACAGGGATGAATTGGCTGTTCGTTAGTATATTCTGATTTTTGCGGAATCACATAATTGAACCAAAAGCATGTTTTTATATGTAATGAGTGCAGGGGAACAAGCAGTCGAAATGCGATCCCAAGGTCTGTAGCCCACCAGACTCTTCTGTCCATGGAATTGTTAAGGCAAGAAGACTGGAGTGGATTGCCATCCCCTTCTCCAAGTCCAAGTACAGAAAGACGATTAATGAAAAGCCAGTCTATACCTGTAAACTCTGATCACTTGTTCCTCTTTATCACCCCCCAGCCTGTGAAAAAAAATAGAGTGACCAGTTTGGGGTCTTTTTTTTTTTTTTTTTCCCTGTCCATCCTCTGTTCCTGTTGGCTCTATTTAGCCTCCTTGGGGAGTTCTTTTCTACCTCAGTCTGGGTGATCTGGTCCCCATTTAACAATGTCTAGATACTTTCAAGAGATCCCCTGGAGGAGGGACTGGCAACCCATTCCAGAATTCTTGCCTGGAGAGGCCCATGGAGAGAGGAGCCTGGTTCGCTACAGTCCATAGGGTTGCCAAGAGTCGGACATGTCTGAACAAGGGCACAGACACTTCTGAAGCAGAGAGTCTAGGGGAGGGCTGCACTGTGTGTCTCATGTGGGACCTTAGTTCCCAGGGATCAAATCTGTGCTTCCTGAGTTGGAAGATGGAGTCTTAACCACTGGACCACCAGGGAATCCGCTGGACTCCTTTTCATTGTCCCAGCTGGGCTGTGAGTGCTACTACCATCTAGTGGGTGGAGGTCCGGATTGCTATCAAACATTTTTCAGTGCCAGAACTGCTCTTGGCCCTTTACCCCCAGCCATGGAGAAGGCAATGGCACCCCACTCCAGTACTCTTCCCTGTCAAGTCCCATGGATGGAGGAGCCTGGTGGGCTGCATCAGTGGGGTCCTATGAGTCAGACACGACTGAGCGACTTCACTTTTACTTTTCACTTTCACTTTTCACTTTCATACATTGGAGGAAGGAAATGGCAACCCACTCCAGTGTTCTTGCCTGAAGAATCCCAGGGACGGGGGAGCCAGGTGGGCTGCCGTCTATGGGGTCGCACAGAGTCTGACACAACTGAAGTGTCTTAGCAACAGCAGCAGCAGAGGCAGCAGCAGAGGACGTGGAGAAGGAATTCCAGAAATGGATGCTCATGCATCCTTGGGATTCTGGGCCAACTAGGCCAAACAAGGACCCAAAGTAAATATGGGGGTTGGGGTGGTGGTAGGGGCAAGCAGGGCCTTTGGACCTGAGTCATTAAGTAGAGTCCATTGCCCGTGGCCGGTTTGAAGAAGGCCTGAGCAAGAAGACACAGGTTCCTGTCCAAGACTAATCAGTCCCCATTCCTCAGATAAATACCAGAAGCCAAAGGAAGGTACAGCACACCAAGTGGAGTGTGTGCCTGTCTTCTATTTTCCCTTTCTTTAAATATTTATTTGGTTAAGTGGGGTCTTATTTGTGAGGTGTGGGATGTTTGGCCCTCATTGGTGTCATGCAAACTCTTAGCCACGGCCTGTGGAATCTAGGGCCCTCACTAGAGATCAAACCAGGGCCCCCCGCACTGGGAGTATAGAGTCTTAATATCTGTACCACCAGGGAAATTCCTATTTTCCCTTTCTTTCTAATTTGAGCTCCAGACCAAGTTGACAAAGAACAAAGTCTCTGGGTAAATGAGCTGATCTCCCCATTTTATCACCATATTCTTTGCGAAGCTCAGCACTGCTCTATGTTACAAACCCATGCTGATCTGGGCCTGAAGTTCAAAGCAAAGTGGCCAGACTCAGTATCACTTTTTTAGCTGTTGTTGAGGTTGAAAATGGTGTAATCTTTGACTTTGGAGGATCCACAATGATGCTGAGCTTGAGGGAAACCAAGCATTTGGCTGGTGTAGTGCATTTTCCATAATGAAAGTAACCCAGGCGATAGTTCAGGAGAAACCTGCGAAATGTTCTTTCAGCCTCTTATGGTCAAGTCAGTCCAGGTGGTCGAGTAGATAATATTGTTGGGATAAATATTAGAGGTATTTAAAGGTTTTTTTCCTCCTGAACTCAAGAACGTGTTTTCTAAAAGAAGCCACGTGATGAGTGTTATTCACTATTTCCCTCCAGTGCCTGATCTCACAAGAGTGTGGTGGTATCTTCAAGATCAAAGCAAGGCTGAAATGGACCTGATGGAGGTGAGTGTGTCTGTCCAGCAGCAGTCTGCTCCTTTACTTCTCCTCTCTCCCAAGGGGCAGATTCACAGCAGATTCCGGCCAAATCTTGAGAAGACATAGACAGTTGCAAAGCAAAGTGTGTGTCTTGGGTTCTTGCAGGCTGCTGGTCCAGGTCCTCATTTTGTTATTGTTATTAAGGATTTATGGAGGACTTCCTATGCCCCTTGCACTGTGTGTAGATTGTCCTGGAAGGTTGATACTACTATGACACCCATTATCCAGGGGAAGGGACAGAGGCTCAGAGAGTTAGTTCACTCATTCAGGGTCACACAACTAATACAAGGAGAGGAGCAGGATCTGAATTCACCTCTTTGGGCTCCAGTATCAAAGCATGTGTGGCCATACTTGTCATTCTGTTGGCCAACCTTTAGTTACTAATTGCACCAGCCCTGAGATCCAGAAATTAAACCCGATTTGGTTTTTAGATTCTTTCCATTTGAGTCCTGGAGGAGGTGGATATCATTCACTCCTGATCCTGCTGGGCTGTTTGTGGTTCTTACCCTTTTATGGTTTTCTCTTCCACGATCCCACTCAGGGTAACCATTGCTCTAGAATGAAGACAATACAGAGTTGATGGGGATTTCCTCTTTTCAAAATTGTGAGGTATTGAATTATTTACCTACAGATGGATGAGACTCACTACCAGGGGCAGAAAACACAAATGGGTTAAATGTAATTCTTGTTCAGTTCAGTTCAGTTCAGTTCAGTCGCTCAGTTATGTCCAAATCTTTGTGACCCCATGAATCGCAGGACGCTAGGCGTCCCTGTCCATCACCATCTCTCGGAGTTCACTCAGACTCATGTCCATCGAGTCCGTGATGCCATCCAGCCATCTCATCCTCGGTAGTCCCCTTCTCCTCCTGCCCCCAATCCCTCCCAGCATCAGAGTCTTTTCCAGTGAGTCAACTCTTCACATGAAGTGGCCAAAGTACTGCAGTTTCAGCTTTAGCATCATTCCTTCCAAAGAAATCCCAGGGTTGATCTTCAGAATGGACTGGTTGGATCTCCTTGCAGTCCAAGGGACTCTCAAGAGTTTTCTCCAACACCACAGTTCAAAAGGATCAATTCCATTTTTACTTGTATATGTAGGATACTTCTGCTGTTTTATCATTTTTCCTTTTTCTTGAGTCATGAAAATAGGTGACTTTCCTCTGGACTCAATTACAAAAAGAAAAACAGTTGGATGAGATCTCAAGGAGTGAGACACTACTGAGCAACTGAAATGACTGAAATGAACTGAAAATATTCAGTTAAATGTTAAATAAGTTTTAACAACTCCTGTGTAGCATTTGCTTCCATGCCTCCCATTTTCTATGCCCTGGTGTGTTACATATGTGGGCAAGATTGAGTATGGATAAATCAGAGATTCATGTGGTCTCATCCCATGTCATCTTCGAATGTCAGTAAATGCTCTCTCAGCAAGTTCCATTTGTTCTCTGTAGTCAGCTGCAATTTAAGTCTACTGCTAATCCCATCAGGCCAGTGTGATGCCATGTATATTCCTTTTTATTCCAGCAGTGAGCATGGAAAATATTTGTGGGGTTTTGGTCCTGCTCTTTATTCTGTGACTACACCACATGCTGGGTTTTTTTTTTTTTTTCAGTTTATCTGTTTGTTTGCTTAGGCATACATGAAATCTCAGCAGATGTTTATATGCCTGTCAAGCATAGCAATTCAGGGGATTCTGAGAAGTCAGATAGTAGTTGAAATGACTCTATCAGTGATGAGGAGCAGAGGTCCAAGAAAGATCCAGAACATGCTGAAGAAAAGAGGGGATTCAGATGTACAAAAAGCCTTGTGCTGTCAAAAAAAAAAAAAAAAAAAGACCAAATTGCTGAACCCAGTGGAGATGGAAGAGGAGCTGAGAGCATGTCACCAGCCAGTGAGAAAGTGGACCCAAGAGCAGTCTAGGAGAAGACAAAGCCCCCAGCTTGAGAAGGAATTTTCTGACAAAGCAAAATCCTTGCCTCATCCCACAAAGGATAAGCTGAAGGGAAAAGGTGAAATGGAATCCCCAACAGTGCATTTGGCCCTGGACTCCGATTCAAAGAATGGACTTGACATAGATTTAGGAAAAGACCATTCTGCATAGGAGGGTAAAAAATTTAGGAAGGAAGCCAAAGAACCATCTCCCAAGGAAGAGGGCGAGTGATTGTACCAGTTTCTGGTTTCTTGATTTGGTCTGAGAATGTCACCTTGCCATGTCGTGTAACCCTCTGACATCAGAAAGTGTGGCACAACAAAGCTTGGATTAGCTCCTGGTCACCTAGCTAGTTACTCGCTATTTGAAAAGCCTTCTCAGACCACTGTTTGCCTTTTTGCAGTTCTTCTTAGGTATGGCTTTCATCACTTCCTCCCATACAGTGTTACAGACCTCTGTCTGTAGTTCCAAGCATATTTCACACCTAGTGACCTGGGTAATGCAGCAAGCCAGCCAGCAGTCTTCATCACAGCAGCAGGTGGTGGGGCTGTAACTGCCACCCTACCTAATCCCAGGCCTACCCACTACTCTTTAATACTGATGTCATCATTTTATTTAATCCTTCAACCCCTTCCCCCACAATTTGGGTACTATTCCAGGTTTGATGCATGAAACTGGGTGCTCAGGGCTGGTGCACTGGGATGAACTAGAGAGTCAGACATGAGCTGGTCTGTTTTCTTTGAAACAACCCTTCAGCCAGATGGCTGTGGAGTGCAAACGGGGAAAATGAAAAGGCTTGAACTCACAGTCCTGGTCAAGCCTCGAGGGGCTTCCCACTCAGCTCACACTCTAGAGTAATACTGAAGCACTCCCTAATACTGACAATTCAGGATATTTCCCTCCCCTGCCCCCTACCCCTGTCATCAGGCTCCCTTGGACCTTCTTCTCACCACTTCACCCTCTGCACCATGACTGAGTGACTGAACTGAACTGATGCCTTATTTCCACCTGTAATCTTGAGCAGTGTCCAGTGATCCTATTCAAGGTTTAGTATGCATTTTTAAAAGTGTTAGTCTTCTTTGAATGCCTTAAGTTGGAAAATGGTGACATTGACCCACCAGCTCTCCAGTGTTAAGATCAGTAGCCTATTGGAGACCAGGATAGCAAGCTGGTGGGGTTGCATGGACTCGAGCTCTCTTCCAGACTGTAGCTCTCTGCCAGTCTCTGAGGGTGCTGTGCTATCTCTTCAGTTAGCAACAGGTGTGACAAACAACATACCTCTGCCCCAACCACCATGGACGACCTGCCTCAACCAAACTACCCAGCCCAGAAGTATAAGTATGAATCCACCTCATGGCAGCCAACAGGGAACTTTTCCCAGCAGCCAAAGAGCTCGTCTTGTGAGTGTCTCTGTGTGTGTGTTTTCTTTGTGGGCATGTCTTTTCCTGAGGATGGGTCTTGGCTTTGCCTGGTTTCTTCCTCGCTGTGCCTCTGATGGCCATTGGAAGCTGCAGTAGGAAATGAGTGAGGACGGATGATCTGGCTTCTTTCTCTCTCTCATTTTTTTTTTTTAAAACACACTAAGCAGCTCATGGGATCTTAATTCCCCACACATAGATTGAACCTGTAAACCTGTACCCTTGACAGTGGAAGCACCAAATCCTACCCAGGACTTGCACCTGGCTGAAAGCACCAAGTCCAACCAGCACCAATTCCCCTAACCAGGGAATTCCCGATCTGGCTTCTTGAAGGAGCTCCATCCTTGCTCTTTTCATGATGTGTCCTGGAGTAAGTAACCCTGTACCCTTGACAGTGGAAGCACCAAATCCTACCCAGGACTTGCACCTGGCTGAAAGCACCAAGTCCAACCAACACCAATTCCCCTAACCAGGGAATTCCCGATCTGGCTTCTTGAAGGAGCTCCATCCTTGCTCTTTTCATAATGTGTCCTGGAGTAACACCCATAGTCCTCCATAGTGACTAGTGGAACGAGCCAGCGTGCCCTGTTCTGTTCGTGGGAGAGATCAGGCTCTTCAGTTACTCAGGTGGCCAGCCTGGCTCTGAGATGTGGCTTCTGTGCTAAGTAAGCTAGGCCCTGCTGCCTAGCTGGTCTCTGCCTTCAACAGAGCTGGGGAGACTCAATGTAACTTGACCACATTTTTGTCAGTTTCCATGTAGTGATGACCAGCTGCATCACTGACCTTCCATAGGACTAACAGTGTAGGTGTCATGAGTAGGGAGGAATGTGCAAGAAGAGGTGGATTCAAGAACCATAAGAGAGCTCAACCACGGACCCAAGGCTCAATGTAACTTGACCACATTTTTGTCAGAGTTTCCATGTAGTGATGACCAGCTGCATCACTGACCTTCCATAGGACTAACAGTGTAGGTGTCATGAGTAGGGAGGAATGTGCAAGAAGAGGTGGATTCAAGAAGCATAAGAGAGCTCAACCACGGACCCCAGCTCTGCCCTCCACAATAACACCCCCATTGGGTCTCAGATGGAAGTGATGAGGAAGCATTCTCTCCTGAGTGAATATATGACTTGGGAGATCCTCATCACTGTCTTTGCTTCTTCTCTTCCAGAACCAGAGCTCAGGAAGACACCATGCCTGCCTACATTTCAGTCCACTTCAGTCACTCAGTCGTGTCTCTTTGCAAGCCCATGAATTACAGCACGCCAGGGCCTCCCTGTCCATCATCAACTCCCGGAGTTCGCTCAGACTCACGTCCATCAAGTCAGTGATGCTATCCAGCCATCTCGTCCTCTGTCGTCCCCTTCTCCTCCTGCCCCCAATCCATCCCAGCATCAGAATCTTTTCCAGTGAGATTTTTTTTTTTTTTTAACACACTAAGCAGCTCATGGGATCTTAGTTCCCCACACATAGATTGAACCTGTAAACCTGTACCCTTGACAGTGGAAGCACCAAATCCTACCCAGGACTTGCACCTGGCTGAAAGCATCAAGTCCAACCAGCACCAATTCCCCTAACCAGGGAATTCCCGGTCTGGCTTCTTGAAGGAGCTCCATCCTTGCTCTTTTCATGATGTGTCCTGGAGTAGCACCCATTGTCCTCCATAGTGACTGGCTGAACCAGCCAACATGCCCTGTTCTGTTCGTGGGAGAGGTCAGGCTCTTCAGTTACTCAGGTGGCCAGCCTGGCTCTGGGATGTGGCTTCTGTGCTAAGTAAGCTAGGCCCTGCTGCCTAGCTGATCTCTGCCTTCAACAGAGCTGGGGAGACTCAATGTAACTTGACTGCATTTTTGTCAGAGTTTCCGTGTAGTGATGACCAGCTGCATCACTGACCTTCCACAGGACTAACAGTGAAGGTGTCATGAGTAGGGAGGAATGTGCAAGAAGAGGTGGATTCAAGAACCATAAGAGAGCTCGACCGCGGACCCCAGCTCTGCCTTCCACAATAACACCCCCTTTGGGTCTCAGATGGAAGTGATGAGGAAGCATTCTCTCCTGAGTGAATATATGACTTGGGAGATCCTTATCACTGTCTTTGCTTCTTCTCTTCCAGAACCAGAGCTCAGGAAGACACCATGCCTGCCTACACTTCAGTTCACTTCAGTCACTCAGTCGTGTCTCTTTGCAAGCCCATGAATTACAGCACGCCAGGCCTCCCTGTCCATCATCAACTCCCGGAGTTCGCTCAGACTCACGTCCATCGAGTCAGTGATGCCATCCAGCCATCTCGTCCTCTGTCGTCCCCTTCTCCTCCTGCCCCCAATCCATCCCAGCATCAGAATCTTTTCCAGTGAGTCAACTCTTCACATGAGGTGGCCAAAGTACTGGTTTCAGTTTTAACATCATTCCTTCCAAAGAAATCCCAGGGCTGATCTCCTTTAGAATGGACTGGTTGGATCTCCTTGTAGTCCAAGTCACACTCAAGCGCCTTCTCCAGCAACAGAGTTTAAAAGCATCAATTCTTCCGTGTTACTTTTCTTTATAGTCCAACACTCACATCCATACATAACCACTGGAAAAACCATACCCTTTACTAGATGGACCTTTGTTGGCAAAGAGATGTCTCTGTTTTTCAATATGCTATCTAGGTTGGTCATAACTTTTCTTCCAAGGAGAAAGTGTCTTTTAATTTTGTGGCTTCAGTCACCATCTGCAGTGATTTTGGAGCAACCCAAAATAAAGTCTGACACTGATTCCACTGTTTCCTCATCTATTTCCCACGAAGTGATGGGACCAGATGCCATGATCTTCGTTTTCTGAATGTTGAGCTTTAAGCCAGCTTTTTCACTCACCTCTTTCACTTTCATCAAGAGACTTTTTAGTTCCTCTTCACTTTCTGCAATAAGGGTGGTGTTGTCTGCATATCTGAGGTTATTGATATTTCTCTTGGAAACCTGATTCCAGCTTGTGCTTCTTCCAGCCCAGCGTTTCTCATGATATACTCTGCATATAAGTTAAATACGCAGGGTAACAATATACAGCTTTGACATACTCCTTTTCCTATTTAGAACCAGTCTGTTGTTCCATGTCCAGTTCTAACTGTTGCTTCCTGACCTGCCTATACGTTTCTCAAGATGCAGGTCAGGTGGTCTGGTATTCCCATCTCTTTCAGAATTTTCCACAGTTTATTGTGATCCACACAATCAAAGGCTTTGGTATAGTCAATGAAGCCAACTTTTTTTGTCCAAATATTATCATCCCACCTCAAGAAGTTAAAAAACGTTTTGTCCCAATCTGTCTAAACTTGGTAAATGATCTAAGGTATGATGGGATCTTAGTGATGTTCTGATGGGTCTCAGAGTCAACCATTCCACTGAGCCTGCAGGCTGGGCCATCTCTCAGCTGGATGGAAAACTCGTTTGGCTCTTCCTTCAGTGTTGTCACATCTTACTCATCCACAATGTAGCTCCTTGCAAAGCACATGTCCTTGTAGCTCCCTTAGGTCTTACTCTGGTTCTTTCATCCTTCAGTTGACCCTGTAGCTTTTCCTTACTGGGAGCCAGTAGATCTTAATCATTAAGCCCAGGTGGATTTAACTATTCTGGTCCTCCCTCCTTTTCCTTTGGCTGGTTTAGGTATAAGTCTGTTTTCAAGTTGCCTATACAATGATGAAAGAAACTCCATGAACAGAAGTAAGTAGAGAACACCAAATCTCAGTGCCTTTTTTAGTGCCCAAGTTTGAACATAACAAGGGCCTGGAGTACTTGATATCTGCTCATGTATCAAGGGTGCCTGATCCCAAGTACTGCATAAGAAACATCTTCCTCAATACGTTACTACCTTTCCCCACTCATCGTTATTTCCTCTGAGCATGATGCCCTTCTGTTTTTTTCCAACCAGCTCTTGTTAAATCCTTAAAGATCCCAAAATTCAGGTCAGTAAATAGTGGCAGGATTTTTCCCCTGTGTGTGTGGGGAGTCGGGAGTGGAAGGTGGCTTCCTGGGGGAGCAGGTGCAGATCAAGTAGAAGGGGGTGGGCATGAATGGCCAGGGATGGTCAGGAATGCTAAACCCCCATTTCCCCTTGGCTTCCCTCCTGCCCAGACCATTCCTGGAGCAGTAAATCCAGTTGTTGGAGAGGCAATGAGGAGAAGCAAGGGTCAGCCTGCTCTGAGCATAACACTGGTACCAGTTCAAAGAGCCTCATCCTAAAAGAGTCCCATCTGGACACCTTCTGAGACTTGGGACATCCTGGGACACAAGCCACCCACTCTGTGGAGAGAACCCAGACACTAGAGAAACTGGAACCAGCAAAAAGACGTGAGACAGGAGGAACACCACCCTCATACTTGACCTCTGCACCTGGTATGCAGGGCAGGCCACACTGTGTCATGTCTGGCATTACCCTTGATGAAGACTGTTACACCCATATGGAACCTTTACTTAAGCTGTAAATAAGTGTATAATTTGTGAATGTCATCGATCCTAGAGTACCTTCCCTTGTTCACATGTGTATTAACTTTAACTTATAAAAGAGAGAGAGAGAGAAATACACCCAACAACAAAATGAATGGTTGGATGCTGGAGAAAGGATGGCCAGCCAGCCGTCTATCACAGGGGTACTGAGAGGGCACAGGGGTCACTTTGCAGTGCACAGCTCCTCCTCTGTGATGCCCCGTGATCCGTATGTCTGTACACATCATATTGGGATCAGGAATTTCCAGAACAGAGTTCAGTGCTGCTGTGGACACATCACATGTACCCATTAGCTCCTTTCAAATATTATGTTACCATGCTATAAAAGATAAGCTCTCTGGACCAGAAGGGTACCTGGAGGAGCTCATTAATTTGATGTGATTTCCATGATGACTCTACTCCAATAAAAGTGAAAAAAGAAAAAAACAAAACCACTTCATATCCCTGTTTACAGATGATTAAGTAGAAGCAAGCCCCTCTCAGCTCAGTTTGCAGAAGAGAAGACTGTAGAAACTCTTCAAGTCAGAAGCTCTGAAATAGTTTTTCTTTGCTTTGTGGTTCCTTTAAAGACACTCACAACTTCTTGGTAAGAGATGACCATGCTTCACGAAGTGAGAAGTCAAAGGCGAGACACACGTGGAGGACATTTGAGCCTGAGATGAAGCATGTATGTAATATTTATACAGTGGAATTTTATGGTTTCATGTCGGCATGAAACAAAGGCAGTTTGACAGGAAGGAGACCACCACTGTGCTGTTACATTACATGTGCTGTAGTACCATTTTGTGTGTTGTGTAAAACAAGCATTGAACAAAGCAAAAGGGTGATGTATGTATATGAGAAAAATTAATTGTACAATATCATTCCAGTACATTTTGTTGTACATTTTAGTTTTGTTTCCTTTCTCTAGAGGATGTGATTTCTACAGTTTCCATCTAGTTACTTTTATTAGAAAAGAAAAGAAAAAAAGAGTACTAGGAGGAAACAGGAAAGAGCATCTGCCAACTGCAGTTGTCAAAAGAACCAAGAAACAAAAAACAACAACAACAACAACAAAAACTAGCCTAGCTGACCTTATTTGTGAAGCATAATTGCTTTTAGCATTTATTTTCTTCATATAACATTTGTATTAAACTTAAATATCTTTTTTGATGATGGTGTTTCTTTGTGACTGAACCAGTGGATTCACGTGGTATGCTCTTTCGGGTTCTCCCCACGCCCTAATTTTTTCAGATTCTTCACCTTATTTAAATTAAACTGTTTTGGAAAAATGTCTTGGTCATCCTCGAATTTGCAGTTTTCCATTTGGTCGGGATGGCTGTATCAGGTTTGGACCCAAGACGGAGACGGGGCCACACGAGGTCAGGAATATTTTTCTCCACATTATAAATAACAGCCCCCACTGGGAGCTTTCTTGGGAAGTCCAGTTCTTGGGGATTTACTGACAGAGATAGAGACAGAAGGGAAATCCTGGGTCAGTCTCAGAAGAACACTGGGAGGGAGTGAATTTGTCTTTCAGTGGCCAAGATGGCAGGTGAAGGAACACACCATCATGCTTATCTGGGTCATTTACCTGCATGTTGCTCATACCAATCAATTTTAGTTCCTTGAATCCTAAGATGCTGAGGTTTACTCTAGCTCTCTCCTTTTGACCCCATCCAACTTACCTTGATTCATGTACATCTGATTGCAGTTTCCTATACCGTGCCGTTCTTTACAGCGTCAGATCTTTACTTTGATCTCAAGACACATCCCTAGTGGAGCTTCATTTCTGTTTTCGTCCAGCCACTTTTCGACTGCTGGAGCCATTGTTGCAGCTCGGTGAAGAGGCCGTTGCTACTGGCATCTGGAGCACGCCCTGCAACAGAGATTTGCTGCATCATGCCTGGGTTGACAGATTTGGTTTGGCACAAGAAACAGGGTCACGGGTTCAGCTTTCAAGTTCACAAGTTTGAGATGCCTGCTAGATTCCTAGGTGGAGAGGACATGAGGGCAGTTGGAGGCTTGAATCAGGCCAGGTCAAGGCAGAACATATATTTCTGAGAATATAAATTTATTCATAGGATTGGATTCAAAGCAGTAGGTCTCATAACATAGGGGAAGTGGGGAATGAAGGATGCTGCTGGCAGTGATAGCTCTCCAGGGATGCTGCTAAATTTCCACAGTGCATAGAACAGTCCCCATGATGGAGAATTATGCAGCCATGATGGCAGTAGTGCTAATGTTCAGAGCATAAAGGGAAAGTGAGAGGACTGAGCCACTTGCCCACGTTGTTGTTGTTTAGTTGCTCAGTACTGTGTGACTCTTCGCAACCCCATGGACTGTAGCCCCCAGCTTCCTCTGTCCATGGGATTTTCTAGGCAAGAATACTGGAGTGGATCACCATTTCCATCTCCCAGGGACCTTCCTGACCCAGGGATTGAACCTGTGTCTCTTGCTTTAGCAGGAGGGTTCTTTGCCGTCAGGAAGCTGAGCTGTGCATGTAGGCACTGGGAAACATGAGCAGAGAAGGCTGAGAAAGGAACAGGAGACAAGCAGAGAAGAAACACTTGGGGTGTGTTATCCAGAGCGCTTTAAATATACCAGGTTTTAGAGATGGACGGGAAGCCACCGGGATGGATAGGGTGAACCAGCCTGAAGCCACAGACTCTGGTGGTCAGTGCCCTATGGGCTCATCTTGTCCTGGGATGCCATTTTCGGATGGAGGAACTGAGGACTGGAGAGGAGGCCCCAGTGACGGGATTGCAGAAGCAGAGATGGTTTAGCTGGAGTGAGTCTCTCTCCCCACAGAGGCCGAGCCCTGTGTATCACAGTCACCTGGTCTTGCAGCCTAGAAGTGATGGGACAGTGGCTTGAGGGGCTCCAACTCAGGTAGACTGGTGGGAACTCCTTATTTGAACATGCAAGGACCCGTTGGGCCCCTCAGGTGCACTCTGAGTTCTCAGAAGTGTGGTTTCTTTCTTTTTCTTTTCTTTTAACTTAAAAAGAAGTGCTTATATTTTTGTTGTAAAACTTTTTTAGAGGTGTGGCATGATTTATGGCATGCAGAATCTTAGTTCCCTGACCAGAGATGGAACCTGTGCCACCTAGTGAAAGCATGGTCTTAACCACTGTTCCTCTTACGACTGGAGCCTTAGGTTCTCTTCTGCTGGGACACCACAGGGATGAATTGGCTGTTCGTTAGTATATTCTGATTTTTGCAGAATCACATAATTGAACAGAAAGCATGTTTTTATATGTAACGAGTGCAGGGGAACAAGCAGTCGAAATGCGATCCCAAGGTCTGTAGCCCACGAGACTCTTCTGTCTATGGAATTGTTAAGGCAAGAAGACTGGAGTGGATTGCCATCCCCTTCTCCAAGTCCAAGTACAGAAACTTAAGTTAAATGAGCAAGGTGACAGTCAACAGCCTTGTCATCTTTTCTCAATCCTGAACCAGTCAGTTGTTCCATAGCTAGTTCTAACAGTTGCTTCTTGACCTGCCTCCAGATCTCTGAGGATCCAGGTAAAGATGGTCATGGATTCCCAACTTTTGAAGAGGTTTCCACAATTCGTTATACTCCACACAACCAAAGACTTTATTGAGTGGTCAGTGAAAAGGAGGTAGAAGTTTCTCTGGAATTAATTTGCTATTCCTGGGATCCAGCAAATGATGACAAGTTGAGCTCTGGTTCCTCTGATGTTTCTAAACTTAACTTGAACATGTGAAATTTCTCAGTTCGTGTAAAGCTGAAGCCTAGCATGAAGAATTTTGAGCATAACTTTATTAGCATGGGAGAC
Source organism: Cephalophus harveyi (assembly GCA_006410635.1). NCBI lineage: Eukaryota > Metazoa > Chordata > Mammalia > Artiodactyla > Bovidae > Cephalophus > Cephalophus harveyi. The sequence goes on from SJYT01012924.1 coordinate 111,233, forward strand.
AAGCACAATTGTGTGGTGGTTTCAACGTTCTTTAGTCCCACCCTTCTTGGGATATGGGGAAAGGATTGATCTTTTCCAGGCCTGTGGCCATTGTAAGGTTTTCAAGATTTGCTGATGTCTTTAGTGCAGCACCACCATGATACCATTGTCTTTTAGGATTTTAAGTAGCTCTGCTGGAATTCCATCACCTCCCTTGATTTCAGACTTTGGAACGACTGGGTCTGGGTGAAGGATCACACCATCATGCTTATCTGGGTCATTTACCTGCATGTTGCTCATCCCAATCAATTTTAGTTCCTTGAAACCTAAGATGTTGAGGTTTACTCTTGCTCTCTCCTTTTGACCCCATCCAACTTACCTTGATTCATGTACATCTGATTGCAGGTTCCTATACGGTGCCATTCTTTACAGCATCAGATCTTTACTTTGATCTCCAGACACATCCCTAGTAGATCTTCATTTCTGTTTTGATCCAGCCACTTTTTGATTGCTTGAGCCATTGTTGCAGCTTGGTGAAGAGGCTGTTGCTACTGGCATCTGGAGCAGGCCCTGCAACAGAGATTTGCTACATCGTACCTGGGTTGACAGATTTGGTTTGGCACAAGAAACAGGGCCACAGGTTCAGCTTTCAATTTCACAAGTTTGAGATACCTGCTAGATTCCTAGGTGGAGAGGACATGAGGGAAGTTGGAGGCTTGAATCAGGCCAGGTCAGGGCAGAATATGTAATTCTGAGAATATAGATTTATTCATAGGATTGGATTCAAAGCAGTAGGTCTCATAACATAGGGGAAGTGGGGAATGAAGGATGCTGCTGGCAGTGATTGCTGACCAGGGATGCTGCTAAATTTCCACAGTGCATAGAAGAGTCCCCATGATGGAGAATTATGCAGCCGTGATGGCAGTAGTGCTAACGTTCAGAGAATAAAGGGAAAGTGAGAGGACTGAGCCACTTGCCCATGTTGTTGTTGTTTAGTTGCTCAGTACTGTGTGACTCTTTGCAACCCCATGGACTGTAGCCCCCAGCTTCCTCTGTCCATGGGATTTTCTAGGCAAGAATACTGGAGTGGGTCATCATTTCCATCTCCCAGGGAGCTTCCTCACCCAGGGATTGAACCTATGTCTCTTGCTTTAGCAAGAGGGTACTTTGCCATCAGGAAGCCAAGTTGTGCATGTAGGCACTGGGAAACATGAGCAGAGAAGGCTGAGAAAGAAACAGGAGACAAGCAGAGAAGAAACACTTGGGGTGTGTTATCCGGAGCCCTTTGAATATACCAGGTTTTAGGGTTGGACGGGAAGCCACCGGGATGGATAGAGTGAGCCAGCCTGAAGCCACAAACTCTGGCCGTCAGTGCCCTCAGGGCTCATCTTGTCCTGGGATGTCATTTTCAGATGGAGGAACTGAGGACTGGAGAGGAGGCCCCAGTGATGGGATTGCAGATGCAGAGGTGGTTTAACTGGAGCAAGTCTCTCTCCCCACAGAGGCCAAGCCCTTGTGTATCACAGTCACTTGGTCTTGCAGCCTAGAAGTGATGGGACAGTGGCTTGAGGGGCTCCAACTCAGGTTGGCTGGTCGGAACTCCTTATTTGAACATACAAGGACCCGTTGGGCTCCTCAGGTGCACTCTTGAGTTCTCAGAAGTGTGGTTTCTTTCTTTCTTTCTTTTTTTAACTTAAAAAGAGTGCTTATATTTTTGTTGTAAAACTTTTATGGAGGTGTGGCATGATTCATGGCATGCAGAATCTTAGTTCCCTGACCAGAGATGGAACCTGTGCCACCTGTAGTGAAAGCATGGTCTTAACCACTGTTCCTCTTATGGCTGGAGCCTTAGGTTCTCTTCTACTGGGACACCACAGGGATGAATTGGCTGTTCGTTAGTGTATTCTGATTTTTGCGGAATCACATAATTGAACAAAAAGCATGTTTTTATATGTAATGAATGCGCAAGGAAACAAGCAGTCGAAATGCGATCCCAAGGTCTGTAGCCCACCAGACTCTTCTGTCCATGGAATTGTTAAGGCAAGAAGACTGGAGTGGATTGCCATCCCCTTCTCCAAGTCCAAGTACAGAAAGACGATTAATGAAAAGCCAGTCTATACCTGTAAACTCTGATCACTTGTTCCTCTTTATCACCCCCCAGCCTGTGAAAAAAAAATAGTGACCAGTTTTGTTTTTTTTTTTTTTTTTTCCTGTCCATCCTCTGTTCCTGTTGGCTCTATTTAGCCTCCTTGGGGAGTTCTTTTCTACCTCAGTCTGGGTGATCTGGTCCCCATTTAGCAATGTCTAGACACTTTCGAGAGATCCCTTGGAGGAGGGACTGGCAACCCATTCCAGAATTCTTGCCTGGAGAACCCCTTGGAAAGAGGAGCCTGGTGCGCTACAGTCCATAGGGTCACCAAGAGTCGGACATGTCTGAACAAGGACACAGACACTTCGGAAGCAGAGGGTCTAGGGGAGGGCTGCACTGTGTGTCTCATGTGGCACCTTAGTTCCCAGGGATCAAATCTGTGCTTCCTGAGTTGGAAGATGGGGTCTTAACCACTGGACAACTAGGGAATCCACTTGACTCCTTTTCATTGTCCCAGCTGGGCTGTGAGTGCTACTGCCATCTAGTGGGTGGAGGTCAGGATTGCTATCAAACATTTTTCAGTGACAGAACTGCTCTTGGCCCTTTACCCCCAGCCACGGAGAAGGCAATGGCACCCCACTCCAGTACTCTTGCCTGGCAAGTCCCATGGACGGAGGAGTCTGGTGGGCTGCATCAATGGGGTCGCTGCAAGTCAGACACGACTGAGCGACTTCACTTTCACTTTTCACTTTCATACATTGGAGGAAGGAAATGGCAACCCACTCCAGTGTTCTTGCCTGAAGAATCCCAGGCACGGGGGAGCCTGGTGGACTGCCGTCTATGGGGTTGCACAGAGTCTGACACCACTGAAGTGACTTAGCAGCAGCAGCAGCAGAGGCAGCAGCAGAGAACATGGGGCAGAAATTCAAGAAATGCATGCTCATGCATCCTTGGGATTCTGGGCCAGCTAGGCCAAACAAGGACCCAAAGTAAACATGGGGGTTGGGGTGGTGGTAGGGGCAGGCAAGGCCTTTGGACCTGAGTCATTAAGTAGAGGCCGTTGCCCGTGGCCGGTTTGAGGAGGACCTGAGCAAGAAGACACAGGTTCCTGTCCAAGACTAATGAGTCCACATTCCTCAGATAGATACCAGAAGCCAAAGGAAGGTACAGCACACTAGGTGGAGTGTGTGCCTGTCTTCTATTTCCCCTTTCTTTAAATATTTATTTAGTTAGGTGGGGTCTTATTTGTGAGATGTGGGATGCTTGACCCTCATTGGTGTCATGCAAACTCTTAGCCATGGCCTGTGGAATCTAGGTCCCTCACTAGAGATCAAACCAGGGCCCCCCATATTGGGAGTATGGAATCTTAATATCTGTACCACCAGGGAAATTCCTATTTTCCCTTTCTTTCTAATTTGAGCTCCAGACCAAGATGACAAAGAACAAAGTCTCTGGGTAAATGAGCTGATCTCCCCATCTTTATCACCATATTCTCTGCGAAGCTCAGCACTGCTCTATGTTACAAACCCATGCTGATCTGGGCCTGAAGTTCAAAGCAAAGTGGCCAGATTCAGTATCACTTTTTTAGCTCTTGTTGAGGTTGAAAATAGTGTAATCTTTGACTTTGGAGGATCTACAATGATGCTGAGCTTCAGGGAAACCAAGCATCTGGCTGGTGTAGTGCATTTTCCATAATGAAAGCAACCCAGGCGATAGTTCAGTAGAAACCTGCCAAATGTTCTTTCAGCCTCTTATGGTCAAGTCAGCCCAGGTGGTCGAGTAGATAATATTGTTGGCATAAACGATAGAGGTATTTAAAGTTTTGTCCTCCTGAACTCAAGAATGTGTTTTCTAGAAGAAGCCAAGTGATGAGTATTATTCACTATTTCCCTCCAGTGCCTGATCTCACAAGAGTGTAGTGGTGTCTTCAAGATCAAAGAAAGGCTGAGATGGACCTGATGGAAATGAGTGAGTCTGTCCAGCAGCAGTCTGCTTCTTTTCTTCTCCTCTCTCCAAAGGGGCAGATTCACAGCAGATTCCAGGCAAATCTTGACAAGACATAGAGAGTTGCAAAGCAAAGTGAGTTGTGTGTCTTGGGTTCTTGCAGGCTGCTGGTCCAGGTCCTCATTTTGTTATTAAGGATTTACGGAGGACTTCCTATGCCCCTTGCACTGTGTGTAGATTGTCCTGGAAAGTTGATACTATTATCACACCCATTATCCAGGGGAAGGGACAGAGGCTCAGAGAGGTAGTTCACTCATTCAGGGTCACACAACTAATAGAAGGAGAGGAGCAGGATCTGAATTCACCTCCTTTGGGCTCCAGTATCCAAGCATGTGTGGCCATGCTTGTCATTCTGTTGGCCAACCTTTAGTTACTAATTGCACCAGCCCTGAGATCCAGAAATTAAACCCGATTTGGTTTTTAGATTCTTTCAGTTTGAGTCCTGGAGGAGGTGGATATCATTCACTCCTGATCCTGCTGGGCTGTTTGTGGTTCTTACCCTTTTATGGTTTTCTGTTCCACGATCCCACTCAGGGTAACCATTGCTCTAGAATGAAGACAATACAGAGTTGATGGGGATTTCCTCTTTTCAAAATTGTGGGGTATCGAATTATTTTTTAGCTACAGATGGATGAGACTCACTACCAGGAGCAGAAAACACAAATGGGTTAAATGTAATTCTTGTTCAGTTCAGTTCAGTTCAGTCGCTCAGTCATGTCCAAATCTTTGCGACCCCATGAATCACAGGACGCCAGGCCTTCCTGTCCGTCACCATCTCTCAGAGTTCACTCAGACTCATGTCCATCGAGTCCGTGATGCCATCCAGCCATCTCATCCTCGGTCATCCCCTTCTCTTCCTGCCCCCAATCCCTCCCAGCATCAGAATCTTTTCCATTGAGTCAACTCTTCGCATGAGGTGGCCAAAGTACTGNGAGTTCACTCAGACTCATGTCCATCGAGTCCGTGATGCCATCCAGCCATCTCATCCTCGGTCGTCCCCTTCTCCTCCTGCCCCCAATCCCTCCCAGCATCAGAGTCTTTTCCATTGAGTCAACTCTTCGCATGGGGTGGCCAAAGTACTGGAGTTTCAGCTTTAGCATTATTCCTTCCAAAGAAATCCCAGGGTTGATCTCCTTCAGAATGGACTGGTTGGATCTCCTTGCAGTCCAAGGGACTCTCAAGAGTCTTCTCCAACACCACAATTCAAAAGCATCAATTCCATTTTTGCTTGTATATGTAGGATACTCCTGCTGCTTTATCATTTTTCCTTTTGCTTGAGGCATGGAAATAGGTGACTTTCCTCTGGACTCAATTACAAATAGAAAAACAGTTGGATATGCTGCAGTTCATGGGATCTCAAGGAGTGAGACACTACTGAGCAACTGAAATGAACAAAATGAACTGAAAATATTCAGTTAAATGTTAAATGAGTTTTAACAACTCCTGTGTAGCATTTGCTTCCATGCCTCCCATTTTCTATGTCCTGGTGTGTTACATAGGTGGGCAAGATTGAGCTCTGATAAATCAGAGATTCATGTGGAAGTCCATTCTGAAGGAGATCAGCCCTGGGATTTCTTTGGAAGGAATGATGCTAAAGCTGAAACTCCAGTACTTTGGCCACCTCATGCGAAGAGTTGACTCATTGGAAAAGACTCTGATGCTGGGAGGCATTGGGGGCAGGAGGAGAAGGGGACGACCAAGGATGAGATGACTGGATGGCATCACGGACTCGATGGACGTGAGTCTGAGTGAACTCCGAGAGATGGTGATGGACAGGGAGGCCTGGCGTGCTGCGATTCATGGGGTTGCAAGGAGTCGGACACAACTGAGCGACTGAACTGAACTGAACTGAACTATTAAAGGTGGAGGCTCTTTTTCAAAATATATTTTAAAATATCCAACAGTATTTGTCAGTGATTTTAAATTGGGATTGAAAGAAAAGAACTTATTGAATGATAGTGCAGAGGTTTTGGTCTGAGAAACTGAAAGTCTGGAATGGTCACAAAAGCAAAATGGGAAGGACTGTAGGAAGCACATATTTATGTGGAAGTTCCTGGTCAAAACCTCTGACCACACGGATGTCCAAGCTTTACTATCAAACCAGTTGGAGATGCTGAGTATGGAGCTGGATATTTGCAACTCAAAGTTAGGACAGAAGTTGAGAAGAGCACTAGAAGTTTAGGGCAACCCACTCCAGTACTCTTGCCTGGAAAATCCCATGGACAGTCCACGGGATCTCGAAGAGTCAGACACAACTGAGCGACTTCACTTAAACTTTTCACTTTCATGCATTGGAGAAGGAAATGGCAACCCACTAAAGTGGTCTTGCCTTGAGAATCCCAGGGATGGGGGAGCCTGGTGGGCTGCCGTCTATGGGGTCGCACAGAGTAGGACACGACTAAAGCGACTTAGCAGCAGTAGCAGTAGCAGCATATCCTTGGCCCATGATCCAGCCATGAGCCCGGATAATTGAGAATGGAACCATGGGCATGCCAACACTGAGAGGTTATGGAGATAAGAGAAACTTGCAAATGAGATGGAGACTGCTAAGATGATCTGTTCTCTTTTTAAATTTTCTTTGTTTAAATAAAATTTTCTTTCCAAAAGTTTTGTTTAGATTTACATTGAAGTCTTTGATTTGAGGACTTACATTAGTTTATAAGGAACTTCGCTTCCTTTGCTGAAGTTCTTTAAAAGGACTTTCAGTTTTGGGGAGGGGTATTGAAAACGAAACTCTGCATATCATTTTAAATTTTAAAAAATAATATTTCATAGTTGATACTTTCATTTGGCCAAAACATTGTTTCAGATTTTCTATACCTGAACAATTATGATCTACCAAATATATATTTTTATTTTATATTTAATACTTTAAAATGTTTATTTTGTACCCATTATAGCCTTACTCGGAGAAGGCAATGGTACCCCACTCCAGTACTCTTGCCTGGAAAATCCCATGGATGGAGGAGCCTGGTGGGCTACAGTCCATGGGGTCGCTAAGAGTCAGACACGACTGAGCGACTTCACTTTCATGCACTGGAGAAGGAAATGGCAACCCACTCCAGTGTTCTTGCCTGGAGAATCCCAGGGGCGGGGGAACCTGGTGGGTTGCCGTCTTTGGGATCACACCGAGTATGACACGACTGAAGTGACTTAGCAGCAGCAGCAGCAGAGGCAGCAGCAGAGGACGTGGAGAAGGAATTCAAGAAATGGATGCTCATGCATCCTTGGGATTCTGGGCCAGCTTGGCCAAACAAGGACCCAAAGTAAACATGGGGGTTGGGGTGGTGGTAGGGGCAGGTAGGGCCTTTGGACCTGAGTCATTAAGTAGAGGCCATTGCCCGTGGCCGGTTTGAGGAGGACCTGAGCAAGAAGACACAGATTCCTGTCCAAGACTAATCAGTCCCCATTCCTCAGATAGATACCAGAAGCCAAAGAAAGGTACAGCACACCAGCTGGAGTGTGTGCCTGTCTTCTATTTCCCCTTTCTTTAAATATTTATTTGGTTAGGTGGGGTCTTATTTGTAAGATGTGGGATGTTTGACCCTCATTGGTGTCATGCAAACTCTTAGCCACGGCCTGTGGAATCTAGGTCCCTGACTAGAGATCAAACCAGGGCCCCCCCATTGGGAGTATGGAGTCTTAATGTCTGTACCACCAGGGAAATTCCTATTTTCCCTTTCTTTTTGAGCTCCAGACCAAGTTGACAAGATCAGCTCTGGGTAAATGAGCTGATCTCCCCATCTTTATCAACATATTCTCTGCAAAGCTCAGCACTGCTCTATGTTACAAACGCATGCTGATCTGGGCCTGAAGTTCAAAGCAAAGTGGCCAGACTCAGTATCACTTTTTTAGCTGTTGTTGAGGTTGAAAATAGTGTAATCTTTGACTTTGGAGGATCCACAATGATGCTGACCTTCATGGAAACCAAGCATCTGGCTGGAGTAGTGCATTTTCCATATTGAAAGCAACCCAGACGATAGTTCACTAGAGACCTGCCAAATGTTCTTTCAGCCTTTTATGTCCAAGTCAGCCCAGGTGGTCGAGTAGATAATATTGTTGGGATAAACGATAAAGGTAATTTAAAAAGTTTTTCCTCCTGAACTCAAGAACGTGTTTTCTAGAAGAATCCAAGTGATGAGTGTTATTCGCTATTTCCCTCCAGTGCCTGATCTCACAAGAGTGTGGTGGTGTCTTCAAGATCAAAGCAAGGCTGAGATGGACCTTATGGAGGTGAGTGAGTCTGTCCAGCAGCAGTCTGCTCCTTTTCTTCTCCTCTCTCCCAAGGGGCAGATTCACAGCAGATTCCAGCCAAATCTTGACAAGACATAGAGAGTTACAAAGCACAGTGAGGTGTGTGTCTTGGCAGGCTGCTGGTCTAGGTCCTCATTTTGTTATTGTTATTAAGGATTTACGGAGGACTTCCTATGCCCCTTGCACTGTGTGTAGATTGTCCTGGAAAGTTGATACTACTATCAAACCCATTATCCAGGGGAAGGGACAGAGGCTCAGAGAGGTAGTTCACTCATTCAGGGTCACACAACTAATAGAAGGAGAGGAGCAGGATCTGAATTCACCTCCTTTGGGCTCCAGTATCTAAGCATGTGTGGCTATGCTTGTCATTCTGTTGGCCAACCTTTAGTTACTAATTTCACCAGCCCTGAGATCCAGAAATTAAATCCGATTTGGTTTTTAGATTCTTTCAGTTTGAGTCCTGGAGGAGGTGGATATCATTCACTTCTGATCCTGCTGGGCTGTTTGTGGTTCTTACCCTTTTATGGTTTTCTCTTGTGTGATCCCACTCAGGGTAACCATTGCTCTAGAATGAAGACAATACAGTGTTGATGGGGATTTCCTCTTTTCAAAATTGTAGGGTACCAGATTATTTACCTACAGATGGATAAGACTCACTACCAGGAGCAGAAAACATAAATGGGTTAAATGAAATTCTTGTTAGAAAATAGAATTTTTTCAAAAATTTTCCCATTTTTGCTTGTATATGTAGGAAACTCCTGCTGTTTTATCATTTTTCCTTTTGCTTGAGGCATGGAAATAGGTGACTTTCCTCTGGACTCAGTTACAAATAGAAAAATAGTTGGATGTGCTGCAGTCATGGGATCTCAAGGAGTGGGACACTACTGAGCAACTGAAATGAACAGAAATGAACTTAAAATATTCAGTTAAATGTTAAATGAGTTTTAACAACTCCTAGCTGGGTGACATCTACATATACAAGAAATTGCATTACAGAAGAACAAATACTGAGGTTAGGGCATGCGATCTTTTATAATAGGAGTTAGCATGTCTATCCTTTACTCTAGAGGAAGATGCTATTTTTATGATAACTGAAGAATAAATAAACCTACTTTTTGCTCCAAAGGGAGGTATTTTCTATTTTCTAAAGCTATTTGCTGTGTAAACATTTCAGAAAAGATATAACAAAAGACAGACAGTATTTTGGTTTGTAAGAGAAACAAATATGTGTGAGACTCATGAAGAATTCTTAATATAAAATTGCATAAATGTTAATAACATAAAATTTAAAATCTGAAACAGGTATAATAGAGCCTATCAATTAGACATTATACCTAAAATAACATTAAGATAATAACATTTATTCAGTAATACATATTGATTAGCTACCATGTGCTAAGCATTGTTACAAATGTTTCAGGTTGAAATTTATATTTAAAAAAGAATCAGTACTCCCTTTAGATTCATATAAGAGGACAAGGTACTTTAGAGGTCCTCACATATCACAAATGCAATTATAAATAAATAAATAACAAATGTGTGACTTTTTACTTGGAATCTGAAACTAAACTCTGGTACAGGAAACACCTGTAACCTTACACAGCCACTCTCATCATTACTATTCTCTAGACTTTAGTGAAAAGACTCTCCATAGCTCTTATCTTGTATCTTCAAGTGGAATAGTGACTGTTCTAAAATCTATGAAGGTGTCTGGATTATTTTGTTTTTAACCTGGAAGATGTGGTACAGAAGTCAACCAGTGGATCAGGGATTGGATATGTTGAGACGAGGCTTGTTGAGTTTTGATAATGCCTTACATTGCCTTCAGAAAATCATTGCATACATCGTTACTACTGAAATCAACAGCAATAGCCCAATTTGTAAGCTAACTGAATATATCAGGCATTCTTATGGAGGGAAGAACTAATGAAAATATGTGTTCCTATCTAGCTGCCTTCCGAATTTTCATCTGTACCCTTCTCTCTCTAATCTCTAAGGAATTATAGATTTTAAGTGTAATGGTTATAAGTTTAAAGGTGAAGACCTAATCTGAGGAGGTACTTGGTAGAGTGGCAACGGAAGTTCTGTATTATGTGTATGATGCATATGCCTCTTTGCTTTTCACATCTTTAAATTAATCAGGAGACATGGGTGGGAACCTGGGCTTCATAATATGTCACATGTATATAGGGTAGCTGATTTCTCCAAGGACAATATGAGCTCACACTAAAATAACTAAAAGCCAGAAGAAAATGCTCAGAAGAAAGATAACAAAAGTAATATGCATTCCATCTGAAGCAGAAGTACTGAAACCAATAGACTCAAATTTAAAATAAGTAAAATCAGTGCACCTAAACAAAAACATTAGCAAAATAAGGTAACAATGAAGAATATTAAGGAGAATCAAAGAGGGATATTCTATTTAGATTACACAGTGTTAACAATTGGCATTTTATAGTGGTTTAAATGAACATTTCAGCAAATCAATCTTAGGAGATTGAAAACATGTGCAATTCAGTACTACTAGTATTCTATCGGAGAAGGCAATAGCAAGCCACTCCAGTACTCTTGCCTAGAAAATCCCATGGATGGAGGAGCCTGGTAGGCTGCAGTCCATGGGGTCGCTAGGAGTCGGTCGCGAGTGAGCGACTTCACTGTCACTTTTCGCTTTCACACAATGGAGAAGGAAATGGCAACCCACTCCAGTGTTCTTGCCTGGAGAATCCCAGGGACGGGGGAGCCTGTTGGGCTGCCGTCTATGGGGTCGCACAGAGTCGGACGCGACTGAAGCGACTTAGCAGCAGCAGCAGCAGTATTCTATATGTCATTCTCATAGTTTGTCATAAACTGTCACATAAAAGATGATAGATAGATATAGATAAATAGATGGAGACAGAAATATATGAAACATTGTAGGATGGGTATAACTGGAAAAAAAACTGAGCAGTTTAAAAGATTAGATCATAGAACTTTTTGAGAATAATAGCTAAAAAGAATAAAGCAATAGAAAATACAGAAAAAGCATATTGAGGAGACATGTACTTATGCCCAGATGACCAAATAAAAAAAATTATCTTTGAAAATGAGATAAAATATTTGAAATAATAATAAAAATAACCTCAGAATAAAAGATGAAAATTTTCAAATTAAAATGACTCAAAATGTACAAAACCTGATAAAATTTATAATATCAAAATAATATAAATAGAAGTAACAGAGTCGGATGCGACTGAAGCGACTTAGCAGCAGCAGCAGCAGCAGTCAAGTCATTTTGAACCTAAGCAGTTTCTCTTTCCAGTATTTTCACATATATGCCTAAAGTGTTTGTCAATGTTAAGGCACTGGACAAGACTGAAACTGATGAAAGTGTTCAGGTCAAAGACCTTGATGAATTTATTCTACCTTACCTCCCTTCACACTGCCCAGGCATCTCAAAATACATTTTCTTACTAGAGTATAAGACCTTTCGGGGCGGTGGGACCAGACTGCTGATTTCTTCTTTAGGCCTCTAGAAATCCAAGGTCCGTTGTATGATGTGCACCTATGCCCGTGCTCTGCCATATTTGCATAATGAATTTATTCTACCTTACCTCCCCTCACACTGCCCAGGCATCTCAAAATACATTTTCTTACTAGAGTATAAGACCTTTCGGGGCGGTGGGACCAGACTGCTGAGTTCTTCTTTAGGCCTCTAGAAATCCAAGGTGCATTGTATGATGTGCACCTATGCCCGTGCTCTGCCATATTTGCATGTAACTGACATGGGCCTGATGTTTTTCAACCTTGGCGCTATTGCCTTTTTATTTTAGATAAGTCTTTGTCCTGTGTATTGAAAGATGTTTAGCAGTATCTCTGGCCTTTACCGACTGGATATCAGTAGCATCTACCCAGTGGTGTCCTGCAAAAGTGTCTTGACAAAGTGAAATCTCCCCTAGTTTAGTGAACTGCTGCCTGAGTCTTAGCATGTCTTAACAGCTGCTGCTGTTAGGGTCTGAACCAGCAGTGGTTGCTCTCAAACCTGCCACAGCCCAGGCATGCAGGCAGACCCCCCACAGAACAGGAATATTTGAAGGATATTCAGCCCATTGGTGAAGCAGTCAGTGAATTTCTCAGCTGGCTTGGCAAGTGGGAGATGGTATGCCCAAGAAAGGTAAGAATTAATTAAAGACCCAAAGAGACATGGCTTAAGGACAAACTGGAGAGTATAGCCATAAAACCTCTTGCACTTTGTGAGTTACATACAGGGATAGCCAGGTTTCATTATGTGGCTCAGTGGTAAAGACTCCATCTGCCAATGCAGGAGACACGAATTTGATCCTTGGATCAGGAAGATCTCCTGGAGAAAGAAATGACAACCTACTCTAGTGGTGTTGCCTGGAGAATTCCATGGACAGAGGCTTTATAGTCCATGGGGTCACCAAAAAGTTGGACACGACTTAGTGACTAAACAGACAACACAGCTTCTGATAGGATCTATCTTCTCAGTTTTATGTCCCCTGGGGTTTTCCTAGTCTGGCTGCTTAAAGCAGGAGTGGGGATTGGTTTTGACCATTTTTTCCTCTGTGTTTGTATCATTGTGAACTGTTCTGGAACCTCAGTTTGGCAGTTCATTGAAAGAGGATGGAATATCTCTCAGTGACACAGGGCAGCAAGAGAGAGAGGCATATGAGTCAGTCAGGAAGGGTGGATCACCACCCAATCCCTTAAAATTATGAATGGCATCTGAAACATCCAATTCTCTGTGGATTGGGGTTTGAGGAACCACATCTGATGTCGTAGAAAGCAACAGGGGTGGCATTTATTCCATGAAGTTTGTGGAATTGTTGTGTCACAAAAGCAGTGGCAACCCAANCACCCCATCCCTTAAAATTATGAATGGCATCTGAAACATCCAATTCTCTGTGGATTGGGGTTTGAGGAATCACATCTGATGTTGTAGAAAGCAACAGGGGTGGCATTTATTCCACGAAGTTTGTGGAATTGTTGTGTCCCAAAGGCAGTGGCAACCCAATCCAGTACTCTTGCCTGGAAAATCCCATGGACGGAGGAGCCAGGTAGGCTGCAGTCCTGGGGTCACTAGAAGACGGACACTACTGAGCAACTTCACTTTCACTTTCATGCATTGGAGAAGGAAATGACTACCCACTCAAGGAGTGTTGCCTGGAGAATCCCAGAGACAGTGTAACCTGGTGGGCTGCTGTCTGTGGGGTCGCACAGAGTCAGACATGACTGATACAACTTAGCAGCAGCAGCAGCAGCCCTTGACAGTGTTCCTATGAATGAAACATTTATACTATTCCTCTCTTTCTGAAATAGATGTTTTGTTTGGTGGTTGTTTTCACCCCTTCCAGAAAGGATTTGTGATATACTGATAAAATGGAAATCAAGACAGTGAGAAAGATGAAAATAGAATAGTGAGAGATCTGGGGGAATGTTTGTATACGAAAATAACTATTTCAGCCTTCAGAATTATCAACGTCAGGCTTCCATTTGGCTCCGAGCTTCCTGGCAAGCAAAGTGAAAATGGAGAAACATATGAGTGCATTAAAAGAGCTCGTGTTTCACTTCCTAAATAGAAAAGTATTCCAGTTGATAAAATGAAGCTGAGCTTTCCCTTTCACTGGTGTCTGACTGAAGTTTCTCTAGAATCCTCTGAGTATATGGGGCTTTTAAGCAATGGATGATTGTGAAACAATAATTCAGTTAGAGGAACTTCTCCCATGTTGAAATCCAGAGCCACCTGAGTATGAGTTCATTCTTGAAGAATCGACTTCATGTCAGAATGCAGTTGAGCATCTTTTCAAAGGTATGCTTTAACTCATAAGTTTATTAAGTGATGGGTGTTTTGGAGAGTGTTTGGTAACCTCCAACTCATCTTCAGTTAGGAGTGCAACTTATACACAGAATCTGAATCCTCAAATAGAAAGATGGCTTTTCTTGCTAGAGATCCCAGAGCACAGGCTAAGTGAGCTCACTTCAGAACCGTGACTACACTTAACCTGTATCACATCTGTCATTTCCAGCCTTCTCTTTAAAAGTCCTTTATTAATGTACAAGACAGTGACCTAAGTCTGGTATAAGTAGGCTAGTTGGGAGGGATCACTTTGGAGTGTTAACATTTAATAAGTTTACTTCTTTATGAGACTACAGGTGATTATATACTCCCAAAGTTTTAGGACAAATGAAACTTTTCATGGCCTTTCCTCCCCCTGGCACCACTGTGCCAGTAAATCATCAGTATCCTTTATAAATTAAAATATTTTAGGGTTTAAATTAAAACCGCCCAAGGGTGTGTCAAGCCTGGAATGTTTTCAGATTGCATACTTCTGTTTCTGTTGTTGTTTGTTTGTTTGTTTTAATTGGGAAAGAGCTCCAGTGGGACTCTATCAGAGCAGTAAGCATGCTACAAAGCCAGCTATTTGCTTTTGCATGATGAGAGAGGAAAAGGACCTTTTCATGGTTGCCCTTTGCC
>SJYT01012925.1:6385-26280 GCA_006410635.1 Cephalophus harveyi
TCTAGTCAAGGCTATGATTTTTCCAGTGATTGTATATGGATGTGAGATTTGGACTATGAAGAAAGCTGAGCGCCGAAGAATTGATGCTTTTGAACTGTGGTGTTGGAGAAGACTCTCGCGAGTCCCTTGGGCTGCAAGGATATACAACCAGTCCATCCTAAAGGAGACCAGTCCTGGGTGTTCATTGGAAGGAATGATGTTGAGGCTGAAATTCCAATACTTTGGCCACCTCATGCGAAGAGTTGACTCATTGGAAAAGACCCTGATGCTGGGAGGGACTAGGGGCAGGAGGAGAAGGGGACGACAGTGGATGAGATGTCTGCATGGCATCGCAGACTTGATGCACATGAGTTTGAGTGAACTCCAGGAGTTGGTGATGGACAGGGAGGCCTGGCGTGCTGTGATTCATGGGGTCGCAAAGAGTCAGACACAACTGAGTGACTGAATTGAACTGAACTGAATGTTTAGTGACAATGAACAAATTTTCTGAGGGATGAAATATCCAATGACCCAGGAATTAGAAGAAATATACAAACCTGTCCTTATCACAGCTACAGGAATCACATGACCTTACTAGGTGAAGGACCTTCGTTGGGCTAACACAGCAAAAGGAATCAGAAAGGAAAGGCAACCTACTGCTCTCTCCCCTCAATTTCCTGTCTCCCTATGGCAATCTGAATGATCAGACCCAAACAGGTGGTAAACGACAAACAGGGCTGCCAAAGTCCTGGCCACAGGACCTGCACATATTCTAAGGAATGTCGATTAAGAGATTCAGATATCACTTGCCTACCATCTTCTTCCTCTTAAAGCATATTTCATACACAGAAGGAAGGAAAGACTATGCTTCTATCTCAAAACATAATTAATAGAATGGATTTCTAATTATATCATCAACAGCATCAAATAGCAGGCACTCAAGCTGACATAAGAGTCTTTAAGGGACTTGTGCTTTATGCTACAGGTAAAGGGAAGTTATACTGAGATTTAAATGAGTGGTGGGAAAAGACATAAATATTCCTTTTGAGAATTGGTTCCCAAAATGATGCTCAGCTATGTGATCAGCTGTAAGCAAAATGATAATGAATTGGAGCTCAGAAAGGTAATATTAGATTTTTCCAAACACTTAAAATCTAATCCTTTATAACAGGGTCACAAGCTAGAGCTTGGTGGCTATATCTGGCCTGCTTTTTTTTTTTTTTTTTAAATCAATTTTGGAACATAGCTATCCTCATTTTATATCTTATTGTTTATGGCTGACCTTCTGTTACAATGGCAGAGTTAAGTAATTAGGACAGAGACTTGTATGGCCCTCAAAGTCTAGGTTATTGAATATCTTGCATTTTACTGAAACATTTGCCAATTTGCCAGCTCCTGTTTCATAACTTTGTTTACTTGTTTCCCAAAGTGTAAAAAGATTATTACTCTATGTAGATACTATCATGACATATGACACATCTTTAAAGTATTAGAAAAAAGCTTTCTTAACAAGGATTTTTTTTTTAGAAAAATATAGAGACCTTTGTTTCATTAAATTGGATATCAAATTGCAACACTTAGCCTGCTAGGCTCCTCTGCCCATGGAATTTTCAGGCACGAATACTGTCATTTCCTCCTCTTCCTGACAGGAAGATCTTCAGGGGATCTTCCTGACCCAGACATTGAACCCACATCTCCTCTGGCTCTTGCATTGGCAGGTGGATTCTTTACCACTGAGCCACTAGGGAAACCTTCAAGGAGCATACTAGCAACTTTTAAATAGTAAGTGTTTCATGGACCAAACTTTTCAACCAATGGTAATGGACAAATTTTTGGATTGTTTATAGGCTCAGATTTCTCCTCAGATTCACTGTTAGGATTAACTTGGAACTGAAAATCCCACATGCTTGCTCCTGAAGGGATGCCCAAATCAAGCCTGCAACATTACCTCCAACACTCAGTTGCCAAAGTTGCCTCCTGGAGTCAAGAACAGGGAGGAGGCATTGGAAACATGCCAGAGATGCCCTTCACTGAATGCCTCAGAACAGACTCTTCTGCCATGAGGTCTCTGTTGCCACTGGCCAACAAAAGCACACACTCAGTTCTAATACAGCTGTCTCACAGAAATTCCTGTTAGCAGACTGTGCTGCATAGAAGATCCAGTCCACTGAGTTCCTTGCAGTGCTCTATTACCTCAACCTCCAGTCGTAGGTCAATGGAACTTCCAATCAATAAGAAATTCCCTTGGCACTTGAGTCGTACAATGAATATGTACTTTTGGTGACTCATTAGACTTAGCATTAGAATATCAGCATCATCCCAGGCCACAAAGTCTTAGATGTCACTCACATTGTTACAGTAAAATAAAAGTAGAAGAGGAGATGTCAGAATCTGTCATTGTGATGACTCTATGCACAACTAAGGGCTAAAGCAATATAGAGGAAAGGGTTTTTTTTTGTTTTGTTTTGTTTTGTTTTTTTGCTCCTTTGAAAATACTGGAGTTGTGATCAGAGATACTCTAGTTATAACAGGCTGTCATAAGGTTAAGTAAGTTGCTGTGGGTGGAATGCCCACGAATTCTCATTATACATAAACTCATAATGGTGAAAGTAGAACTGTAAAACTCTACAGGTACAGAGGCAAGCAAGTTTCACATGGATTTAATGTTTGGGTCAAAACAAGCAGAGAAATATACAGAAAAAATATATATGAAGAGAATAGCAAAAAGGAAAAGAATTCTGACAAGAGACTGAACTCCCACAGTCTGCCCTATCTTTGGAAAACACAGAAATGAATTTCAACAAGTTACATTTAGGGTTCACTTCCTTCAGGACCTGAGGAAATTTACATGCTGCCAATGCATAAGAATGTTCAGTTGTATGACTCTTACAGATATGATAGATTTAAGAATTTTGAAAAGAAACTAAATGATAGTCAACAAAGAATGCACAGATTTATCAATGTACACAAATAAATACAGTTTCCATCACACACAGCTCTTCAACTAAGAGAGACACAACTGTTCTATGTTATGTTAATCTCAGAATTAAAAAGCAAAGAGAAAATTCATTTTTGTTTCTTAGTCCTGGGCTTTCTTAATCAAGAAGCCACTACATTCTTCCTGGGATACACAGAAATAAGGCCAGGTGGGACAGAGTCATACCTGCAGATTAATGAAGGAGAGTGTTCAACAGTTTCTCTGTGAGGAGAAAGCCAAGACAGATATCACAGCCCACATTCTAGCTGTTACATTTTTTCATGGATGTAAAACAGTAGGGAAATTCCATAGGTACCTTTCCAACTAGAGAATCATTCAGTACATTAACTGAGGTTTGAGTGCATGGTTGTAAGCATTTTCCTTAGCTGACCTGTGTCCCAGTCTCCTTTTCTGACAAATAGACAAAATATCAATATCTCTTCAATGCAAGGCTTGATTAGAGGTCAGAAATGTATGCTGTGTTTCATCTGGAATATCAAGGATGAATAAAAGTGTTTAAAAGAAGTACAAAGTTATTTCTGGTAGTGTGGAGGGACCCACAGTTCATGAGAGCATAAGATTTCCGTCTAGAAATGCTGGACTACAATTTTCGGTATTCAAATTGCCAGTAGATAAATATTTATTTATTTATTTTGAAATTGGAATTTTAGATAAACAGCAAATAATTTTATTAGTATAAGTATATTCCAACTATTGTGTGGGATATACTCATAGTTGAATTTTCCTCCATTTTTAATCTAAAATTCAAATTTAACTCAGCATCTAGTATTTGTCTGGCAACGCTGCCAACTAATCCTTCAGCCATTCTATGGAAGTATTTAACCTCAGGCTCATACACACTCATAAATATGACATATGTAGTCCTATTTACTGGGTAGCAATCATCCATATTATTTGTTCACAGTGTGCATGTCCCTGTCTGTATGGATGTACCCAGGTATGTCTCAGGCAGTGGGCTCCAGGGGAAGGGGGCTAATTGCATAGCTTGCCTTTGTATCATGGTGAAGCCACTGGAAGGAAAAATGTGGGGTGCCCACCAGTTCTGTCAGAGGCAGGTGGGTGAGACTTGAGGCTATTTACACTGAATTCTGAGATTGGGAACTGGACCAGGGATTCGCTGTGAGCTCAGCTTCCTGGAGGATGAAGGCACTCTTCAATGTCACCATCAGTTGTTGCCACAGCTTTTCTTGAGCCCCTCCCTGATAAGGAGGCTCATAACCTCATAAACAGCTCACCACCTGTGGAAATAACAGTCTCTGTTGGTCTACTCTTCAACCCAACTCCTTCATCTCTGGCCAAGGAAATCTTGCCTCTGGAGGGAAGGAAGTTTCCCTCAAATCAGGGTGTCCAATGAGGACTTCTGATCTTGAATTCTGCTCCTTTCCCAATGAACTCTGCTTTCTATTTTCTTTCTTCCTTTTAAAATTTTAATTGGGGTATAAGTGAAGTTGCTCAGTCGTGTCCAACTCTTTGCAACCCCACAGACTGTAGCCTACCAGGATCCTCCATTCATGGGATTTTCCCAGCAATAGTACTGGAGTGGATTGCCATTTCCTTCTCCAGGGGATCTTCCCGACCCAGGAATCAAACCCGAGTCTCCCACATGGTAGACAGATGCTTTACCATCTGAGCCACCAGGGAAGTCCTTCAATAGTGTATATGTCAATCTAAATCTCCCAATTCATCCCACCACCCTTGCCCCAAGCTGGTTTTAGAAAAAGCAGAGGAACCAGAGATCAAAATGTCAACATCAGTTGGATTATCAAAAAAGCAAGAGAGCTCCAGTAAAACACCTATTTCTGCTTTATTGACTATGCCAAGCCTTTGACTGTGTGGATTACAAAAAAACTGTGAAAAATTCTGAAAGAGATGGGAATACCAGACCACCTGACCTGCCTCTTGAGAAATCTATATGCAGGTCAGGAAGCAACAGTTAGAACTGGACATGGAACAACAAGTCGGTTCCAAATAGGAAAAGGAGTACGTCAAGGCTGTATATTGTCACCCTGCTTATTTAACTTATATGCAGAGTACATCATGAGAAACGCTGGGCTGGAGGAAGCACAAGCTGGAATCAAGATTGCTGGGAGAAATATCAATAAGCTCAGATATACAGATAACACCACCCTTATGGCAGAAAGTGAAGAGGAACTGAAAAGCCTCTTGATGAAAGTGAAAGAGGAGAGTGAAAAAGTTGGCTTAAAGCTCAACATTCAGAAAATGAAGATCATGGCATCTGATCCCATCACTTCATGGCAAATAGATGGGGAAACAGAGGGAACAGTGGCTGACTTTATTTTTCTGTGCTCCAAAATCACTGTGGATGGTGATTACAGCCATGAAATTAAAAGACACTTGCTCCTTGGAAGAAAAGTTATGGCCAACTTAGACAGCATATTAAAAAGAAGAGACATTACTTTGCCAACAAAGGCCCATCTAGTCAAGGCTATCGTTTTTCCAGTAGTCATGTTTGGATGTGAGAGTTGGACTATAAAGAAAGCTGAGTGCCAAAGAATTGATGCTTTTGAACTGTGGTGTTGGAGAAGACTCTTGAGAGTCCCTTAGACTGCAAGGAGATCCAACCAGTTCATCCTAAAGGAGATCAGTCCTAGGTGTTCATTGGTGGGACTGATGTTGAAGCTGAAACTCCAATACTTTGGCCACCTGATGCAAAGAGCTGACTGATTTGAAAAGACCCTGATGCTGGGAAAGATTGAGGGCAGGAGGAGAAGGAGATGACAGGATGAGATGGTTGGATGGCATCACGGACACATGGACATGGGTTTGGGTGGGCTCCAGAAGTTGGTGATGGACAGCGAGGCCTGGTGCACTGCGGTTCATGGGGTTGCAAAGAGTCAGATATGACTGAGTGACTGAACTGAACTGACACCCTGTCCAGCATTTATTTGTGCAGACTTTTCGATGGCAGCTATTCTAACCAGCTTGAAATGATACCTCATTGTGGTTTTGATTTGCATTTCTCTAATAATGAGTGATGTTGAGCATCTTTTCATGTGTTTGTTACCCATCTGTATGTCTTCTTTGGAGAAATGTCTGTTTAGTTCTTTGGTCCACTTTTCGATTGTGTTGTTTGTTTTTCTGGTATTGAACTGCATGAGCTGCTTGTGTATTTTAGAGAATAATTCTTTGTCAGTTGCTTCATTTGCTATTATTTTCTCCCATTCAGAAGTCTGCCTTTTCACCTTGCTTATAGTTTGTTATGCAAAAGCTTTTAAGTTTAATTAGGTCCCGTTTATTTATTTTTATTTTTATTTCTATTGCTTTGGGCAGTGGATCATAGAGGATCTTCCTGTGATTTATGTCAGAGCTTTCTGCCTATGTTTTCCTCAAAGAGTTTTATAATTTCTGGTATTACATTTAGATCTTTAATCCATTTTGAGTTTATTTTTGTGTTTGGTGTTAGAAAGTGTTCTAGTTTCATTCTTTAACAGGTGGTAGACCAGTTTTCCCAGTACCACTTATTAAAGAGATTGTCTTTTCTCCATTGTATATTTTTGCCTCTTTTGTCAAAGATAAAGTGTCCATAGGTGCATGAATTTATCTCTGGATTTTCTATTTTGTTCCATTGATCTATATTTCTGTCTTGGTGCCAGTACCATACTGTCTTGATGACTGTATCTTTGTGGCATAGTCTGAAGCCAGGCAAGTTGATTCCTCCAGTTCCTTCTTCTTTCTCAAGATTACTTTGGCTATTTGAGGGTTTTTTGTATTTCCATACAAACTGTGAAATTATTTGTTCTAGTTCTGTGAAAAATACTGTTGGTAGCTTGATAGGGATTGTTTTGGGTAATGTATTCATTTTCACTATATTGATTCTTCCAATCCACGAACATGGTATATATTTCTCCATCTATTTGTGTCATCTTTCATTTCTTTCATAAAGTGTTTTATAGTTTTCCATATATAGGCCTTCTGTTTCTTTAGGTAAATTTGTTCCTAAGTATTTTATTCTTTTCATTGCAATGGTGAATGGGATTGTTTCCTTAGTTTCTCTTTCTGTTTTCTCATTGTTAGTGTATAGGAATGCAAGGGATTTATGTGTGTTTATTTTATATCCTGCAACTTTACTACATTCATGGATTAACTCTAGTAATTTTCTGGTGGAGGCTTTAGGGTTTTCTATGTAGAGGATCATGTCATCTGCAAACAGTGAGAGTTTTACTTCTTTTCCATTCTGGATTCGTTTTATTTCTTTTTCTTCTCTGATTGCTGTGGCTATGACTTCCAAAACCATGTTGAATAGTAGTGGTGAGAGTGGGTACCCTTGTCTTATTCCTGATTTTGGAGGAAATGCTTTTAATTTTTCGCCATTGAGGATAATGTTTGCTGTGGGCTTGTCATATATGGTTTTTATTATGTTGAGGTATGTTCCTTCTATGCCTGCTTTCTGGAGAGTTTTTTTTTTTTTTAATCATAAATGGGTACTGAATTTTGTTGAAGGCTTTCTCTGCATTGTTGAAATAACCATATGGTTTTTATCTTTCAATTTGCTAATATGGTGTATTACATTGATTGATTTGTGAATATTGAAGAATCCTTGCAACTCTGGGATAAAGCCCACTTGGTCATGATGTATGATCTTATTAATATGTGGCTGGATTTGGTTTGCCAGAAGTTTGTTGAGGATTTTTGAATCTATGTTCATCAGTGATATTGGCCTGCAGTTTTCTTTTTTTGTGACATGCTTGTCTGGTTTGGTGTTAGGATGATGGTGGCCTCATAGAATGAGTTTGGGAGTTTACCTACCTCTGCAATTTTCTGGAAGAGTTTAACTAATATAGATGTTAGCTCTTCTCTAAATTTTGGGGGTGGTACTCCAATATAAAGTAAATTTTCATTTTTTTTAATATGTGATACATATATTCAATGGAATATTACTCAGCCATAAATAAGAACAAAGTTGTGCCATTTGCAGATACATGGAGAGACCTAGAGACTGTCATACAGAGTGAAGTAAATCAGAAAGAGAAAAACAAATATTGTATATCACTTATATGTGTAATCTAGAAAAATGGTAGAAATGAACTTATTTGCAAAGCAGAAATAGAGACACAGATGTAGAGAACAAACTTATGGATACCAGTGAGGGAAGAGTTCAGTTCAGTCATTCAGTCATGTCCAACTCTTTGTGACCCCATGGACTTCAGCACGCCAAGCCTCCCTGTCCATTAACAACTCCTGGGGTTTACTCAAACTCATGTCCATTGAGGCAGTGATGCCATCCAACCATCTCACCCTCCATCATCCCCTTCTCCTCCTGCCTTCAATCTTTCCCAGCATCAGGGTCTTTTCAAATGAGTCAGTTCTTCACACCAGGTGGCCAAAGTATTGGAGTTTCAGCTTCAACATCAGTTCTTCCAATGAACATTCAGGACTGATTTCCTTTAGGATGGACTGGTTGGATCTCCTTGCAGTCCAAGGGACTCTCAGGAGTCTTCTCTAACACCATAGTTCAAAAGCATCAATTCTTCGGCACTCAGCATACATGATACCGGGAAAAACCATAGCCTTGATTAGATGGACCTTTGTTGGCAAAGTAATGTCTCTGCTTTTAAATATGCTGTCTAGGTTGGTCACAACTTTTCTTCCAAGGAGCAAGCATCTTTTAATTTCATGACTGCAGTCACTATCTGTAGTGATTTTGGAGCCCCCCCAAAATAATGTTTATCACTGTTCCCACTGTTTCCCCATCTATTTGCCATGAAGTGATGGGACCTTTCCCAGTCCTGTGGCCACTGCTGAGTTTTCCAAATTTGCTGACATATTGAGTGCAGCACTTTCACAGCATCATCTTTTAGCAATTGAAATAGCTCAACTGGAATTCCATTGCCTTCACTGTGGAGAAAAGGGAACCCTTTTACATTGTTGGTGGGAATGCAAACTAGTACAGCCACTATGGAGAACAGTGTGGAGATTCCTTAAAAATTGGAAATAGAACTGCCATACAACCTAGCAATCCCACTGCTGGGCATACATACTGAGGAAACCAGAGTTGAAAGAGACACACGTCCCCCAATATTCATTCCAGAACATTACAATAATTAAGACATGGAAGCAACCTAGATGTCCATCGGCAGATGAATGGGTAAGAGAACTTTGGTACATATACACAATGGAATATTTCTCAGCTATAAAAAAGAACACATTTGAGTCAGTTTTAATGAAGTCCATGAAACTGGAGCCTATTACACAGAGTGAGGTAAGTCCAAAAGAGGAACACCAATACAGTATATTAATGCATATGTATGGAATTTAGAAAGATGGTAACAATGACCCTATATGCAAGACAGTAAAAGAGGCACATATATAAAGAACAGACTTTTGGACTCTGTGGAAGAAGGTGATGGTGGAATGATTTGAAAGAGTAGCATTGCAACATTTATATTACCACATGTAAAATAGATGACCAATCCAAGTTCCATGCATGAAGCAGAGCACTCAAAGCCAGTTCTCTGGAACAATCCAGAGTGATGAGATGGGGAGAGAATTGAGAGCGTGTTTCAGGAGGGGAAGTCACATGTGCACCATGACTGATTCATGTCAATGTATGGCAAAACCCTCCACAATACTGTAAAGTAAGTAGCCTCCTATTAAAATAAATAAACTTAAAAAAATAAATATTGGAGTATTGGTGATTAACAATGTTGTGATAGTTTCAGGTGAACAGCAAAGGAATTCAGCCATACATATACATGTATCCATTCTCCCCCAAATTCCCCTTCCATTCAGGTTGCCACATAACTGAACAGAATTCCCTGGGCTATACAGCAGGACCTTGTTGGTTATCCATTTTAAATATAGCAGTGTCATATACGTATAATAATAATACATCATATATGTACTAAATATAATACCTGTCTATCCAAAACTCCCTAACTGTCTCTTCCCCCAGTCTTCCCTGCTGGCAACCATAAGTTAGTTCTTTTGAGTGAGTTTGTTTCCATTTCATAAATATATTAATTTGTATCATTTCTTTTTAGATCTGGCATATAAGGGATATCATACAATATTTCTCCTTATCTGTTTGACTCACTTCACTCAGCATGATTATCCCTAGGTCCATCTATGTTGCTGCAAATGATGCTATTGCATTCTTTTTAATGGCTAGGTAATAGTCCATTGTATACAGGTACCACATCTTCTTTATCCATTCCTCTGTTTGTGGGCATTTAGGTTGCTTCCATGCCCTGGCTATTGTAAATGCTGCCTCATTGAGCATAGGGGTGTGTGTATCTTTTTGAATTATTATTTTCTCCAGGTATATGCTGGGGAGTGGAATTGCTGGGTCATATGGTAATTCTGATGTGAAAATATTGGCTCTCTGTGCACCAATGCCAAAAAGAAATACAAAGACAATGTTTTGGAGGAACTTATTCTTCGTCAGTCAAAGAGGGAACACAAGAAGATACTGTCTGAAAAACTGTGGCCCCTTCCTTGGGAATAGGGAGAGGTTTTATATCATATATAATGGTCTTGCTTTTTTTTCTTTTCCTTTTTTAAAATTTCAAAATGGTCACAGCTGGCATAGGCAGTTCTGTAACTGGGATTCGCCTTTTCTAAAGTTATCAGCCTGTGACCTTCCTGAAACAAAGAATGCTACAAGGGAGTGTGTGTGTGTGCCGTGGGGGGTAGGGGGGTGAGAATGCCAACTGCAGTGTGTAATTCATAAAGAGTCAGAGAAATTAACTTTGTGAAGGACAAACTAACTACAAGTGTTTGTTAGTAGTAACAGCTAAAGAATAACCAAGATTGCTTAAATCTCTTGCTTACACTATTTCCCCAACGTGTTCATTTTCTTATTTTCCTTATTTATCAAAAAAGTCTCATTTTTATTTAAGAAAAGCCTCATTTCATTTTTGCTGCAACAGTTCTATTTTTAGTTTTTTTTTTTTTTTTGAGGAACCGTCATACTGTTCTTCATAGTGGCTGTACCAATCTGCCAGTAGATAAATATTTAGATATTATTATTCCAAAAATTTCAACAAGTTCCATGAGGAAGAAAAATGAGATTTATTGTGTATCCTCAATTCCATAGTAAGGAAACATTAAAAAGATAATGGCCAGTGAATAGTAAAATTGTCTTCTTTGTTAATAAAGAATTTCAAAAGCAAAAGTATCCCATATTTTTACCTCTTAAGATTGGTAAAACAACAAAAAATTGTCAAGGGCTCCCCTGGTGGCTCAGTGGTAAAAAATCCACCTGCCAATGCAGGAGACATGGATTTGATCCTTGGGATGAGAGGATCCCATTCACTGCACAGCAACGAAGCCTATGAACAACAATGGACCCTGAGCACTAGAGCCCAAGAGCTGCACCTACTGAGCCCATGTGCTGCCACTAGGGACCACCGTGTGCCCTACAGCCTGAGCTCTGCAACAAGAGAGTAGCCCCTGCTTGATGCAACTATAGAAAAGCCCACACAACAGTGAAGATCCAGCACAGCCAAAACCAAATAAATACAATTATTAAAAATGGCAACATCAGATTGTAGAAAGTTTGATGAAATAGACACAGGGCCATGGCAGGGGGTTGGTTCTAGTTCTTAACGCCACACAGGTGGGATGTAAAGCAACCAAATCGGAAATCAAGTTAATCAAGCACCAAAGTAGATAAGTATCTCTCCTCAGTATTCATTACCATAGAAATGCCTATTGGAAATGCTAAAAAAAAAAAAGTGGTAAAAAGATCATTGCCAACAGTTGAGACTTTTTAAAATAAAAAAATCTATATTTTGGGTTCTACACCAGATGTTACCATACTTCATAGTCTATATTCGTATATCACTTAGAAAGTGTGACATATTGATGGTGTATTTCCTACATATCCTCAAAATAAAAATATCAGTTCTTTTCCTGATTACAAATGATTAATGTTTAATATAAATGAATAATAGTAGGAAAATCTCTTTCATAAAAAAAATGTCTAAATGAATTGGCACAGAACTCAAAATCCATAACTCATTAATTCATAGTTTTAATGATCAAGAAATAAAATACTCAAGAGTTACATCAGCAATGTGGTGGTGTAATAAGTCTTGGACCCTCCTTTCCCTCAGAAACACATCAATTTAGCAACAATTCATGGATGAATTCCCTTTGTCATAAATCCAGAAACTAAATGAAATGTTCTTGCACCCTGGGCAAACTTTAAACCAGACTCACTGAAGTCAACAGGCAGATTCAGGACACCTTCTCACCTCAGTCTCTGCCTCTGGCTCAGGGCTATATGATCAGGAAGAAACCATTTAAGTCTCTGTTTCTCTCAGGGGAGGGAAGAGATTGGCTCAGCACCCCAACTTTTCCTGAGGGGCTCCCCAAAGCACTGGCTTTTGGTCTTTCTAGTCATGGAGCTCAGATAGGCTTGATACAGACTAGCCACCTGGGGGAGAATGGAGACGATAGCTTAAACTGTTAGATATCAAAGACCCTTCCTTTCTGCTAGGCACAGTGAGTGAATGAAAAATTCTAGGTCTCAGCCTCCCGGTGTGAGGTTAGAAGTAGATCTATGCATCCAATACTCCAACTATTCCAGGGATGCCCAAAGAAATGGCATCTGACTTTCCAGTCTTGGGGTTCTGATAAGTCTAGCACAGTCCTGACCATCTAGGGGAGAATAGCAGTTGGGCTTGTAGAGGCCATAGATCCTCCCCTGCTCAGGACCAAGTGAGCAGACAAAATCCAGCAGCTTGCTTCTCCTTGCAGAGGGAAAGAGTTGCTGAAAAGCCCCCAAATCTTCAGCCAGGGCGATGAATAGAGATCTTCTCCTGTGAAAGGCCAGTTCATGAACTGATTTGGAGAAGTGACTACTTTGTCTAATGTACAGACATCAACACCAAGAGTCAAAAAAAAAAAAAAAAAAAAAAAAAATCAGGCAAACATGCTCCAAACTAAAGGAACACGATGAGTCTCCAGAATCTAACCTTAATGAAACCAAGATACATGATTCACAGAGACTGACAGAGAATTCAAATTGTCATAATGTTGTTCACCACAATCAAGAGAACAATACATGAACAAAGCAAGAATTTCAATAAACTGAAAGACAATCTTAACAAGTACCAAATAGAATTCACGGAGCTGAAGAGCACAGTAACTGAAGTGAAAAATCTACTAAAGGAGTCACCTGAGACTAGATGAAGCAAAAAAAAAAACAGATAATCAACTGGAAATAATTTAGGCAGAAGATTAAAAAAAGAGAGTGGGAAATCGTGTGGGATATTGTCACATAGATTATGCCTTCTGGGAGTCCCAGATGGAGGAGAGAGAGATAGAACCAGAGAGGTTATTTGAATAGCTTCTTTTCTTCTTTGAAGAAATAATGGATGAAAACTTCCCAAATTTAGAGAAACAACACCCATATCCAAGAAACCTAATAGATCCCAAATAAAGAAGCCCAATAGATTCCAAACATGTAACCAAAGAAATACACAGTGAGGCACATTTTAATTAAACTGTCAAAGGTCAGAGATAATTTTGAAAGCACCAAGATGAGTGACTTTTCACATACAAAGGAACCTCTTAAGACTATGAGTGGATTTTTGAGGAGAAAACTTGCAAAGGGAGTGGGATGATATATTCAGACCACTTAAAGAAAAAAAAAAAAAGCCAACCAAAAATATTACACCTGGCAATACAGTTCTCTAATAATTAAGAGGAGAAAGAGACTCTGCCTACCAAAAAAGTAAATAGAAAGAAAAGTTAAGGGAGTTCATTCCTACTTGCCTGCTTCACATGAAATGCTAACGAGAGTTGCTCAAGTTGAAACAAAAGGATCCTAAACAGGAACACAAAAGCATAGTGGAGTATGAAACTCTTTGGGAAAGGTAAATATATGGACAAATAGAGAATACTTTATTACTGTAATGGTGTTGGGAAAGAAATGCTTTTAATGATAGTATTAAAGGCAGAGGATAAAAGTATTAAGATAAATATTAAAATAACTATAATTTAAAAATACTTTAAAAGATACACAATATAAATACTTGTAAACTGTGACAGCAATACATGAAGCATATGTGGGAGGTGGTTTAAATGGTTTTTGTATGTGATTAAAGTTAAGTTGTTGTCAGCTTAAACTATATTAAAAAAATGACACGTCTACCAAGAATATGCAATGCAGAAAGGATAGTCTTTAACAAATGGTGATGAAAAACTGAGTATTCATGTGTAAAACTTGGACTCATATTACACTACACACAAATAAAAATCAACTCAAAATGGATTAAATACTTAAAACATAAGACTTGAAACTGCAAAAATCCTAGAAGAAAACATAAAGAAGAGTTTCATGACATTGATCTTGAAAATTACTTCATGGATTTGACATCAAAATCACCGGCAACAAAACCAAGTGAGACTATATCAAATTAAATATCTTCTGCACCATAAAGGAAACCCTCAACAGAGAGGACAGGCAACCTATGGAATGGGACAAAATATTTGCAAAACATTTATCTGAGAAGAGGTTAAGCTCCAAATTATATGAGGAACTCCTATAATTTAATAGCAAAAGAAGTAATAACTCACTTTAAAAATTGGCAAAGGAATTGAGAAGAATTTCTCCAAAGAAGACATACATGACAGAAGGGATATGGAAAGATGCTTAACATTATTAATCATCTGTGAAAAGCAAATTGATACCGCAATAAGCTATCACTTCACAGCTGCCAGATTGGCTATTTTTTTAATAAAAGATAACAAATGGTGATAATGTGGAGAAAATGGAACACTTGCATATTGTTGTTGGGTATGCAAAATGGTGCAACCACTATGCAGAGCAGTGTGAAATATCATATGATCCAGTGATCCCAT
This sequence comes from Cephalophus harveyi, assembly GCA_006410635.1. Classification (NCBI taxonomy): domain Eukaryota; kingdom Metazoa; phylum Chordata; class Mammalia; order Artiodactyla; family Bovidae; genus Cephalophus; species Cephalophus harveyi. Next base: position 21,195 of record SJYT01012925.1, read on the forward strand.
CTGGGTATTTATCCAAAAGAATTGAATCAGGATGTTGAAGAGACATTGACACTTCCATGTTCACTGCAGCACTATTAACGATAGATAAGATGTGGAAACAACCTAAGTGTCCACCAACAGATGGATGAGTAGAGAAAATGTGGTGTATGCACACAGTGGAATATTATTCTGCCTTTAAAAAGAAAGGAATTGAGCCATATATGACAACATAAATGAACCTTGCTTGCATGCTTGTCACTCAGTCATGTCCAACTCTTTGTGACCCTTCGGACTGTAACCTGCCAGGCTCCTCTGTCCATGGGATTTTCCAGGCAAGAATACTGGAGTGGGTTGCCATTTTCTCACATAGGGGATCTTCCTGACCCAGGGATTGAACCCATGTCTCCTGCATTGCAGGCAGATTCTTTACCCATTGAGCCATTGGGGAAGTCCCCCCTCATCCCCTGTCAAATGAACCTTGATGACATGTTAAGTGGAAAAATCCAGTCACAGAAAGATAAATACTGCATGCTTCTATTTACATGATATATATAAAATGGTCAAAGTCATAGAATCAAAGAATGAAATGATGATTTCCAGTATCTAGAAGAAGGGGTAAATGGCAAGTTACCAGTCAACAGACACAAAGGTTCAGTTAAGTGAGATGAATAAGCTCTAGAGATCTGCTATATAACATTGTACCTATAGTCAACAATAATGTATAATTTAAATTTCATTGAAAAGGTAGATGCCATGTTAAATGTTCTTACCACAATAAACTTAAAACATTTTAAGTATTAAGATGTAATAATTAAGAGTTTTTAGAAATATCAATAACCTCAGATATGCAGATGACACCATCCTTATGGCAGAAAGTGAAGAGGAGCTAAAAAGCCTCTTGATGAAAGTGAAAGAGGAGAGCGAAAAAGTTGGCTTAAAGCTCAACATTCAGAAAACGAAGATCATGGCATCCGGTCCCATCACTTCATGGCAAATAGATGGGGAAACAGTGGAAACAGTGCCAGACTTTATTTTTTTGGGCTCCAAAATCACTGCAGATGGTGACTGCAGCCATGAAATTAGAAGACGCTTACTCCTTGGAAGAAAAGTTATGTCCAACCTAGATAGTATATTCAAAAGCAGAGACATTACTTTGCCGACTAAGGTCCGTCTAGTCAAGGCTATGGTTTTTCCTGTGGTCATGTATGGATGTGAGAGTTGGACTGTGAAGAAGGCTGAGCGCCGAAGAATCGATGCTTTTGAACTGTGGTGTTGGAGAAGACTCTTGAGAGTCCCTTGGACTACAAGGAGATCCAACCAGTCCATTCTGAAGGAGATCAACCCTGGGATTTCTTTGGAAGGAATGATGCTAAAGCTGAAACTCCAGTACTTTGGCCACCTCATGCGAAGAGTTGAATTATTGGAAAAGATTCTGATGTTGGGAGGGATTGACAGCAGGAGGAGAAGGGGACGACAGAGGATGAGATGGCTGTTGTTTTCTCTACTTTCTTCAATTTAAGACTGAATTTGGCAATAAGGAGTTCCATTATGTGAGCCACAGTCAGCTCCTGGTCTTGTTTTTGCCAATTATATAGTGCTTCTCCATCTTTGGCTGCAAAGAATATAATCAGTCTGATTTCAGTGTTGACCATCTGGTGATGTCCATGTGTACAGTCTTCTGCTGTGTTGTTGAAAGAGGATGTTTGCTATGACCTGTGCATTCTCTTGGCAAAACTCTATTAGCCTTTGCCCTGCTTCATTTCATACTCCAAGGCCAAATTTGCCTCTTACTCCAGGTGTTTCTTGACTTCCTCCTTTTGCATTCCAGTCCCCTATAAGGAGAAGGACATCTTTTTTGGGTGTTAGTTTTGAAAGTTAATCCAATGGACTGAGGAGCCTGGTGGACTACAGTCCACAGGGTCACAAAGAGTCAGACATGACTGAGCAACTTCACTTCATTTCACTTTGAAAGATATTGTAGGTCTTCATAGAACCGTTCAGCTTCTTCAGCGTTACTGGTCAGGGCATAGACTTGGATTTCCATGATAATTCAATGGTTTGCCTCAGAAACGAACAGAGATCATTCTGTCGTCTCTGAGATTGCATCCAAGTACTGCATTTCAGGCTCTTTTGTTGACTATGATGGCTACTCCATTTCTTCTAAGGGATTCCTGCCCACAGTAGTAGATATAATGGTCATCTGAGTTAAATTCACCCATTCCAGTCCAGTTTAGTTCGCTGATGCCTAAAATGTCGACATTCACTCTTGCCTTCTCCTGTTTGACCACTTCCAATTTGCCTGGATTCATGGACCTAACATTCCAGGTTCCTATGCAGTATTGCTCTTTACAGCATCAGACTTTGCTTCCATCACCAGTCACATCCACAATTGGGTATTGATTTTGCTTTGACTCCAACTGTTTATTTTTTCTGGAATTATTTCTCCACTGATCTCCAGTAGCATACTGGGCACCTACCAACCTGGGTAGTTCCTCTTTCAGTTTCCTATCCTTTTGTCTTTTCATAGTGTTCTCAAAGCAAGAATACTGAAGTGGTTTGCCATTCCCGTCTCCAGTGGACTGTATTTTGTCAGAACTCTCCACCAAACCCGTCTGTCTTGGGTGGCCCTGTAGGACTTGTCTCATAGTTTCATTGAGTTAGACAAGGCTGTGGTTCATGTGATTAGATTGGTTAGTCTTCTGTGATTGTGGTTTTCAGTCTGTCTGCCCTCTGATGGACAAGGATAAGAGGCTGATGGAAGCTTCCTGATGGGAGAGACTGCATGAGGAGGAAACTGGGTCTTGTTCTGATGGGCAGGGCCTGGCTCAGTAAATCCTTAATCCAATTTTCTGTTGATGAGTGGAGCTGTGTTCCCTCCCTGCTGTTTCAGTTCAGTTCAGTTCAGTCACTCAGTCGTGTCCGACTCTGCAACCACATGAATCCCAACATACCAGGACTCCCTGTCCATCACCAACTCCCGGAGTTTACCCAAACTCATGTCCATTGAATTGGTGATGCTGTCCAGCCATCATCCATGGTCATCCCCTTCTCATCCTGGCCCCAATCCCTCCCAGCATCAGGGTCTTTTCTAATGAGTCAGCTCTTCGCATGAGGTGGCCAAAATATTGGAGTTTTAGCTTCAATGTCAGTCCTTCCAGTGAACACCAGGACTGATCTCCTTTAGAATGGACTGGTTGGATCTCCTTGCTGTACAAGGGACTCTCAAGAGTCTTTTCCAGCACCACAGTTCAAAAGCATCAATTCTTTAGCACTCAGCTTTCTTCACATCCAACTCTCGCATCCATACATGACCACTGGAAAAAAAATAGCGTTGACTAGACAGACTTTTGTTGGCAAAGTAATGTCTCTGCTTTTCAATATGCTATCTAGGTTGGTCATAACTTTCCTACCAAGGAATAAGCATCTTTTAATTTCATGGCTGCAGTCCCCATCTGTAGTGATTTTGGAGCCCCCAAAAATAAAGTCTGACACTGTTTCCACATCTATTTCCCATGAAGTGATGGGACCAGATGCCATGATCTTAGTTTTCTGAATGTTGAGCTTTAAGCCAACTTTTTCACTCTCCTCTTTCATTCTCATCAAGAGGCTTTTAGTTTCTCTTCACTTTCTGCCTTAAGGGTGGTGTCATCTGCATATTGTTATTGATATTTCTCCCGGCAATCTTGATTCCAGCTTGTGCTTCCTCCAGCCCAGCATTTCTCATGATGTACTCTGCATATAAGTTAAATAAGCAGGGTGACAACACACAGCCTTGACATACTCTTTTTCCTATTTGGAACCAGTCTGTTGTTCCATGTCCAGTTCTAACTGTTTCTTCCTGACCTGCATACAGATGTCTCAAGAGGCAAGTCAGGTGGTTTGGTATTCCCATCTCTTTCAGAATTTTCCACAGTTTGCTGTGATCCACACAAAGGCTTTGGCATAGTCAATAAAGCAGAAATAGATGTTTTTCTGGAACTCTCTTGTTTTTTCGATGATCCAGTGGATGTTGGCCATTTGAACTCTGGTTCCTCTGCCTTTTCTAAAACCAGCTTGAACATCTGGAAGTTCACAGTTCATGTATTGTTGAAGCCTGGCATGGAGAATTTTAAGCATTACTTTACTAACATGTGAGATGAGTGCAATTGTGCAGTAGTTTGAGCATTCTTTGGCATTGCCTTTCTTTGGGATTGGAATGAAAACTGACCTTTTCCAGCCCTGTGGCCCTTGCTGAGTTTTCCGAATTTGCTGGCATATTGAGTGCAGCACTTTCACAGCATCATCTTTCAGGACTTGAAATAGCTCAACTGGNGAGCATTCTTTTGCATTGCCTTTCTTTGGGATTGGAATGAAAACTGACCTTTTCCAGTCCTGTGGCCACTGCTGAGTTTTCCAAATTTGCTGGCATATTGAGTGCAGCACTTTCACAGCATCATCTTTCAGGATTTGAAATAGCTCAACTGGAATTCCATCACCTCCACTAGCTTTGTTCATTGTGATGCTTCCTAAGGCCCGCTTGACTTCGCATTCCCGGATGTCTGGCTCCAGGTGAGTGATCACACCATTGTGATTATCGTGGTTGTGACGATCTTTTTTGTAGAGTTCTTCTGTGTATTCTTGCCACCTTCTCTTAATATCTTCTGCTTCTGTTAGGTCCATACCATTTCTGTCCTTTATCGAGCCCATCTTTGCATGAAATGTTCCCTTGGTATCTCTAATTTCCTTGAAGAAATTAGTCTTTCCCATTGTTTTGTTTTCCTCTATTTCTTTGCATTGATTGCTGAGGAAGGCGTTCTTATCTTTCTTTCCTCTCCTTGCTATTCTTTGGAACTCTGCATTCAAATGCTTACATCTTTCCTTTTCTCCTTTGCTTTTTGCTTCTCTTCTCTTCACAGTTATTTGTAAGGCCTCCTCAGACAGCCATTTCTTTTTTTGCATTTTTTTTCCACAGGGATGGTCTTGATCCCTGTCTCCTGTACAATGTCACAAACCTCCGTCCATAGTTCATCAGGCATCCTGTCATATCTAGTCCCTAAATCTATTTCTCACTTCCACTGTATAATCATAAGGGATTTGATTTAGGTCATACCTGAATGGTCTAGCGGTT